>JANAVB010016195.1:20553636-21153636 GCA_029216955.1 Iris pallida
CGCAGCGTAGGATGGGCGTGTTACGTTCTCGTACCCTCACTGTGGATACGGGTCGTGACAGAACAGAATTTGAGAATCAAGGTTGCGATATTTTATCGCGATTATCTAAACACACGAGCAAGGGATATGAAATGCAATTCAAAGATTGTATCACAACTTTTAAACAGATGGAGGAACGGTTATGGATGGTATCCCATTCTAAGAGATGGAGTATACTAGGTTCAAGGTTTTATTCAACCCGCATAAATTAGTTAAACGTAGAAAGCACAGTAATAGGACTTCTAAGATGGTAAATTTTAGGGAGGTGTATAATACTATAAGATACTTCTCATAGTAGTCACGGCTCCAAGGGGAAACCTAGGTAATACTTATTTACACTGCCCATATCTTGGCTATGTTTCATCAAGGCAGCAGGAGAAGTCTTAGTCAAGCAGAACCGGAATCAAGTTGGTACTACAGGGTTCCATTCATCTCTTAATACAGATTACGTAGAGATACTTGTTAAGGAATTCATAAAAGAAAATTATGGGCCATGAGATGAGGGCTACCTAATAGGTGTAGGACCTATTTATCAAGTTTGGATTTATAGTCCATATATGATGATAAACAAGGATGGGTTTAACAAGGTCTTATGGATTTCCTAATTGGACATCGATCTTTGATTGAATAAATCCTAGGTTATTGACTGGGCGGGATGCTATGAAATCGATCTGAGCCATTTCTAGTAGGTTAGGGTAATCTCATATAGGTTCCAAGTTAAGTGGTCGGACTAATTTTTTCAGCCGGGTTGGTTAACCAGGTTCCTAAAGCCCGAGAATACGCCTTTTGAGACTTTTGTGTTTAAGTAGCACAAGAAAACTCAATTGAGTGGCACACTATTGCCATGTGCGTAGGGGGCTTCGAGCAGATCACAACCATATTGGGACAAAAGTTTTAAGTCAAGGTTGGATCCCTAACTACAGCAGGAAAGTATTTCGGTATTACGGTAAGGGTTATCATTAGCCGTTTTGATCTAAAGGACGTATCATAAAAGATAGTACAAGTGGACGTGTTTAAGTGGGACATGATATGCCTACTTGAAAGTGGACTCGTCTAGATCTTGTATGTGCAATTTGTTGGAAGGAAACTGTCGGTCTCGTGCTCCGAATATTAAAAATGATCGAAATAGGAAGTGGGAGTTCACAATTCACTAATTTACCCTCTAGTGAGAACCAATTTACTTTATTCAAACGTAATCTTAGTGAAATCCCAAAATGTATAAGGCTTACAATATATTCACTCGAGAGACAAGGGCATGGTTTTAGGAATAATGAGGTTGGGAATATTGAAGTCGCGACATCGTACCATGACCTTTGATAATAATAAGGCACGATGTGATCGGTAATGTGATATGGTAAATACGAATCAAGTTCAAGGATCGCACTCCAATTTCTAATAAATGGTGGCATACAACGATGCATGAGTCGATAAAATAGAATGACCCACTCGTTCATAATATGCGAGAGTCTCTCGATGGGGTAACACTTTCTAAAGCAGTCATATAAAAGATCTCTAACTGCTAAGTCATATATTTCTATTTGTGCTAAGTTGGTCAGACTATAGTCATAAGGTTTCTAATGGTGTTGCATGTAGTGCTCATGCATTGATTATTGATAACTAGTAAATCAACATGATGATGGAGTGTTAAGCTACAGATATTGTCTAAGCTGGTGAAAGTGTTGTTCTAATGCTTATTCATCTTTAATAATAAAATTGTATAACTTGAATGATACATGTGGGATCCCAATCTCGGGATGGGTGTCTATCATAGTCATGGTAAATGCTTGTGTTTCTATATATTCCTCTTATGTCTAAACTGCAGGCTTGGTTGAGTAAGGGTCGGGTTAAGACATAAGGGTTGCTGGTTCAAGCAAGAATCAAGAATAATAATTAGAGACACGCGGTAATTGGTTCTTGGAGAAAAGATAGTCTATTAGGTGGGTGTTTTGATCAAGGGTAAGATCCTAATCATTCTCCGATTCCAAATGACTAGAAGGTCATGATATTAGTTTTCGGGTCGAGGGAGAACAAGTAACTCAAGGCAAGGTTCTAGCCACATGGCTGGCCGATGGTAGCTATGCTTGTGTATACAACTGTCATGGCCATTAGTAATACTCAGTATCTATCTATCAAATACGAGCATTTGTCTTTCTCTATTAGTGAAAGACGATAACAATAAGGAGTTCAAAAGATGATGATATTGAATATCAATACGTGATTCAAAGGCGAATGAATAATTCAAGAGAGAATTGTCAACGCAGTCGTGGTTGAGGTCCAAGATACCTCTATATATCAATCTACGGGGAAATCATATGAAGAGCGAATCAAGTGCACTACGGTTGATCAGACCATAATACATTGATTCTAATTAGACAATATGCTAGCAGGCGTCCTAATAAACATATGTCTTAAATAAGCTTGATAAAAGAATAAGCTTGTAAAACTAGGCTATAGTGGCGGTGTTTGCAAGGATAGTTCCAAAATAGAAGTAAACTAAATAGCGACGAAAGAAAAGTCTAGATAGTTCAAGTTTCTTGAGAGTTTTAAGCCTTTTCCGATATTCGGGCCTCTACTGTCGTACTATCTTCTTGTCTAAAGTTTTGCTTGACCAAATAAGGATACAAATCTCTAAGCTCTATAGTCATGGTAATCCTCTTAGTATCCTCCTTAATTGTTTGCAAGGATAAAAGAATGATAGGTCATGTGATATTCTATCCGGTTTATAAGTGTTCAGCTAGTAGGGTGAATTGAATACTATAACATATACCTTAATACGAGTCATCTTCTTAACCTTTCTATCAAGCATGAAGGGGAAAGATATTTACAGTGGAAAGGAATCAAGCAAAAGGAAATCAAGGTAGTCGGACGAGAGTTCAAAATTAGAAATCAAAGGAGGAGATCAAACTTGTGGATGAGATTCCTAGATTCTAATCCTATAAGCAGGCTCACATCGGTACAGTAACGTAACCAAAGTGATAAATGGGACCTGCATGGGCACCATAGAAACATCTAATGCCCCAGTCCCAAAATACTTAGGACTAAGTACGTAGACATGCCAGCTGTATTCATACGAAGTATACTCCAATGTATAAAATTCCCGTATGTATACATAAGTTGTAAAACAGTAAACCATGATAACTGAATCTCATCCACATAAATAAGAATAATAATATAATCACTATGAATTTATCATTTTTACATGTAGTTAGGCGGAGACAAATCCACTACCAACTAATTTAAATGAGAATAATTTAAAAGGAATTTATCGATAAAGCTGGCAAGATGAACCATGAGCAATCATCTTTGAAGGAATGGAGAGGATCACGGCCTTGGTTAGAACACCTGCGAAAGTCATAAAGCACACATCTGGAGAGATCACCAGGTCCTCAGAGGGACGTAACACGATACAAGAAGAACATGCCATATAAACTGTGATAATAATAGAAAACAAAGGGATGCATGCAATAGGGTGCCTACCAGTTCTACAGTAATGCAGTTAAGAACAAACCTTCAATGCATGGGCACTCTGGCTACAGGTACAAGAAATCAGATTTGGTCCCACCAGGATACGAGGGACCTCAAAGCATAACATTCATCGAAAGTCAGAGGACAGCAGGATTAGGAATAGGAAAGTGCATACGTGGCCCATACGTTAAGGAATTGTCCTCCACCCAATGTCTTGTAGGGTCACATCCATGTCCCATAGGAACCTTAGTAACTGCCAAATCCACTAGTATCCAATTCTATTAGCAGTTACTCATAACCGTCGCACGTCTCACATGTATCGGTGGTCGGCCGACTACACGAGTACGTGTCCTACATGTGACTCACAACACGTGATAAAGCATGTGTCAAGGCCATATGATATATACTAATACCTCATCACCAATGGGTGGTCACTAGTCTAAGTTAATACAAGAAAATAGAACAAAATAAGTAAAACGACTGATACAGTCGCTTGCACCCAAGTGTGACTTGGACGCACAATGATATAATACTATCAACTGGTAAAAATGCTAAAAATAAATAACTAAACAATAAGATAAAGTAAATCACAGAGTAAGGTGGCAAGGTATCTTGCCTGGCAGTACGGGAATAGCAACTCCAGGCAATCAATCACGTCAGCAAGAAATCTTTAAATCCGTGAAAGGCTCCGAATGCTGAAACAAATATCAAGAACATTCCTGGTGTAAAAATATATCTAAGAAATGCCTATCCAAAAGTCCAATTCTAGAACGGGGGCAAAATCATAATTTTGGGTCAAAACGATGTCCGCCGTTGGACCCGTTTCGTATCGAAATGGGTGCCAGAACCTGTGGTCTCTAATGTCTTCAAAGTACATGTCTATGGGTCTGGTTTGAGGATACAAACCCAACCGTATGTCCAAAGTTAGATTTCGGTAGGTCATGCACAATTTTGCCCGTTGGATCTGGTCGTGGGGCCGCCAAATAGACGTTCCGGTCGACCTTCTCAGAATCGGACCAAACTTGGCATGCAGAACCAGAATTTCGATACGGTCCTGTTGGCGCAAGTTTCGTCTCGATATGACGAACGTACACGAAGTTATGGCCTAGTTTACAAAAGTTCGATACAGGATTATCTTGATGGATACGCACTGATTTCGTCGCGCACACGCAACAAAATCGAGTTTCGTCTATTCCTACACGTCAACAACATCTATACGTGCCTTTCGATGCATATGGATTGCGACCACGTCGCGTTTTCGGGGGCGCACGCCGTATCAGAAAGTTTTCTAAAATTTTTGTGTTTCTAAAAGTAGATTTTTGTCAATTTTATGAGATCAATATTTTGCCGCACGATTGACGAAATCAAATTCTATGAAAGGGGGTTTGAAACCCTTTAGGTTTTCTCGAACTATGTTTAATTAGTTTCAAAAAATTCTTTAACAGATGATCGAAATCAGGCTTCCAATTCGGCCTCCAACAATCAAAAATAGATATTGATACCGTTTTTCATCCAGGTTCGCCTCGATTTTTCATAGGGTTTAGGTCATCTAGATTTTAAACAGTTTGAAAGGAATCAAAGTCACATATTGTGAGTTCACCTGAGCGATTGGTTCGAAGAATGATCGAGCGGAGAGGTGTAAGGCACGTTACGAAATTGGGCTTGTGGGCTGCCGCTGCTGCCTCTTCCCCTGCGCACAGTTGATCATGGCTGCAGTCCTGGCCACCGGCGATGGCTCGCGGCACGCCGCGCGGTGAGCACACCACCTCCGTTGGGGTCGGTGGTGGTGGCCTTGCATACGTGGTCGAGAATATTTAGGGTTTTTTCCCTCACGAAGTCGGCTACTGCTATATAGTTGAGGCCCTGCTGGCCTTAGCTTGGTTCGTGGCCCTCATGGCTCGGGCTGATGGCCCAGAGTGAACAGTGCTCTGCATTATTCAGGCAATAATTTCTTCTTTTTTTTCTTTTTTCTTTTTTTACTAACCTTTCTTTTATATATACTTTTAGAAATCAAATATATATATATATATATATATATATATATATATATATATATATATATATTTAATGGAACACTAGAATTTTATTGATTTAAAGTGAGTTCCAACTCAGGTTACAAAAGGAGCATGAAGCTCATATTACAACTGAATATCTGCTATCACTCAAAACCATCTGGTAGACTAGCATGAGAGCAGTGAGCCATCACCTTCTTGATCTGTCTTTTAACCTCGAACACCAGCTGCTGACTCTCGTATGAGAATCCTTTATAACGCCATTTGTTTCTATTTTTCCATAGTACCCATACAATAGCCCCGACTGTGATTTGTTTGATATGTTTTTGACCCCTCGTCCACATAACAATAAACCTTTGTTCAATCAGGCCAATGTTGTTCTGCAGTCTAAGAATACCAGTGAATAAGCTCCAAACATCTGCAGCCAACTCTCCTTCCGATAGAGTATGGCTAGTAGTCTCGCCTGTAGGACTCTTGCAATAATGACATGAAGAAGCTAGTTTGAAACCTAACTTCTGAATCACATCATCAGTCGGTAGTCTGCACCATAACACACGCCATAGGAGCACTGACCACTTAGCAGAAATACACGATCCCCATATTTGAACAAATCTATTATCGATAGCATTACGAGCCCTGATACAATTCTAATCTGAAGTTATGGAGAAAGTACGTTCGACCAGGAGTCCAGATGAAATTCTCCCTGTCATCCTGGTTTTGTTGATCAATCTGTATGTCCCCTATATCCCGACCCTTTATGATCCTTTTCCAAATGTGAGATGCAGTTATAGGAACATTAGCTACTGATGGATGGGAATGAGGATAGTACTTAGCTTTCATATATGTAACCCATAGAGAGGATGTCGTCCTAATTTCTACCATAATTTAACTGAAAGAGCGTCCAGTACATCCTAAAACGATGGATACCCAATCCACCCTCCTCGATAGGTTGAGTCACCTTTAACCAGGACACCCATGAGCGTTTGTCACACCCAAGCTTGGAACCCCAGAGGAAGCTTTGAAACATATCTTCAACCCTCTTAATGACACTTATAGGAGGATTACAAGCAGCCAAAGTGTAGACATGATGAATAAGTAAGGACTGACTTCAGCATAATTAACCGACCACCCATCGATAATGCTTTATTGTGCCATCCGCTAATTTTGTATCTGATCTTGTTAACTAGTTCATCGAACATACCTGCATTATGAACACCTGCTGTCATAGGAGACCCCAAGTAAGTCTTAGGCAAACTATTAACAATGAATCTAAAGGAGTTCCTGATATCCTCAACTCTCTCCACAGAGATATTAGATAGATAGATTCCTGATTTGCTGACATTCACCTTCTGGCCTGAGACTTCTTCGTATTTCCCCACTACATTCATCATCTTCTGGATAGATTTCTTCTCACCCCATGAGAATAGAATTAAATCATCTGCATAAGCTAAATGTGTTATAATAGGGCATCCACTAGGAGAATAATAAGGAACAAAACCACTGTTCTCTCTAAGAGTGTTAAGGTTATAGCTCAAGCTTTCTGCTGCAATGACAAATAAGAGAGGTGATATCAGATCACCTTGGCGCAGACCACACAAACTCTTGAAAAATCCTGAGGCATTGCCATTAATCAAGGTTGAAAACCAAACATTATCCAGGAGATGTAATATCATATTCAATCGTTCATTGCAAAAACCCATTCTTTTCATAACCTTGTTGAGAAATGCCCAATGAACCCTGTCATAAGCTTTACTCATATCGAGTTTAACAGCTGCATTTCCTCCTCTGTACTTATGATGGATCATGATAACCATCTCCTGTGCCAACACCACATTGTCGATAATCTCACGACCCTTGATGAATCCACTTTGCTCCGGTGAAATCATGCGAGGGAGAAGAGGAGCCAGCCTTCTTACTATTAACTTGGAAAATATTTTGTTGATAAAATTAAAGACTAATCGGCCTATAGTCCTTTATCGACTTAGGATCCTTAACCTTTGAAATAGGCAAGAGATGAGTGCTGGTGATCGATCAAGGGAAAGCAAAGCCATCAAAAAATAGATGAATAGCTTCAAGAATATCTTATCCCACAATATCCCAAGTAGCTCAGAAAAATCATCCTGAAAACCCATCAGGGCCTGGAGCACTGTCTTGATCCCAACTCTTAAGGATTTCAACCACTTCTTCCATATCTGGTTTGGCCATTAGATTGCTATTATCTTCCTGAGTAATTGATACTGGAATCATGTTCAGAAAATTAGGATCTTGTATAATAGAAGCTGGAAGAAAGAGCTTGCTATAGAAATTATTGGCCTCATCTTGAATGTCCTACAAAGTAGTAAGAGTCCTGCCTTCCTCCGATACAAGACTATGAATGAGAAGTCTATTTCTAGTAGCCGAGACACACGAATGGAAGATTTAGTGTTCTTGTCTCCTTCACAATCCTATTTCACTCTAGCTTTTTGTCTCCAATATGATTCTTTATAGCTCACCCTTTGTTTTAAGTAAGCTTTAGCTTGCATCCAGTTCTCTCTCAAACCCTCATCTGATTCGAATCAAGCTCAGCACTAAGCTCGATCTTCTGCTTTTTTCACTTCTTGAAAATGTGCCCAAAAGTATGACTCTAAGTTGACAAAGCTTTTCGAACAGCAGCTAATCGAAGACCAATCCTCACCATGCTATTAGGTTATTGACAGATGACCAAGCTTGAGTCACATATTGAGGAATCCTCATGAGATGTCCAAAAATTCAGGAAGCGAATAACTTCTTATTAGAATCACTTCTACTCTTCATAATAATAAGAATGGGGCAGTGATCAGATTCTGTTCTATTGAGATGAGAGAAAAATGAAAGAGGAGCCCATTCTTGCCAATCACTGTCCAATAGCCATCTATCCAGTCTAGAGCCTGTCTATGAGGCCATCATCCGATTTCACCCAAGTAAACAACTACCATGAAAGGAATATCCAAGACGTGCTAAGTTAAAAATTGAAACTCATTGATACCCACTAGGAAAGGAGCACCTCCAAATTTTTCCTTAGAAGAAGCAATGTTGAAATACCTCCAACCATCCATGGAAACTTGTGACGCCTTTGCACCTCCTGCAATCTATCCCACGGCTCTCTTCGTCCTTCCTTCTTATTATGTCCATGCACCACAGAAACTAAGGATGGAAAAGGATCACCGAGCCGGAGATGATTATACTCACGGCCTGATCATGCGAATCAACCTCCACCATGTTGATCTCCTGTCTGGACATAATCCAGATATTGCATTTACAATTAGAAACTGAAGATTGGAAACCTAGCTTGAGTTGAAATGAAAAGTTGCTGAGGAGAGACCTTCGGTTCAATATAGCTAACACCATGATTTTATGAATACGACACAAGGATTTGAGTCTCTTACAAGACATCTTATTTCTATTCCTCTGATATTCCAAACTAGAATATTAAACTTATTGGTTTTGGATGAGGAAGTAGTGATGGACCTTTTGACGACGACCTTGTGTGTCTTGGCTCACTTGGCACTGGATAAACTTTCTTCTTTTCTCTACCCTTCCTAGAGATAGCCGTGCAGTTCCTGACTCTTCATTGATACTTCTTCATCAACAATGTCAGCCCAATTCTTCAGTATCTCTCCTTCCTCTGGTAAAGACTGAACTGAAGTGTTGTCGTCCTCCGTAGCAGTGTCCGCTAACTCCTTTTGAACATGTTCTACATTTTCGTCCATCTCCGTTCTTGTAGTGATGTGTTGTTCTCCTGAGAAATGTTATCAACAGGTTCATCCCGAATATTGGCATCAGGTTCCATTGATGGTGGTCGATCAATTACGTCCAACTAAGCTTCTTCATTTAATTGGAGGGCTGTATCATCGGGAAGTGTGGAGCCATCGACAACCGTCACTGCATCTTCATGATTGTCTACGTCTTCCAATGGCTGAGCACTAATTTCTATATTGGGAGAAGATGCTACCTGTTGTAGAGTATCCATCTTATCATTGGTTGCTGGCTCTTGTATTAATAGTCCCTTTCCCTTACTGCTGGGTCTGTGGAGGGCCCCGCCCTTTTCGATGGTGTTGTAGTATTTTGCTTCTCTTTGTGGGTTTTGCATTCATCCCTTGTGTGACCTTGATGAAAGCACACTGAACAATATTTAGGAACATGATCATATTCAATATGATGGGTGTAAGTACGTCCCTACGACAAATATATACGAACCACTTTTGGTAAGTGTTTACTAGCATCCACTTCAACAAAAACACGTGCGATACTAGGATGAGTCAGATCCTTCGTAGCTTTATCAAGCCATAAAGGAGTACCTATGCCTAGGGCAATAGAGAAAAGAGCATTTTTTTCAAAGAACTGTATAGGTAGACCCAGGAGAGACACCCAGACTGGTGTAATCGGAGACTCCTTAGATGTTGAAAAATCTTTAGTCCATCTAAAAACCCTCATCGGAGCTTTACAACATACCATACCTCTCGAGATCAAAGGCGGAGAAAATCAATCTCCAAAGCAGGACGAATGAGACATGCTTAGAATCAATGAGTCCCACCTTTATAGTACCATTAAATTTGAACTCTTCAAAAGCTTTACGGATCGCATCAAGAGATGGTCGTTGATGAGAAAATTTACCAATCAATGCGAACTAGAACGGATCGGCTAAATCTTTTCCTCATCCTCCGAGAAAGAAATCACAGGGATCCCTTTAGAGAACGAAGGCTCTAATGGCAATCGGTGATGGTTGATCTGCACCCGCACCACCGACGCGAACGTCAGGTTCGACACCGAGACCATGATGTGCAGTGGCCAAGTGGTCCACTTGCACCCGAGGGACGCCGGCCCGGCCAAGGCCAAGCCGGAATCGATGTGGACAAAGATCAATGCAGAGGATCGTCGTCGCCAAACCCTAGGAGAGCAGCATATATATATATATATGTATGTATATATATATAATATATATATATAAATATATATATATATTTCTAAGATCCCAAAAATATTTCAAAATTTTATTTTAATAAATAATGTACAGATACTCCTACTCGTTGTATTATTATAGCACTTACATGCCACTATTAATAATAGCCAGAATAAATATATTTAATTACAAGCATTCTAGTAGTCGGTAAAATATTAAAAATTAAAATAAAAAAAGTTAAAAAAATAATGCAAACATTTTTAAACTATTTAGTACATCATTTTACCATTCTTGTCTTCGCATAAATATGTTGTAGCATTAAACTTGCTACCCAAATATTAAGAAAACCAAAAATCCAAATTTCAAGTAAATAGATAAAATGAGGTAAATATATAAAAAAATCCCTAAAATTTAGGGATTTTATAGAAGGGTCTCGTACTATAGGGAACGACATAGTGGAATGGTGGCCAGGGTGTACTAGAGGTCATGCAGCGAGTTGCTGATAGCACTCATATGAAGGGTGGTGCGGTTGTCCAACTGGGTCTACCGGTCGTCTACCAAACGGAAGCGATCGTGCAACATCGCCTAGGAGTCAAGCAAGCAGGAGGCTTGGGCAGGAGCATCAGGAGCATCAGAGTCAAAGGATGCAGCAGCAGCAATAGTCCTACGTGCCTTTGAGAGAGAGGCAGAAGCAGGTAGGAACTGACAGTCATTAAGAGGGATGTTGAAGGCACAAAAATCATTGGAAGGTACATGGCATAAACCAAGGATTTTGGTTTTGGTCTCGCACAAGTCTTCCAGTCCATTATCGTGTGAGGGAAGCTGAACGGAAGACACAAGTGAAGATGATACAGAGTCGAGATCTCAAGATAAGTGACTTCATCGGTGGATCCCGCTTTGGGCAAGATCGAGGAAAAGATGATCCGTTGGAGTTCATAAAATAGTTATTGAGATATTTAGCTCAAAAATTACGAGGACGTGTGTTGGGAGAACATAACGCATCCTTGAAAACCTCCAGAGTGGTATCACCGAAAAATTAGAACTGTCGGGTATCAACAAGTTTTTTCCAAGTGTTGGGTTCCGGGAGGTCAAGGTAATCGGCAAGTTCAAAATCGTCAAAAGATATGTCAATGTCGGCAACAAGGGAATAAATCCTAGTGACATCATGAGTTAAATTACATTAAAACATCTGTATAGCATTGAGATAGAAAGAGATGACGTTGTGACGAGTTCATCTAGGCATAAATCGTGAAAAAGTGCGTCATATGCCGAAAAAATTATGAAGTTTATCGGATGGTCCGGGACACACTACGTTAGCGGAAGTCCATGTACCACTCATTGGATGCATCCAATGAGACAAAAATTTGCTCATTATAGGTGTTGGAATTTGGTGGAGGTGGTGGATTGAACAAAGGATGACTAGGAGGGAGGAGGGTTAGATGAAGATATTTCCTCACTTCTGTCACGACCTGCACCCGCTTTTCGGATGCAAGCGTAAGCAAGCCAGCTACGTATCGAACGGACTCCAGCCCAACTCGAATACGTAAATGTTGTCAAGGCTATGGTATATTGCCAAATCATGGCAATGTAATCTATATCTCAATCCACAATAAGATAATAAAACATGAATGAACGCTATGGGTCGTGGTCTGCTGCCCACTAGCATATATGTCCGATAAGACTCTAAAGGAAATAACAAGAGTCTAAAACTAATCAAGAAACATGATATTCATGAGAAGGAATGTAAAGCACGAAAGATAACAAATGTAATAATGATACCTGAATCCCACAAGAATCGTAAATCCTCCGCCATCCAGAACTACTAGCTAACTCCATGCAATCGCTAAACCTGAAGAGATCATCAGGTCCTCAGAGGACATAGCAAGATACATAATATACATGCCTATCTAACAATTTTATCATGTGCAAGAGGATAAACAAGAAAACAGGAACACAACAAATGACCACGAACACGAACACTAGAACAACTACGTATAAATGAACTGTCGAGTAAACAATGAACACGAGATCAATGGAAGAACCAAACCCTCATCCCGAGTGTGGACTCACGGGTTTGAACTAAGCACTAACCCTCGTCCCGAGTGTGGACTCTCTGGTTAGTACTAACCCTCGAACCGAGTGTGGACTCTCTGGTTAGTTCACGGCAAGGCACCCTCGTCTCGAGTGTGGACTCTCTGGTGCAAGTACTATATCCTCGTCCTGAGTGTGGACTCTCTGATGTAAACACCTTCGTCCTGAGTGTGGACTCTCTGGTGCAAGTCAAGTCAACACCCTCGTCCCGAGTGTGGACTCTCTGGTACAAATAATCGACATCCTCGTCCCGGGTGTGGACTCACGGATGTAAACAGATCAAGGCAAACACCCTCGTCCCGAGTGTGGACTCTCTGGTGCCAAGGAAACAATAACAAGGATTTAGCAGTTCAATTACACGTACTCGTTCTATGACACGACTCAAGCAAGGTACTAACGAGAAACTCCAAGTGTGAACCACAAGACCAAACATGAACACGGCTATATGCAGTAAAATAACTCAAAAGAATGTAATACGAAAAGCACATATCCATAAACAATCAAAATTGAAAAATGAAATACAATGCATGTAAATAAAACTGTAGAGGAAGGCAAGGTATACTTGCCTGGGGGTTGCACGCAGATCCAACAAAATAGTCAACTACTAAGCCACAAAGTCCAAATCATCACCACGGTCTCCAAAAGCCGAAATAAACATTGCCAATATTCTCAGAATAGTCAAATTAGCTAGGATTGCCTGTCCTTAAGTCAAATTCTGGCACAGGAACAAAATAGTAATTTCGAGCAAAAACGATGTCCGTCGTTGGACCCGCTTTGCACCAAAAAACGTGTCAGTTAGTGGTCTCTAAAGTTGTCAAACTACATGTCTATGGATTTATTTTGATGATATGAACCCAACGGTATGTCCGATTGTGGATTCCGGTGGACTGTGCACAAAATCGTCCATTGAATCGGACTGTGAGGCCCGTAAAACGGCGATCCATTCAACTATCTCAGAATCGGACCAAATTTGGCATACAGGACCAAAAAATGATTCGGTCCTGTTGGCACAAGTTTCGTCTCGATCTGACGAACGTGCACAAAGTAATTGAGAAATTTGTACAGAGGCCGATACAATGAATTTCGATGGATACGCATCAAATTCGTCGCACACACGCAACCAATTTGAATTCCGTCAAATCACACACGTCCACGAAGCCGATACGCACCTTTCAATGCTTTCGGTTCACGACCACGTTGCCCGATTGGCGGGACGTACGTCGTATCGAAGGAATTCGTGTTTTTAAAAAATAGTTTTTCGGTCAACTTCGGGATTCGATTTCTCGACGCGTAGTCGTTGATTTCATCCACAAAAAGGGTCGTGAACTCCTATATATTGTCTGGGACTGTTGTAAATTAGTTTTCAAAATTTGTTAATAGGTTGGCCATGAACTGCCTTCTAAGTTGGGGTCCAGAACAGTTTTAATACTCTGTTCTTCGATGGTTTTTCCTGAAGTTTCAGGAATTTCTATAATTTATCTAGAGCAAACTAGATCAATCTAATTACAAGGTTGCGTAGGTTTTCAACTAGGCTATCATTAGAATTTTCCGGGCTAAAAAATTGTTGGACGATGGGGGAGAAACGTACCTCGAAAAATGCCCAGTTGCTGTCATTACTGCTGCTGTCAGGCCCTGTATTCGGGTGCGCGCAGCTCTGTCGCCGGCCGGCGGTGGCCCAGGGTGGTGCCTCGTGCGTGGGGTGCGCACAGAGGTGGTGTCGGTGCTGGTGATCGGGTTAGGGTCTTGTTGTGAAATT
This sequence comes from Iris pallida, assembly GCA_029216955.1. Classification (NCBI taxonomy): domain Eukaryota; kingdom Viridiplantae; phylum Streptophyta; class Magnoliopsida; order Asparagales; family Iridaceae; genus Iris; species Iris pallida. The sequence continues at coordinate 20,567,918 of JANAVB010016195.1, forward strand.
CATCGAACTCTCAATACGTTCTCTACTATATATGTGTGTTCTATACGAGGGTCTCGGGTCTGTGGCTTCTGGACTTGTTCGGTTGGGCTGGGATCCCGCTCAAGCTGCGGGGATTATGTTCGATCTATGGGGAAACTAAGCTTTGGGATAGCTGGCCGGGCCTGGGCTTGCCTGCTTGGGCCAGCTTGGCTCGGTTTTCAGCTTTATTTATTAATATTTTTTTATATCCATATACACACACGTATATATGTATATACATACACATATACGCCCATATATATTTATATATACATACCCATGTACCCTATATATTTATATATAACACACGTATGCACATATATATTTATATATACACATACACATATAATACATATATATATATATATAATATATATATATATATAATATATATATATATACACACCGATATATATATATAATATTATATATATATATAATTATATATATATATATAATTATATATATTATATATATATATATATTTTTACGTATGCACATATATTATATATATATATATATATATATATATATATCTATATATATATTTATATATAATTTTATATATATATTTTATATTATATAATTTTTTTTTTATATATATATATATATTAATATATATATAATATATATATATATATATATATTTATATTTATATTTATATTTATATTTATATTTATATTTATATTTATATTTATTTTATATTATATTTATATTTATATTTATTTATATTTATATTTATACATACACATACACATTTACATACACCTATATTTATAACATGTATAAATGTATATACATTAATAAATTCCGAATATATGTTATACAACAATATAATATAAATATACCTATTTGACGATGAGGAAAACAACCATTTAATAATAACTAATTATTTAATACAACAACAATATTATTAATAATATTAATATTCCCGATAACAACTAAAAATAACCCAATAGCAAGTGTAGTAAGGTTTGGTGAATCTAGTACGCACACTCTTTATTGGCTTCCGAAAATCACACAAATATTGTAACACTAATAAAATAATAATAATATACTTATATGTATATATACAATTATTAGAAATTAATTGCCAATTCCTAAAGATATTGCATCTACCTAGAATATGTCTATATGGCCGTATTGGGTCTCACTGCATGCCTACATGGGCTTGGATTTGGTTCGGCCCAGTTCGGACTAACTTGGTTCAACCGAGTTCCTGCAAAGTCAATAAATCTAATAATAATTAAAACTTATTTATAATGGTCATGTTATAACTTGGCCTGGTTTTCCTAGTTATGACACACATATGGCTCGGCATTCCCCTATCATGGCTAAATACTAGTCGAAGCACGTCACTACACTATCCGCGCCATGATTTCTAATCACCTTGTACTCCAATTTCTAACCATAACTAAAATTATCTACCGTAATAATTAACTAAATAATTATTTATAAAAATTCTAAAAATCATCATTTAAATTAAATAAATAATAAAATAACTCAAAATTTTCGGAAAGGGAAGCTACAGCTTTTCATCCTCTTTCCTCTACCAAATAATTTTGGAGCCATTGATAATGAAAAGATAAATTTGAAAGAGATCAAAAAAAGTTATACCTCACAAAAGTAGTTGGGGATGGAAGAGATCCACCAAAAACCCTTAAATCTTGAGTTTGGGGAAAGATAGCCCTAAGATTTGAGTTTTCTAGGGTTAGGGTTTGAGGAGCAAGGGTTTATAGGGAGGTAGAAGAAGAGAAAAGTGATGAGAGAAAGAGAGAGTTCGGGTATATGAGGATTAGGGCCAGCATGTCGGGTTAAATCGTGACCGGCAGATCAAAACTTGGGTGGCCAGGAGCAACTGGGGGTTCTGGAAGCAGGCACACATAGTTCGGCCTAAACTTTGTGTAGGACAGAGTTCGGCCCGAGTATTGTGGCTCTGGCTCCAGAACACAGAAAAGGGTTTTTAAAAAAAAGTTTTGATAGAAAATTCTTGAATTTGAAATATTGAATGTTAAGCCATAAAAATAGTGTAGCCTTATAATAAATATTGTTAAACGATGATCATCACAGTGAAACTACTTTAGGTTAGCTGTAGGGGCATCCCAGCTAGCTGTAGTTCGAAGACTAGTGCACCGTGTCGCTTAAGCTTTTACGCCTTGTTGTCAGAAGGGCCCTTTCGGCTTATACCCAAAGCAATGTTACTATGAATGATGTACGTTATAACCGTTCTTTATGCAGGTACAACTTATTTTATGATAATTTTCATCCAAAATTCCTAATTCTCAAAGAAAAAAATGAACTGCTCTTCGGCTAGTAGTTTTGTAAAGAAATCTGCTAGTTGATGTTCAGTGTCAATGAATTCTAAGTTAATCGTGCCATGTTGTTGATGATCATGCAAGAGATGATGTCTAATTTCTATATGCTTTATGCATGAGTGACATACTGGGTTCTTGGTCAAATTTATTGCACTAGTGTTATCACATAAAATAGGTATGTGCTTGAATAGTAAGTTATAGTCTTCAAGAGTTTGCTTCATCCACAAAATCTATACACAACAATGACCAGCTGCGATGTACTCAGCTTCTGCTATGGATAGTGCAACAGAATTCTGCTTCTTGCTAAACCTTGAGACTAAAGTATTTTCTAACAAATAACATGTGCCGCTGGTACTCTTACAATCGACTTTGTATCCCGCAAAATCAGCATCGAAATATCTGATTAAGTCAAAGGAAGTGGTTTTGGGATACCACAAGCCTACCATAATAGTTCTTTTAAGATATCTAAAGATACCCTTAACAGCGGTCATGTGGATTCTTTAGGATTAGCTTGATATCTAGCACATAAGCAAACGCTAAACATAATATCGGGACGACTAGCAGTTAAATACAATAGACTACCAATCATACCTTGATACTTACGTTGATCGACCGGTTTACCACTTTCATCAGGTTCCATCTTTGTTGTAGTAGCCATAAGAGTGCTGATAGGTTTGATGTTATCAAGCTCAAACTTTTTAGCATGTCTTTTGTATACTTCGACTGACTAATGAAGACGCCATGCGAGTATTGTTTGATTTCAATCCAAGGAAGTAGTTGAGCTCCCCCATTATGCTCATCTCAAACTCGTTTTGCATGCACTTGGCAAAATCTTTGCATAGATCCTCATTAGTAGACCCAAATATGATATCATCTACATAGATTTGTACTAACAAAATAGTGTCATCAAGGGATTTTATAAAAAGTGTAGTATTAATTTTCCTTTTGAAAAATATTTACCAAGTAAGAAAGTACTAAGACGTTCATACCAAGCTCGAGGAGCTTGTTTGAGGCCATAAAGAGCTTTCTTAAGTTTAAAAACATGATCGAAAATTTATGTTTTTTAAAACCAGTGAGTTGCTTGACAAAAATCTCTTCTTTAATAAAACATTTAGAAAAGCACTTTTACATCCATTTGAAAAGTTTAAAGTTTTGGAAATTTGCGAAGGCGCAAAGCATCTGAATAGATTCAAGTCGTACAACAGGAGCATACGTTCATCGTAGTTGATACCCTCCTTTTGGTTGTATCCTTGAGCTACGAGACGAGCCTTATTACGAGTGACCGAACCATCCTCATTAACTTTGTTGCGAAAAACCCATTTAGTACCAATGATTGAATGATCAGCAGGTCTAGGAACAAGTTCCCAAACCTGATTTCGTTCAAATTGGTTGATTTTTCTTGCATTGCAGATATCCAAAATTATCGTTAAAAGCTTCTAAAATATTTTTAGGTTCAATTTGAGAAATAAAAGCAGTGCTAGCAATAGAATCTCTTAAAGAAGATCGAGTAGTTATCCCTTCCGATACCTCACCTACTAAGTTTTTTGGATGCGAAGGTTTCAATTAGAACTTCTTGGGTAAGCTCTCCAGAGAACTGGTTTCGGGTGGTCCACAGGATAGAAGTTGATGGTTCATCGTCATCAGAAATGATAGTTGTACTATTGTCCTCATCAAAAGTTAGGTTAGTTGGCTCTTCAACAATCATGGAGCGTTTGTTGAACACTCTATATCCCTTACTCTTGGCAGCATAACCAAGAAGAATACCTTCGTCAGCTTTGGCATCAAACTTGCCTAAGTTGTATTTGGTATTCAGGATAAAGCAGCGACAGCCAAACACTCGAAAGTAAAAAACATTTGGAGTTCTACCAAACCAAAGCTTATTGGGGTTTTCTTCAAATAGGTCGAACCAAAACCCTATTCAAAACATGGCACGTTGTGCTGACAGCTTCTGCCCAAAAATATTTTGGAAGAGAAAATTAATTCAGCATGATCTAGCCATATCGCCAAGAATCCTATTCTTCCGCTCCACAACACCATTTTATTGAGGAGTTATAGGACAAGAAAACTCATGATTAAAGCCATTTAAATCCCAAAACTTTTCAAAATCAAAATTTTCGAATTCGCCACCATGATCACTTCGAATACGAGTAATATTAGCCTTTTTGTTTTGGACCTTTTTAGCAAAAACTTTGAAAACTGAAATGGTATCACTTTTATTTCTAAGAAAGAAAACCCAAGTGAATCTTAAAAAGTCATCAACAATAAAGAAAGCATAGAGTTTTCCGCCAAGACTGGCTACTCTACTAGGACCAAATAAATATCCAAATAGAGTAATTGCAAAGGTCGAGTGGTAATTACAGTGTTGATGTATTTAAAATAAGATTTGGTAACCTTATTCTTTTCACATTCGGCATATACTTTGTCCTTTTTGAATGTGACTTCATGCAATCCTCTTACTAGCTTCTTGGTAGATAGCCTTGATATAGTGTCTATGTTAGCATGACCAAGATGCTGATGTCATAATAGCCTTTCATCTTTGTGGGCGTAAATGCATCTACCTGCACTATTAGTATCTCTAGATAGATAAAATATATATGTTATCTTCTCTTATCCCTTCGAAAGCGATGTCTCCAGATGACCTATCATGATAAAGCATTTAGTTTTACCGAATATAATATTATATCCATGATCAGCTAGATGACTAATGCTGAGCAGGTTATGCTTTAACTCGGTCACTAAACAGACATCTTTAATAATGGGAGAAGGAGGATAACCAATTGTACCATTACCTATGAAATAGCCTTTCAGATTGCTGAGTACTGTTATTAATTTGATTACGTCATTTTTCTTATGTGACAAAACGGGGAGTAATATGATAGATACTTAATGCTTAAAATGTTATGACTAACAATTTTAAAGCTATGCTAAAAAAATTGGAGTTCTTGCCATTCTAGACTTCTATAGATATTCAGCCTATATGTTTTGTTACGGCGGAGTAACGACTTAACAAGGCTTAACCGTATATTATGGGAGAAATATATTCACTTCTGTACCGGATCAAGCGCATCAAGTCTTCTTTCGAACCGAGCTGAACAACTTCTTAAGTATCAATCGTAGTTTCATCAAATTATCAAAATGTGAGAGATTGTTGGCCCATTTAGCCATGGTCAGATCAATTACGATAATTGATTTAAAATTCGAGCTCGATATAAAAAGAAACAGAAGATCGCAGATTTTATCACTACAAATTTTTCTACTTTATTTCGTATTTTTCTTTTATTGAGTCTAGAAATTGTACGTCGGGATCACTGGCATTAGAAGTTCAATCCTGAACCAAAACAAACCAATCCAATCCTTGACCCCAAACCAAACCAATATCCAAAAGCCAAACCAAATGACCCTGAAACTCTAGCAATCGAACTCGGCCTGAGTTCTGCCCGAACTCTGACCGAACTCGTCCCCTAGGATCACTCCTGGTCAGCAGAATTCCCTAGTCTTTTGGATCTCAAACATCCTAAATTATGAAATTGTCGTTACCGAGTTTTGCCCGAACTCTGTCTCAAAAATTCTTATAAATAGAGAAAATTTGTCATTTCTAATCACACATTCAATCTTCATCTTTTTTATCTATTCCTAAGCTTCCTATCTACTTTACAAAGCTTGAATCTTTAAATCTCCAAGACAACTCCCATTCTTCTAGTGTCAGTGGTTTTCGATTAGGAGTATTCGAGTGGTACAAGCTTGGCGTATAAAAGTTTTTTAGAAAGGTGTTTTGAAGTTTGATCGTGGACTTCGGATAAAAATATGATGGTATTGAAGTTGGCGTGTTCTTCGGAGTAAAGCATGCGGTGTAATCTCTATTCAAAATAGTGGATTATAGCAAGTAAGAGTTCTCGCGAACTGGACTACTCCTATCAGAGGAAAACTAGTATAAACCTTGGTTTTTGCGTATTCTTTCTTGCCTTCACTTAAGTATTGCTTTACTTCATTGCATTTAAGTTCATTTATATATTTGTTTCACCTGCTTAGTTTTTAAATGGTAAATATTTTCCGCTGCACTCTTTTTACCCCCTTCTAGAGGTTCCATCGATCCTATACACTCATGCTGGAAGATCTATACTGATTAAATCCACTTTATGATCCATTCCTATTTATTATGTCTAGTTATAGGATCCCTTTGACAACAATAGCTAAATTATCAAAAATCCAAAGAGATTTTTGGTGGGGTACGGAGATGAGACCAGAAAAATGCATTTCTTGGCTTGGAACAAATTTTTAAAACCTAAATAAGAAGGAGGATCAGGCTTTCGCAAACTGGAATGGGTCATTCAATCTCTAATTAGGAAATTGCCTTGGAGATTCATCTTTTCTCCTCATCATCTTTGGGATCGTCTCGTGAGAGGCAAGTATATCTAGAACGGATCATTCTGGAGTGGAAAAAAAAGCACAACATCGTCACCTATATGGTACAGTATGCTACAATTGTCACTACCATAATTCTATATAGGGTTATTTGTTTTCACTTTGTATTATTTATATAATGTGTGTAATTATCTAATTAATTATAGTGAGGTTATATTGCTTAGTGAGCTAGCCTATTTATTAGACCCTTGATTAGTAAACTCGAATAGAATTAACATGACAGTTTGACCAACATTCTAGACTAGACCCAATTGGATCCATTAAGTCATTATATAATTAATTAGGATTAGTCTAATTATCAAATTAGGATATTAGAAGCTTCCACTAATTAGACTAGCCATCATGACAAGCTTGGAGGGGTATTTTGGACTTTGTGCATTGCATGGAGGGGGAGAAGTCATGGTCGGCCCTAGCCGTATAGAGAGAGAGTAATTTCTTTTCCTCTTCATTTGTGCACACTTCTCCAGATTTGGTGTTCTTCCCAAAATTGATTCAATCCCTCCACAAATTTCTCCAAAATCATTCTCCATCCTTCTCAATCATCACTCAAGGAGCCTAGGAGTTTGGGGAGGCAAGGAGCGCTAGGTGAGAAAACTTTGGCTAAGAGCTTGTGTCCAAACCGTGTCCACCAGGCTTTGCATTGGAATTCCATCTATCAATAGGTATATATGTAATTCCTCTTTATTTCTATACTCTAATGAATGCATTTGACTATTAGGAACCCACCCATGGACTAAAAATACCATAGGAGGAAGAATGAAGCTGTAATGACCTATATTATGATTGCTACATTGAGTTTTGTGCCCAATTTGAGGGAAATCTGAGATTAGTGCACCAAGTGTTTGTCATTTAGTAATTTAGATCTAATTAGATTTATGTTAGTTGTGTGTCTAGATCCGTGTCCAAAATTGGATACGAGTAGACCGTATCATGATACGGTGTGACACGGAATCATTTTGGATTTTTCTCCTCCGATACTTGGGCCACACATACCAAATTCTATATGACACATTATATTAGCTAGATATTGTTCTAATTAGACTCTAACTATTATTTTATACATGCTTATGTGATTTTAGGAGAGTCGAATAACGTTTGGTATAGGTATCTTGGACGTGTCACAAGAGTATCATAGATTGGTGCGATACTATTGTGGTGCACACCAAGTGTTTGATATTATGCAATTATATGAATGTCATATGTGTTTACGTGTGATAGATTGAATTAGAGTGTGTGTATGCATATAGATGTAGTGTGTGTGTGTTGTGGATGCTTGTGAGATAAGTTTGTGTGACACTTAGTGAAGTATGTGGTAGTGTACCAATCATGGATGTGTAGGTGAGCATGTGTGTATAGAAGGGTGTCTAGTGAAGTAGAGAAGGGGGAATTAGTGTGCACTGCTACAAAGTGCAGCAGGGTAGATGTTGTATTTGTGGTAACAACTTGCTGCCAACAGCAGCAGTTAACAACTGCATTAGCAACATCAGCAGTAGGGTTAAGCAGAGCAATGGCACAAGCAGCAGCTTAGCACTGTTTGCCTAAACAACAGCAGCAGTTGCTGCACACATTTGCAAGCAGCTTTGCAATAGCAGCAGCAATACGAAGACCAAGGCAGCAGGCCTATTAGCACAGCATTGGCAAGCAATGGAAGCAATAATAGAAGAGCTAACAGCAGTAGTTGCACCAAAAATAGTAGCAGTAGGATATCTGTATACCTGTGTATCAATGCAAAAATAGGTTGGTTTTTGGGTGAGTGTTTCAGAAATAAGGAATAAGGGATATTGGCAAAGCTTAAAGGGTGCACAACAGTCTTGGGAAGGGGTGCAGTGCAGCAATAGATAAGTGCATAAGTTGTATATGTATAAGAAGGAATTGGTAAATGAAATTGAATATCACATATGTATACCTTAGGTGTATCCTATTATGTATATATGGAGAGCACTCATTAGAGTGTCTTAGGGAATGTTATGTATAGGCAAGGCATGTGTAATTATGTGTAGAGTAGGGGACTGCACACAGGGTGTCCAATCAGTCTTAACTTGTGCAGTCCTATTTTGTAACAGCAGTAGTTACAATAGGGGAGCGGGCAGTAGGCTAGGTAGATATAGAGCAGTCTGCTAGGTAAGGGAGCATTACTTGCAGCAGTGGCTGCCACTACAAGTGCAGGCTGCATACTTAAAATTAGTTGGTAGCAGTTTGGGTAGTGTAGGTAGTGCATGAGGAGTTAAGGAGGAAGGTAGCTTACCTGCTTGCGTGTGCAGTCTGCTAGATGGTAATATCAACTGTATATAGTACTGTAGGAGATAATATGTGCAGGTTCAGTCATGAACTGTAGCAGTATGCAGTGACATACTATAGTACAACGGGACAATAGAAAAGGGAAGAAGATTTCTGGTATTGACAAGCCTACAGTATAAATCTGTAGTAGGCTTAGTAATAGCAGGTAGGGAGGAACTGCTAGCAACAGGAGTGTCTATATATGTAGAAGAGTGTTAAGATACATGGATGAGTGTATCAAGTAAGCTACTAGGTTCATAGTTGTATCAGGTGGGTGCTAGTAGGTACAAAAAATTTGGCACTATAGTGCTTGATGTGTGTGTGTCATGTGAGGGTGAGCAAAGAGTGTAGAATGATATGGCATATCATGTGACACCGTAACATATCATAGAGGGATAGGTAAATAGGAAAAATAGTGTGGCAGGGTATAGGTACTTGGCATATGATATATGTATAGGGAATATTGATAGGGTATAGTAAGGTATGGAAATGGGTGATATGGTTGGTTGGACATGGGTAGGATATGGTAATGGGTAACCTATGTAACTAAATATCTATATAAGTATAGGTAGTCTAGGTAATCTTATAGCAATAGCTTATATGTATGCATATATGAAAATACGAGTATATAATGTTGGCCCATTGGTCATGGTCAAACCTGATTTTAATAATTAATCAAACTCTGTCTCGATATAAATGAAAGTCAATTCAGATGTTTACCTACGACGTTTTGGACACGGCTCAACGATGGATATCTACTCTGTTCAAGACCGAAGCTGTTTGCCACTCAGAATGTATTTCCTTCAAAGCAATATAATTTTTCATTTTATTGAGTCTAGAAATACATTGTACACCAGGTCGTACTGGTAAATAGGCTATCCTAAAATCGTTTTTGAAAACAGACCTATCTTTTTAAAATAACCTATGTTTTTGAAAAACATCTTTTTACAAAAAGCTTCTGAAGGACTTTTCAAAAAGCCAAAATTATTTTTCTCAAAATTAACTGACCAAACCATGACAGAACTCGGCCAGAATTCGGCCAGAGTTCGGCCAAGTTAAACGTTATATGAATGTTTGATTTTGAACTTGGTCTCCCTTCAGTTGCGGTTTGTTACAAAGAGTTATGTCCGAATTCTGTCAGAGTTCTGCCTTTGAAAAAACTATAAATAGAGAAGGATTTCGATCATTTCAAATCACCAATTCACTTTCAATCTCTTCTATTCTAAAGCTTACATTTCTTCCAAAGAGTTCTAAAAAGCTTCTATTTTCAAATCCCAAGCCAGTTACAATCCTCTAATCGATTTGACAGTACGGTGCGGTCAAGAAGTATCAGAACGATTGTAATCAGAGGCTTGATTGAAGATACAACTCTTCACAATTGAAGTTGGTTGAGTTTTTCGTATCAAAGCTCATGTCTGTAGAAGTTGCAAGGCCTTCGTATGAAAACTTACGAGATTTTCCAATAGTGGATTCAACTGGAAGCTAGAGTTCTTCCGACTGGACTAGTCCTCACAAGAGGGAAACTAGTATAAATCTCGGTGTTTGAGTTTGCCTTCTGATCACCTTTTTATTAATTTTATTTATTTTTTGATTATTATTATATCTGTGATCTAACTGCTAACGAGTTTTTTAATTAGCAATATTCCACTGCCTACTCTATTCACCCCCCTCTAGAGTATTCTGCTTTACGATTTCGTTCATACAATTGGTATCAGAGCGGGTTATACAGGTAAAGCAAGATAAAATTGCAGTTATATTCAATTGTTATATAGATTACAGCATTACATATGGCAACTATAAAATTCACAAGTGAAGGCCAAGCCACAAACAGACCTCCACTGTTTGACGGCACAAATTATACTTATTGGAAAACACGTATGAGTCTCTTTCTGAAATTTTTTGATTTTAACTTATGGTCTGTAGTTATTGATGGCTATAAAAAGCCCCCTCGTATTAATGTTGATGGAGTTTTAGTTGAAAAACTCCATGAAAAATATATAGAGGATGAAAAGAAAAAGGCCAGTCTTGACGCACGTGCTATTAACGCTCTATTTTGTGCTTTAGACAGAACTGAATTCAACAGGGTGTCTACCTACACAATATCAAACGAAGTGTGGAAACTTCTCGAAGTAACCCACGAAGGAACAACACAAGTCAAGGAGTCAAAGATCAGCAGACTTACTCAGGAGTACGAGGCGTTCAAAATAAAGCCAAGTGAATCAGTCACCCAGATGTTTACAAGATTCTTAAATATTGTAAATCCTTTGTCTTCACTAGGCAAGGATTACAGTAACCATGAGAAGATTCGCAAACTTCTACGAGCTCTTACAAAGAACTGGATTCTAAAGGCTATAGCAATCATTGAAGGGAACGACCTCTCAACAATATTTCTGGAAACACTCATGGGTAAGCTACTCACTCACGAGTTAGTACTTCAAGAGTTTGAAGATGCTATACCAAAGGAGAAGTCAGAAAAGTCGATCGCTCTCAAGGCTCAACATAGAAGAACTGTCGAAGATGACTCTGATGACAGCGACTCCGACTCTGAAGATCAAGCTCTTCTGGTAAGAAAATTCAAGAAGTTCATGAGATTTAACAGGAAAACAAAAGACAGCAACAACAACAACGAGGAAGATCCTATTTGCTATGGATGCAAGAAGAAAGGACACATGAAGAAAGATTGTCCAACATCATCATCATCAAAAAAAAGTAGCAAATATGACAAAGGCTACCTGAATAAATCTACATCAAGAAAGTATGCAAACACAAGCATATAGCATAAAAGTAAAGCCAGCGACTCAGAAGACGAACAATCAGATGACGCTGTAAATGTATGTTGGATGGCTTACGATCAGGTAATCACTAATCCTCTATTTGATCCTTATGATGATTTCACCTTCGAGCAACTAGGAGAGACTTTCAGTGACCTGCTAAATGATTACAGGAAACTGCGTAGTAAATATAAAACCTCTAAGAAGGTACTCAAAGAGTACAAAGGTGAACTAGGAAGACTTACCGACCAAATAGATCATGTTAGAAATAATGACTCTTCAAATGAGTTTGGTGAGCTTTCTTCTATTAAGTTGTTGTTACACGAGACTGTTAAGCTATTCGAAGAAAAAGACCAAACTATCATCCAGTTAAAGGAAGACCTATCTAAGGAGAGAAAGAGTATCCAGTATGCACAGGTCAGATTAGAATCACTCACATCTGACTATACTAGATTATATGACACTTCTAAAAAGTTAGAAATTAGTTTAGGAAAATAGCCTGAAGTTGCTGCTTCCTATTCTAATACGTATCAATTACCGAATCATCGGAACACGCCCAATACTGTCAGACCAAACCATACCAAAACTATGCCCAAGAAGACTAATAGGCATACATTCTTCTATACTAGAAAACCAAAACCTACCAATCATGCATCTCACACTACTTCAACACTCAACATGCTAAATTTTATTATTGTGGCCTCATTGGTCATATATCTTCTGCAAGTAGAATCAGAAAGTTAGTAGATTTAAATGTTTATGTATGGATACCAAAAACTAACCAGTCAGGATCCTACAAGAAATGGGTACCAAGAGTTTCATCTGTAAATTATTTTGTAGGTGGGATGCCCTTCACATTCTAGGAGCAAATGGATCCTCGACAGCAGTTGCTCACGGTACATGACCGGTGATGCTTTATTATTTGCAACACTTTCGAAGAAGAATAAAGAAGGATACGTCTCCTTCGGTAATAATTTAAGAGGGTACATAATCGGTATCGGTGACATTGGTAAGGCTCCCTATCCAGTGATTAAAGATGTTTGTCTAGTTACCAAGTTAAAACATAATCTGCTCAGCATAAGCCATTTAGCTGATCACAGTTATGGTATTAACTTCGTCAAAGATAAATGTACTATAGTTGATAGTTCAACTAGTAGTACTATATTTGAAGGTATTATGGAACACAATATATATATATTTTATATTTGTTGGAAGATGCTAACAAAGTAGATAGATGTTTGATGGCCAAAAGCATCGAGAGTCAACTATGGCATATGAGACTCGGCCATGCAAACATGGATACAATTTCAAGACTATCTACAAAGAAATTGGTACGTGGCTTACCGGATATTTCTTTCAAGAAAGATACGGTATGTAGTGAATGTGAAAAGAACAAAGCTACCAAATCCGCATTTAAATCCAAGAACGCTGTAAGTACCACTAGACCTTTACAACTGTTACATATGGACTTATTTGGACCCAGTAGAATTGATAGTCTAGGTGGTAAGTTATATGCATTTGTCATTGTAGATGATTTCTCTATATACACATGGGTTTATTTTTTTGCACGCAAGAATGCTGTATTGTCAAAATTCGTCACCTTTTGCAAGTAAGTACAGAAAGAAAAAGGGTTCATGATTACTCGCATTCGTAGTGATCATGGCGACGAATTTGAGAACGCAGAATTCAAGCAATTTTGTGACACACACGGTTATTTGCATGAATTCTCTTGCCCTAGGACTCCGCAACAAAATGGAGTTGTGGAACGTAAGAACAAAACTCTATCTGAAATGGCTAGAGTAATATTAAACCAGTTTAGTCTACCTAGATACTTTTGGGCTGAAGCTGTCAATACAGCATGTTATATTCTCAATAGGGTTCTAATTCGACCAATATCGAAGAAGACTCCCTATGAACTATGGTTTGATAGAACACCAAATGTTTCATATTTCAAGATTTTTGGTTGTAAATGTTTTATTCTTAATACTAAAGACAATTTGAGTAAATTTGATGAAAAGGCCGATTAAGGTATATTTTTAGGTTATGCAGCAAAGAGCAAAGGATACAGAGTCTTCAACAAAAGAACCATGATCATTGAAGAATCAATCAATGTCAAGTTTGATGTGCTAAATCAGCACTTAGACGATAATGACAATGAAGACATAATTATACCAAGTACAGCTACTGCAAAACCTTCACACAGAGATACAGAACCATCACATCAAGCATCAGATGAACCTTCAAGCAAAGAAGCCGGAACTAGCAATCCCGAGACTACACCAAAAGAGATAAGATTCTTGGCTGATCATCCAACGAATTTGGTAATTTGTGAGATTACCAAGGGTGTAAGTACTCGTTCCTCTAATAAAGATATAGCTTCTTGTGTTACTTTTGTTTCGCAGTTTGAACCCAAAAATATTAAAGAAGCATGTAGTGATAATTTTTGGTTAGATGCTATGTAAGAGGAATTAAACCAATTTGAACGGAATCAAGTTTGGGAACTTGTTCCCAAGCCCATTGATCATCCGGTCATTGGCACCCGATGAGTATTCCGAAACAAACTAAACGAGAATGGTTTAGTGACTCGTAATAATGCTCGACTCGTAGTACAAGGATACAATCAAGAAGAAGGTATCGACTACGATGAGACTTATGCCCCAGTTGCGAGATTAGAATCCATTCGCATGTTATGTGTATTTCATGTTTTCATAATTTTAAGTTATTTCAAATGGATGTCAAAAGCGCATTTTTAAATGGTTTTATAAAAGAAAAAGTTTATGTAGCTCAACCTCTCGGTTTTACTCATTTTAAATTTTCTGAATATGTTTTCAAGTTGAAGCAAGCTTTATACGGTTTGAAACAAGCCCCTCGTGCTTGGTACGATCGTCTAAGCTCTTTTCTACTTGATAAAGATTTTTCAAAAGGAAAGGTTGATACTACATTGTTTATAAAATTTTTGAATAACAACATTCTTTTGATTCAAGTCTATGTAGATGCTATTGTTTTTGGATCTACTGATGAATCTCTTTGTCAAGAATTTTCAAAGTGTATGCAGAATGAGTTTGAGATGAGCATGATGGGAGAGCTGAAATTCTTTCTCGGACTGCAAATCAAACAAACCAACAATAGGACGTTCATAAATCAAGCAAAATACACAAAGGATCTATTAAAGAAGTTCGACCTAGAAGCAGTCAAGCCACTTAGCACTCCAATGGCGACTTCACCCAAGCTTGATATTGATGAACAAGGCAAACCTGTCGACATACGTAAGTATCAAGGTATGATCGGTAGCCTACTATATTTAATAGTTAGTCGACCAGACATTATGTTTAATATTTGCTTATGTGCATGTTTTCAAGCTAATCCTAAGGAATCACATCTGTGTGTAGTTAAGCGTATCTTCCGATACCTTAAAGACACTTCTGTCGGCTTATGGTATCCCAAAACTACGTCATTTGACCTAACCGGTTATTCTGATGCTGATTTTGTCGGATGAAAAGTAGATAAAAAAGTACTAGCAGCACATGTCATTTTCTAGGAAAAACTCTAGTCTCTTGGTTTAGTAAGAAGCAAAATTTTATTGCATTATCAACAACCGTGGCTGAGTATATCGCTGCAGGACGTTGTTGTGCATAAATTTTGTGGATGAAGCAAACTTTAGAAGACTATGGATTATATTTTACACACATACCCATTTTCTGTGACAACACTAGTTCTATTAATTTGACTAAGAATCCAGTATGTGACTCTTGTACTAAACATATCGAGATTAAACATCACTTTCTTAGAGATCATCAACAAAATGGAGATATAGACCTTGTATACATAGACACACAGAATCAATTAGCTGACATACTCATAAAACCTCTAGCGGAAGATCGTTTCAATTTATTTACGTCAAGAATTAGGAATTTTAGATGTCAATAATATTAATTAATTTTGTTTTATTAATTAATTTATTCAATACTCATTAACTGTTTTCGAGATAAGCCTAAAAAGAGTCTGTCTGTCACCACAACTACGGTCGAAGTGAAGTGGTATTTAAGAGTTTCCCGGTGAAGCTCCGTTAGCTGGGACAGTACTCCTACAGCTAATCTGAGACAGATGCTGAGTAAAGAATATTAATTTACAAAATAATATTAATTATATTATTTTGAAATTTAAAATTACTAAACTCTGAATTAAATATTTGAAACTAATTGATGAAAAAGATGTGGTCCTACAATTTTTTATATACATATATAGCCAGGCAACCCTTGGCGAATTCAGCCCGAGTTCGGTCTGAATTCGGCCAGAGTTCGGCTTGGTATATATATGTACCAGTCAGAACTCAAGGCCCCCTCTTCTTTATTCTTCCAAACCTCATCAAAACAGTAGCAGCCGTGCCCCGAAAACTCTAGTTCTTCTCCACCTTCCTTCTTCCATTCCACGTGGAGATCTTCATCCAAAATTTGGATTCGTACGGAGAATCTCGTTCTCTCCAGCATACCTGATTCTCGGAAGGTATAATTCCTTCTCTCCTCCACTTTCCAATTATTAGGGTTTCTAGTTTTTGGGATAGAATGCCTAAGGGATTCAATCCTTTCAAGAGGAAGAAGACACACGCTAGTGAAGAGGCATCGTCTTCTGATCTGCATATGCATTCTCTCTTTTCTCTGGTCCAATCGGATGACGATGCATCGGACGAGTTTTATGTCAAAACTCCCGACCAAGCCCTACTTTGGTATGCCGATTTTATTATGCGTACTATTTGTACCGGATCTTCGATCAAATGGACTGCCTTTCCCGACCACCATCCTTACTTTAAGGTATTAGGGTTACAGCACTTTGCTACTTTATAATTCCTTATAGCTACTAATGCCATTAGACTATTTAACTGTAATTTCGTGTTAGACACTTTTACCGTGAGAACACGTGTCGGAGGGATAGATATCGAGTTTAATGATAAAACGCTAGCAGAAATCCTTGGTATTCCAAACGAAGGTGCCCCGCTCGATGACATCACTGATTTCGATTTCCCTGATGGTACGACTCTCGTTAGTTTCAAGAATGAGCTTTGTGTGCCCGCACGTGCTCGTCCTGGAAAGTTTAAGGCCAATAACTTGAACTTGTTTAACTATGAATTACATCGCATTATCTATTCCACTCTACTTCCAAAATCCACTTCCAAAGATGATGTCACTGCACTTGAGCTTTCTGCTTTATATCATATTCTTAAGGGGATTCCTTTCTCTGCCCCTAAGACTATCATTCAGATGATGGATAGATGTCGCGGAAGAGACCGCAACCTCTCTTATGTGATGATCATCCCACGCATCTTTCAGAGATTCGATATTGACTTATCCACTTGTGCTCTGGACCCTGAGCCCAAGTTCCTTAAACTCTCTCATCGCAGCATTGTCACTGTTCCTCCACCTACTGCACCTGCTCCTCCTGTACCTACTCCCACAGTACCTGGTCCTCCTCAGTCTTACCCTATGATATTGGAGGGTATTCATCAGCATCTATCTGATCTGCAGTCATTTTATGTTGACACTTCTAGGGAACATGAGTTTCGTGACGTGACTCGATTCCAGGCTATTGCTAACTCCTTCGCCATAGGAGATTTGTACAGACGGGTCACTCTGCTAGCTCACTACCTCGAGACCGTTCTGTTTCTGGATATCGCATTGATGATGAGGCGTTCCACTCTCTGTTCCAGCAGGGAACGCTTACGATTGGTATCGTACTTCTGGTGCCACTCCTCATACTTCTGGAGCCGGCACTTCTGGAGCTGGTCCAACTGGAAATGCTGGCGCTGCAGCCGATGATGATGAGGATAAGGATGATGATTTTTGAGATGTTACTGTTTGAGACTGTCTATTTTGTCTTATGTTTACTTGGAAATGCTTCGACATTCCAAGAATTATCAGTGCTCTTTATTTTGGTTATGATTTGTGACTTACATAGACATATGTTTTTATGCCTCAGTTTGGCATTTGAATCAAATTAGTTTATTATTCAGTACTTTATTTATTTCAGCTTTATTCTAGCATTATCTTTCTTTATGCTTCTATATTAACTGCATGTGACAACTACCATGCCTGTATTGTTTATCTTTTTTTTTTCTTCACTACTTGTTACTTATGCAATTATTACGGGGGAGCTTTCTCTTTTGCAATTATTTTGCTAAGTGACAACGGGGGAGAAATAAGATCCAACATCTTTCTGAATACAGGTTATGAACAATTTCATTTTTTCTCTGTAACCGACGGTATATAAATTTTTGAATTGATCCAAACAAAGATGTTATATCGGCAAGGTTTGTCAATTATCAAAATGGGGGAGATTGTTGGCCCATTGGTCATGGTCAAACCTGATTTTAATAATTGATCAAACTCTGTCTCGATATAAATGTAAGTCAATTCAGAAGTTTACCTACGACGTTTTAGACACTGCTCAACGATGGACATCTACTCTGTTCAAGACCGAAGCTGTTTGCCACTCAGAATGTATTTCCTTCAAAGCAATGTATTTTTTCATTTGATTGAGTCTAGGAATACATTGTACACCAAGTCGTACTGGCAAATAGGTTATCCTAAAATTATTTTTGAAAACTGACCTATCTTTTTAAAATGACCTATGTTTTTGAAAAACATTTTTTTACAAAAAGCTTCTGAAGGACTTTTTAAAAAGCCAAAATTATTTTTCTCAAAAATCAACTGACCAAACCCTGACAGAACTCGGCCAGAGTTCGGCCAAGTTAAACGTTATGTGAACGTTTGATTTTGAACTTGGTCTCCCTTCAGTTGCGGTTTGTTACAAAGAGTTCTGTTCGAATTCTGCCCGAATTCTGTCAGAGTTCTGCCTTTAGAAAAAACTATAAATAGAGAAGATTTCGATCATTTCAAATCGCCAATTCACTTTCAATATCTTCTCTCTAAAGCTTACATTTCTTCCAAAGTGTTCTAAAAAGATTCTATTTTGAAATCCCAAGCCAGTTACAATCCTCTAGTCAATTTGCAAGTACGGTACGGTCTAGAAGTTTCAGAGCAATTGTAATCGGAGGCTTGATTGAAGATACAACTCTTCATAATTGAAGTTGGTCGAGTTCTTCGTATCAAAGCTCGCGTCTGTAGAAGTTGCAAGGACTTCGTATGAAAACTTGCGAGATTTTCCAATAGTGGATTCAACTGGAAGCTAGTGTTCTTCCGACTGGACTAGTCCTCACAAGAGGAAAACCAATATAAATCTCGATGTTTGCATTTACCTTCTGATCACCTTTTTATTACTGTCATTTATTTTGTGATTATTATTATATCTGTGATCTAACTGCTAGCGAGTTTTTTAATTAGCAATATTTTGTTGCCTACTCTATTCACCCCCTAGAGTATTCTGCTTTACAATTTCGTTCCTACATATAAGGGATACATATCCTAGTATATGGGTAATCAGAAGGATATAGGTATCCTATTATCAATAGTAGGTAAACTAGGATACTTATCATATAAGTATCAAGAGTCGAGGGTAGATACCCATAGGTATTTATATACATAGGAAATAGGGTAAATGTACTAGAGGCATGGTATGCTACATAGGGTATAGACAAGACCTAGTTTTACCCAATTGACCTAGAATTGACCTAGATTGGACATAAAAACATAGTTTAAGGTTAGTTAAGCTTGTTTATGATTCCAAATCACTCTTTAACATAAAATTTATATTTAGGTCACTTGGACTCCAGTTCAGACACTGATTTGTGTTTACAGCTCAGGATCATAGGCGAGGACATTCTCTGACTGTTTCGTTATCTTGATGATTCCTATGATATCAGTTTATAGTGTTATACTTGATTCATGACACGAGGATACACGGGCTAGTATCTTGATACATGACATGAGGAGTCGTAATTGGATCGATCGTATTAGTCAGGAGATGAGAAAATATTGATAGATTATGTGATCATACCCCCAAATACTTATGCATAGCTCACCCTCATCTCATGTTGGGTGTAGCTTGATCTTACTTGTACTTGTGTATAGCTTTCCATATATGACTGGCCTGGTCTATTACTATACTTATGCATAGCCAGTCATATGGAATAGCCTAATCTTGTCCCAAGCTGATTACATAAAAAACTAATATTTCAAGGCACATATTAGTAGTTCATGCTCTATTACAATTATTACCTGCTGATACATTCATTCTCATGATTACTTACAGTTTATATTTGCCTATGACATGATTACCTGTTTTCCTGTTTCCTCCTTGTTCAGTATTACTTTTCCATCATGTATTTCATTAGTTACTGTCTTTATAGTTTTTATCAATTTAATTGAACTGATGTTAGTTTATGTACTTTGCTCCAATTCTGACTGGATAACCTTTTTCAGAGGATCTAGAGGACTTTTATCCTACTTAATATGGATCCGGAGTAGATGACAGATACGCCTAGGAGCCACAGGAGGAGGCCGTTCCAATAGAGGTGACATTACTAGTAGCGACCTAGCTAATTAGCTATTAGTACTGTATTTGTCTCCAGCTTTTGACACATGGAGATGTTATTATTTTTGAGATTTATGTTATGTTGAGATAGATAGACTCATAGACTTTTGTCACGCCACACTTCTATAATACGGCGAGTCGAGTACGTAACATCATCCACAGGCTATGCAACATACGAATACTCTAGTATCCATATTTACGATTGTCGCCCGTAAGGTTCTAGGATAGGTTTATTACAGGTCATATCTTACATAATAAAATTAATATCCTTCTAAAAAAAGGTCATTCTGAAACTATAAATAGAAAATAGACTATTCTATCTAACACAACTATTAACCCAAATATAATTATATACAATATATACCTGAATTGATGATAAGAAGAAGATATAGTTCCAACATAATCGCTTCAATTATGCGTCTTGGTCTTTTTCTCCGGTCCTTTTCAATGTATAATAGCAGCTCCTTCAAAGTATGTCTACAAATCTAGCGAACAATACTAGGTCGTCAAACGACATGCATGCCCTTAGTCAAGGACGAAAAAATAAAATAATAAATTGAGAATCTCTGAGGTGATTGGATTCTTGAAATTTTCAAAGTAATGGAATTGAGAAATTAATTCAAAGGCATTGTAGCGTTAACTTAAATATGACTCTGACTAGATTTTATTCTAGTGAATTCCTCAGTGTTCATCCTACGACTAAATCCTAATAACTCATTTGGATCACGTTCATCCTATTTTTTCGACAATAATATCGTGACCAGGGATCATGTTGGTGTCTCGATGGCATGGTGCTTAGAATCCGGCCCCTCACATCATGTGAGTAAAAATTGTAACTTTAAACTTAAATTCTTGATTTGATTCAAGAATTTCTGGAATTCAAAATATCTAGCTATGCTCTGTATTTCATTTCAAATCTCAATATGCAAGAACATGCCTTGTCTAGAATTCTAGGATTCAAGTACACATCTTATTTCAGATTCCATGGTCCAGGTACATATCTTGTCATGAATTCCATGACTCAAGCATTAATTGAATTCAAGTATATTATCTCATTCTCGAATCTCGAGATAACATGAGCATACCAATTCTGGTAATAATTCTTTCAATTGATCCAGAGCAGAAATACTGGAAACTTGAATATATTTTTTGCTTGCTTGACTTGTGTTTGTGGCCTACGCGATATCAGTTCTAAAGGAAAATCGAACCCTATGATGTAAGTATTAATCACAAGTTTGTCTCTAAGAAAACTGACTCAAATTTCTATAAACTGGGTTAAACATATATAAGCAATTTCATATTACGAAAATGGCAAGCTCTAGGAATTCTTAAAATTTTCGGCAGAGTATCCTTCGTATTTTGGACTCCGAAAATTTTCACAATTTATATAAACCCAGAGAACTCTCCATAGAATTCCCTGCGTATGTCGACCCCTTCGGTGGAACAACTCAACACCGGAACACATGCATTATATATATGAATTGAAACTCATAAAATAAATCTTATTTCTTACCCAGCAAGCATACTTAGCATGTCTTACCAATTGCAACAATGAATAGTAGCAATTAGTTATAGCTCTGGTACTCATTCTCAAACAAAGTAAACAAGCATTTCTTATCATCAACCATAATTCAAGAAAATGAATTATAACAATAATCAAACAAATTATACTTATTTTACAATTGTAAGGTATGATCAATCAATAATTCAAGTACTAATTTTATTTGAAAATAAATATGATTAGCAAACACCAAGCTATATAAAATTATGAGATTCGTAATTTCGAAAGTTTCCAAAGTTCTAGATAACTTCGGATTGATGAGCAATTGAATCTATCAATTCATAGATTGAGTCAAAATTTTATAAATTAGTAATTATGCTGAACTATATAGATTTTAGGTCAAAATCGTCGAAATATTGACTTTGGGTCCATTATATTAGTGATATACTAAGATATAAGAAAATTTTTGATATACCCTAAGTTTTCTTATATCAAAAATGATTAAAAGAGATTCTAAGCATGGTGCAAATGCTGAATTTATAACAATTTAATCCCTTTTGTTATATTTGGCTAACTTTGGACCGAGAGGGTCCCACAAATCTAAATAGGAATTATAGTATATTATCTCTAAGGTTTCCTAATCCCGCAACATCAATTGTGACATTCCAAATTGATTTAGTGTTGATTTCTAAGAACAACTCAGATTAGAGTTCAAAATGGACAGTACGCATTGTATTGTTTACGATAAATTTAATTTAAGTTTTACCTATAGCATTCTAGTTTTACTAATTCGTAAAATTCCCTCGTACTAGTCTTAAGAACATCTAATAACGTCCAAACAAAAGTCCAAACAGCAACTATTAAATTTTTTTATATTGACATTACTAAGAATTGCTATACAATAATAGACTAATTAATATTAAATCCAAATCGATTATTACATCCATAGTATACCATGTAAATTCTATGAATTTATATCTTTGATCCTAATTAGGAATCGTCTTACCCAAATAATGATCATAACTAGTCATTTTACAAGTTCTCGCTTACTTGCATTACTTGAGTATATGTTTACATTCATGGTTCAACATCAAAATATTCATCCATAAGCATTTAAGTTATAAGTATCAAAAAATATTTGAATATAAAATTTAATATTTGCATGACATGCATTTAAAACAAGTATTATACCCAATTCATTAAATCATAACCTCCAATCATTTTGATGTGTCATACGGTGTCCTAGTTCTTGTGTCCATGTCATATATTACACATGTATGGACACAAATTTCTGAATTTAAGTTTCATAAATTCAGTTAAAAAAATTATATATATATATATATTCAACAGAAATTTGAAATAAAATTTGGAAGAGGAAAGGAGGGCTTGCCTTGGAAAAATTAGGGATTTGAAATTGGGGTTTAGGGCTTGGATTTCCTTCTTCTCTAAGCATCTCCTTTTTCTTTGCTCCATCTTCTTCTTCTTCCAATCATCCTTCATTCGCTATCTTCTTTGATGATGGTGGTAATGATGGAGATGAAGATGATGATAGTGGTGTTGGAGGTGGTGATGGAGGCTGCGGCCAGGAGGGAGGGGTGCCAGCGGTGGAGGGTCGTTGGCGGGCCGGATGAACGACGGTGGCAGCTGCCGCGGGGGGCGCCGACGGGTACAACATGATGCGTAGACACAGCAATAGTATAGGAAGGCAAGTAATGGTGGTGTTGAAGATAAATTTGAGTGCTGGTAGTGTTAAATGGAAATGGAGGAAATTAAAGAAGAGAAGGAGATGAAGGTTTTGTTGAAACTGGAGTGATAAGGGATATATATGGAATAGTTTCTAATGATGGCTTAGGTGTGTGGGAATTTGGTAAGCCAGGGGAGAAAGACATGTAATAGTCTAGGTACTTGGGAAATAAAAGAAGAAGACATCAATACAAGTTATTCTTGTCGAGTCAGGAAGAGGGGGTATTAGGGCCAGGAGTTGGAGTTGGGAGTGAGAGAAGTCGGTTAGGGTGCTACCTCTCTCTCTCTCTCTCTTAACATAATTAATTACACTTAATGACTAAGTAAATAAGGGAAATTACTATTTTACCTTTACAATAAATGCAAAAAAATAAACCAAGATCTTAAAAATTATAAGTTTATATAATTATTTATAACTTCTTTCTTAGAAAAAGAAAATTCAAAGTATTGTTATGTAAGAATATTAATAAAATCTATAATTTATAAATGGTACCGTATTTTGGGATACGGCTATGACAACTTTGGTTTTGGATTGGATTTATGTTATGTATCTAGACTTCTCTTGGATTATCATTTCAAATCTTTTAGGTCATTATCATGCCATTTATCTTCCTTATAGTTTATTGTGATTGAATATGTAACGCCCCAGTCCCAAAATACTTAGGACTAAGTACGTCAACATTCCAGCTGCATATATACGAATTAACTCCAATATATGGAACCATCGTATGTATACATAAGCTGTAAAATGCAGTAATCCATGACACTAATCTCATCCGCAAATCGAGGAAGAATTTATAATAAACTCATGAATTATCATTTACAAGTTGTTGGGCGGAGACAAATCCACTACCAACTAGAAAGAGAGAAATACACGATAAAGAAATTTTGTCGAGCGATGCGAAGGCGATCCAAGTACAATCCTTCGGAAGAAGAAAGGAAAATATGGTCATGGAGAGTGCACCTGCGAAAACCACAAACGCACACCTGGAGAATTTACCAGGTCCTCAGAGGGACGTAACAAGATACAATAAACAACATGCCATATAAATACTGAATATCAAATATGCCATAAATAAAAGTAAGTGACATGACATTAATAAGGTAACCTAACCGTACTAAAGTGAACATACAGTTGAGAAACAATCCATTCGACGCATGAGCCCTGGCTGTAAATGGGATTAGCATAGTCCCCATATAGGGCACCAGGGGCCTACGTTCGTAACGTCCGAAGATCGTCAGAAGGCATCATGTGCAAGGGGGTATGTCCTCTGGGGAACGTCAGAGGGCCCCTGGAGCCTGCGTCTCCGAAGGAGCGCATAGGTAATCAGGGAAGTGCAAAGAAGCCCATATGTTAGGTATTGTTCTGCCCACCCAATGCTCTTATTTAAGTCGCATCCACGACCATATACCTTTACTAACTGCTAAGTCTCCTAACATGCCTCTATTCGCAGTTAGCCCTAACGCATACGCACGGGTGATCAGCCAACATGCAAGGACCTCTACATGCTACTCATCTCACACATACTCGTGGTACATCTGTATCGAGGTATATGCAATACATTACAAACGGTAGTCTCTTAACTCTAAGTCCATATGCAATCAAAGGATAATAACAAAGTATAGCTAATATCACTGAGCAGGCACTAGATCAGGAAATATAATAATGGTACAGCTAAAAGAACTAGAAATAAATACACAGTAATATGAAATAAATAAAATATAGACTAATTATAAACAGTAAATTATGGCAAGATATCTTGCCTGATGTCTAGAGTGAGGTAAGATGATGTCCTGGCAACGAATCAAAAACAACGCACAAAGGGGAAGGTGTAGGAACAACTTCGGATGCTGAAAATAGTCTAATATCTAATTATAATTAATAATGCACATATTATATTTATTTAATAGATTTTGAAGTTAGGATATAGCATAGCTTTTCATCTCAGCTTTCTGAAAAACTAAGCGGATCGCATTTTCGTTTCCGGAATCTCCCGAAATCGCAAAAATACTGAAATACATTTATTTTTAGGACACTAGATACTCAAACAGTTTTGCAAAAATCTTCATAACGAATTTTTTCTATTAAATATGTTTCTGGAAATCTTACCTCGATACGCTTCTTTTAAAAAAATTGGAGGCAAAATGGAGTTCGGAGCTAGGAGATATCGTCGTTCCAAGTTGCTCTTGCTACTAAAAAGCGGGGCTGAATTCTCATGACGAATTTTTGAGTTCCTATTAGACTAAAAAATAATTTCAAATTATAGTTGATAAGAAGGGAATGTATTGGGTATATATAGGTACTTATTTCAGATTTATCTCCTAAATTAGATAGGATTTGATTTAAATTGATAGGAGTTACTTTGTTATGATATAATATAGCTAGGGATGCTTTCCTATTAGACTTAGGATTATGATTAACTTAAAATATAGTTCATACTTATCTAAATTATCTATAACATTATTTAAAATTACTGTAGATAATAAATAGAGTTAATATTTATTTAAACAACATTCATCTAATCTTATTTATACAAGCTGAAATATTTAATATTAATTAACATTTATTCTATATTATGTAAATAGTGTACAATATAAGTAACATGTAAAAAGTAATAAAAGTTATGAAATAAATTCTAAAATTTTGAGAAAAATTGTATGATATAGTTTAGATCCTTAATGTACTAGAAAAATAGCTTTATATATTTTTATACTAAATTCACTAATGAGCACTATACTAAATATATGTAAAATAATACAAATTATATAATAAGTCAATAAATAGTTATTTAAAAATCCAAAAATTCCACAAATTTTATTTTGAAAAATCTCGGGGTTTACAAAAGTTTTACCTAGATAAGAACTAAGAAGAGTTTTAATTCTCCTTAGATTTTTCACTATTTAATTCAAATTGATTTAAAAGTAACTCAATCAAATATAATCCAATGTAGATAGATTCTACCTCTAATTTAAACTGTATTTAAATAACTTAATATTTTTTCCAACTTAAATCACCATAATTAATTACACATTAAATCAACCCATATTTAATATACCTTTTTTGAAATAATTATATTAATGATAATAATTAATTTTGAAAATACAAATATATATACACTTGCATGCAAAAATAATACTTACATAAAACACAGTTTTTCTAAATTACTAGTTATACTAGTACCATAAAATAAAATGACCTTTTTTAAAATAAAAATAAAGTTTGACAATCCTCTGTGCGACGCATTTACAACTTCAAGCAATATAAAATATTTATCGTCTATTATTTTGAAATATTTTTTTACATCTATATAATTAAAACGTTTTATACAAATATGTACTTCGCACTTATTCGCATATGACGAGAAATTTATGAAACGCAAACTCGTACGCGACGTACAAATACGAAGTACAAAAATCAATACCATATTTATTAAAAAAAATTATAGTAGAAATTTAGGGGTTTTACATCCTGCCCAACTTACAAGAATTTCGTCCTCGAAATTTAGGAATAGCTAGGGTAGGGGAGATAGAAAGAGTTCATCAATACTGAAATACGATTAAATTTTTGGATGAGGGGAAGAAACGACGTTCGACACAAACATGCATTGGAAGATCGTGGTTTTGATATCTGCGAAAATACATCATGGTTATGGAATTGAATAAGGGTCACTAGTTAAGGTAATAAAATTATGGTAACACGAATTAGAGAATAGAAAGGAATTGAGTAGGTCAAAGAGAATAATTTAGACATTTAGGAGAGATGGTTTCTTGAGCGAATATAGTCGTCTAGGTTTAAAGTATGGTTAAGGAAAAAATTGGAATCATTTTCAAGTTTCCAGAACGATTAGAAGGTTACGATAATGAATCTAGGGTAGAGGAAAAAGGTAACTCAAGACGGGGATATAGTCACATTGATTGGTCAGTGGTTAACTATCTTGGCAATATATGGTGGACAACTAAGGGGATATCAAGTACGAGTGTTTGTCTTTCTAATATAGGCGAAAGACGAAAATAATAAAGAGTTCGAAGAAGATATTATTGAATACGAATAAGTGGTTCAAAGACGATTGAAAATTTTCAAAAAGAATTGTCAAGGCAATCGCGGATGGAATTCTAGAGGCCAACTTTAACTATGTCTCCATCCACGTCGAACAATATATGAAAAGTGAACTAAAGTGCACTAGGTTGATCAAACCTTCATGCACCGGTTCTGATTAGACAATGTATTAGTGGGGGGACAGTCCCCAATAATACATATGTCGTGAACAAGCTCGATAAAATAATAAGCTTGCAAAACTAAGGCTAAATTAGCATCATAAGATAGCCAAAATATAAGTAAGGAATACTAATGAAGGAAACTAAATAGTCGAAGATCCATTAAAATCTAAGTCTTGCCCGAAGTTTGGGCTTATGCAGTCGTCCTAGTGTTTTTTTATCTATGGCTTGGTTGACTAGATAAGTTAGGGTCATCTGAATTCTATAGTCTAAGTAAACTTATCAATATAGGTCACAAGGATAAAGGTTTGTTAGGTCATGAGGTATTCTACCCAACTTACAAGAGTTAAACTAGTAGTGTGATGGGACAATGGGTCAAGCAATCAAGATAAAGCACAAAGTTAAGCATTTAAGGAATTAAGTAGAACAAAATCACATATTGGATCGAAAGAATTGAGTCAATGTTGAGTCCCTATCCTTGGTCGAAAAATATATCGTATCATGGTAAAGGTTATAGTCTAGTCTTTATGACCCGAAATTCATATCATACAAATAGAGTACCAAGGGACGTGTTTGAGTGGGACATGATATACCTACATGAAGGTGAGCTCGTCTAGGTCTTACATATAAAATTTGTTGGAAGGTAACATCTAGTATTACACTCCAAATATCAAAGTCACGATAAATGACACAAAAAGATCTAAAATAGAAAGTGGAAGTTCATGAAGTGACAATTAATGCACAAACATTAAAGAAGATAAAGTTGAAGCATGAAATAAAATTAATTAAGGAATCTAGTAAAATAATTTAGGGACAGTTTTCAGAGAGAAGATAGTCTCCTAGGTGGATACAGTCAAGGAAAGATTAAATCATTTCTCAAATTTCAATCGATTAGAAGGTCACAATAAAAGATCTGGATTTGGGAAAAGGTCGAGTAAGTCAAAATTGAGATATAGTCGCATGGTTTGGTCGAAGACTAACTATACTTGTGTATATATAATATCTTGGTCATGGATGGAATGTAGAGCACCTCTATCTCATTATGGTGACCTTGCCTGCTTCTTGGTTCTCTATCAAGATAAGATTTAATCCCAAAATTTGAGTTCCTAATATGTATTTCCAAGCTTGACATAAACTACGATATTCAAGCATAATCATAAAAATAATTCAAATCTCTTAGTATGACAATATATATATATATATATATATTCCCTCCAATATGCACAAAGTAAACTTTCTTATTCTCTAGTCGGTTGAGATCATCCATCATAATTTAAAAAAATTAGATTCCCTATAATCAATCTCAAAATAAGCTTTATCATATCTCTTAAAAAAAATTCCACAAAATTGCAATATTATAAATCCAAACTTTAACTCAAGATTTAGATAATCTTATCAATCGTAAATTATGCGACAAAATTTGAAGATTTTTTCTCATAATTGAAATATTAAACTCAAAATCTAATAAAATTTATTAATCATAGATCGTTTGACACAGTTCAAAATTTAAAATTTTTCTCAAATCAATTTATATCCTTAAAAGATATGAATAGCTATAACCCAAAAATCATAAATATTTTCTAAATCTTCAAAATCAAAGATTTTACTCAATCTGCTATCAATCCTTTGATGAATACTCCTAGTAGTCTCAAGATAAAATTCTCTCTGTCCTCAAAGTTGGTAATATTGCTACTACCCAACTTAGAATTAAATAATCCTTAAGATCATACTTTTAGAAAAATAAATGCCTCTATATCTTAAATAAGACCTCAATGTATACTAATTATGAATATAATCCTTCTAGTCACGTGTTTGACCTATGAGCATATACTAGTGTAGTCATCTTCCTAACTGTCACGACCTGCACCCGTATTTCGGGATGCAAGGGCGTGAGCATGCCAGCTATGTACCGAGGGACTCTAGCCCATCTTGAATACGTAAACGCTGTCTAGACTATGGTATCATGCCTAATCATGGCAACGCTAATCTATATCTTAATCCACAAGAATATAAAACATAAATGAACACTATTGGTCGTGGTCTGCAGCCAACTAGCATACATGTCCGATTAGACTCCAAGAAATAACATGAGTCTATAAAGTAATCTAACAAGCAGAGTATATCATGATAAGGAATGAAAGCACGAATGGATAATAAACGTAATATCAATACCTGGATCCTGCAAGTGCATCATAACCATCTACCATCCTGCTCTGCTAACTAACTCCATGCAATCGCTAAACCTGAAAAGATCATCAGGTCCTCAATGGACATAACAAGATACATAAAAACATGTCTATCTAACAGTTTATCATGTACTAAAGAAAATACAGGATATAAACAGGAAAATACCAATCAAAACGAAAACATGACTATACACGACTGGGAGAACCACTACGCATAAACGAAATGCTGGAGGAGAACAAGAGAACACGATGCCACGATGTCAACGGATAACCAATCGAATACTAAAACCCTCGTCCCTAGTGTGGACTCGCAGGTTTGAACAACTACTAACCCTCGCTCCTGGTATAGACTCGTAGGTTAGCTTGGAGAATCACCCTCGCCCCTAATGTGGACTCGCTTGTGTGGACAGATAACTACTAACTCTTGCCCCTAGTGTGGACTCACAGGTTAGCTTCAAAAATCAAGGTACAGATAACTACTAACCCTCGCCCCTAGTGTGGACTCGCAGGTTAGCTTCAAGAATTCAAGGTTCAGCAGTTCCGCTATGACTTACTCATCCTATGACACGATACGACTCAGTCAAAGTACAGGTGACGACACGATATAACCCAGTCAAGATACATAGGAGAACAAATCCAATATGAACTACAAAGCTAACTATGAACAAGGACTATATATATACTAGCATGCATGATATACAAATCACATGTAAATAATCAACTAGTAAAACTAGATAATAATAAGAAAATGCATGTAAATAAACTGTAGAGGGAGGCAAGGTATACTTGCCTGGTTTCGGGATGCGAGGATGTAGTTTTGCTCCCGTGTCCACGCCTCCAGAATCCAATGCTCCTAAATAATTTATTTAACTATTTTAAAACTTGTAACATAACTTAATTAACTAAATTAATTTTTTAAACTACTTTAACTATACTCAAATATCTCGTAGGACTACTTAAATTGTATAACATACATATGTGTCTAACGAGACCTCAGAACATAGTTTTAGGGTTTTCGATATTCCAATTAATCGGTTATGAACCCACGTCAATAACAGACTTAAAAATTATATTAAATTCTTAAAAATAATATTTAAAACTATTTTATATAGTATTAACTCTGAAATTCTAGAATTATGATTTATAAATAATTATGTGACTAGTTGACTACTACGTCACCTAGTCTACCCGAAACTTGTCGTGAACATGGCCAATTACTCAAAATAGCTAAAATACCCAAAAATATATTTTAAACAGAATTCAAATACCTTATTTCACATAATATCATCATGGGTACAAGGGTTAAGTTATGCTAAAAGTTTGGGACATTCTAGGTCAGCATGTTACTCGAAAATAGCTAGTTTTGACCTGTAATTTTCTCGACCAGATTTGAGTTAATAAATTTGTGAAAAAATATTTAAAAATCCTAATTTATATATATGAACACACATAAACTTCAGTTTCAAAAATAACCGCCAATAACTTATAGTTTCTTCACAACAGGATTAATTTGATCATACCGAAACATAAATATTACGACTATAAGTCATGAAACTTTTATAGATGATTATACATAGCAAAAGCCATCAAAATATGATTTCTATATATTTAATAGCATATTTTCTACAGAAATTTAGTAAGGATTTGAGATAAAAAAAATTAGGGTTTTTTACCAAAAATCCTTGCTAGAGAGGTTGTGAAGACTTCTCATTGTCAAAGATCCAACCTTTCTTGCTATCTTTGCTTGCTAATCCTCTCTTGATGAGTTTGGAAGGGTTTGCAATGGCCATAGATGATTGGATGGAGAAAATGGAGTTTTTAGGGTTTGTTTTGAGAGGTTGGATAGATGTATGGTGGAGGAGATAAGTTTTTGTGAAGGATGGAGAGATGTGCAATTGAGAATATGATGTATGGAGGGCTACGGGGGAGAGGTGCTACCAAAATTTGGAGAGGGAGAGGGGTTGGTCGGCTATGGGGAGGGAGAGAAAGGAAGAATAAGCTAGGGTTAGGGTTAGGGTTAAGTTGATATACATATATGGGCCTTTTGGGTTACATGCATGAAAAGGAGTGGGAATCCTATTCCTATGAGATGTTCAGCCATGGGAAATGGAGGGTTTGCTTGGCTGAATCCTCCATGGTGAGGGTCCATTTGGCATGGTTTGGTTGTTTGGTGAGTTGGCTAATTGATTGGATTGAGGATTAAAAAGGTCTTTTATAATATAGACTAATTAAATCTATCTATATAAATACAATCCAAAATCTGAATTAAATACAAAATATATGTATCTATTAATATCCATTAATTTCCAACATGCCTACTTAGAATTGGGTTGGACTTTGGGTCAAATGTAAACTAATGCCAACTAAGATTACACTAGGAATACACGTAGACACTTTCTATGAATAGAAACATTCCAAAATTAAAAACATATTAATATTAATAAAATATATGTACAAAATATATATCATCATGAAGGTATTTGAGAGTACTACATGTCTATTTAGATTTGAATTTGGTTCGGGTCAAGTCGGGGCTAAATTGGTACAACCGGATCTCCTAGAAAGTCAATAATCTAATAATTAAATAAATAAATCATCGGTGGGGGTTAAGTCGTAACTTAGACTGGTTTTCCTAGTTAGAACACACCTATGGCTTGGCCTTTTCTACCATGGCTAAAACACTAGTCAAAGCACACGTGTACACTATCCGTGACATAATTCTTGGTCAACTTGTACTCCAAAACTCAACCATGGCTAAGGTATAATAATAACTATTTAATTTAAAGATATTAATAAATTCCATAAAATCCTATTTAAGCCAAATAAATAAATAAATAAAAATAATCCAAAAAATTTGGGATTTTACATCCTACCTACCTTAAAAGAATTTCGTCCTCGAAATTAAAATCAGGCTCACTAACAAAGAACCGCGCTAGTGTAACTAGGAATAGTTTAAAGGGTACGCTAGGTCACTACGGTGTCTCCTAATAACTCAAGTAATAATCAATCCTAAATAATTTGGTTTACAACATCTCTATCATAAAACTATTAATGGTTATATCTAGTCGCTATTCTTGGTACCAGCGGTCTTACAATAATGAAGTTGAAGGTTTGCCCTCCTAACCATATTATTATCACAACTATATAAGTCTCATTTCATCTAATAAATCTAAGTGATACCAACCAATGTGTCTAATCCTAACTTTACAACTGGTAGGGCATAATGGTAAATGGGCTGGGTTAGCCTACATTTAGGTTCTTCTGTTAGAGGGTCAGTCTCTACTCTAAAAGTACTACTCTATTCTTGATCAAGTGAATACCATAAAGGGCGTAACCTAGTATGATCATTTAGCCATTTCTAGAACGTCTACCCACATTTGGTCAAACTACCTCATCAAACCCATGATGCACTATGGCAAATGGCATCTCTAATTCCCCTTATCTATCAAGCAATCATAATACAATAAGCAAACTTACTTACACTATAACTTAAGAATTTTTTGATAAATCCTATATAGCACGATTATTCGTCGCTCCGAAATAGGAAGGGACGAGAAGCAATGATACGAGAAAGTAAAGGAAGAGTAATTGCAAGTAAATAGAAGTTCAAGGACGGTAGAGAAATTTCTAAGAGAATTTTTCAAGGCAGTATGGATTAAGATTTCTAAGGGTTTAGTCATATTCGCAGGCTCGTATCAGTACCGTTACATAACCGATACGATATGCTCTGACCTGCATGGGCCACCAAATTAATCGACATTAAACACGAGAAAGTAAGGATTCACGGTAGAAAGGGGTCAAACAAGATACAATCAAGGAAGGCAAATGAGAGTTCGAAGTTTGGAGTCAAGAAAGAATGTCAAGTATATGGATGAGATCCTAGACTCTAAACCTATATGCAGGGTCACATCGGTATAACAACATAACCGAAGTGATAAACATGACCTGCATGGGCCGTCACAAAAACATGTAATACTCTAGTCCCAAAATACTTAGGACTAAGTACGTCAAAATGCCAGTTGCATATATACGAAGTAACTCCAATATATGGAACCTTCGTATGTATACATAAGCTGTAAAATACAGTAATCCATGACACTAATCTCATCCACAAATAAAGGAGAAAGAATTTATAATAAACTCATGAATTATCATTTATAAGTTGTTAGGCAGAGACAAATCCACTACCAACTAGAAAGAGAGAAATACACGATAAAAAAATTTGTCGAGCGATGCGAAGGCGATCCAAGTGCAATCCCTCAGAAGAAGAGAGGAAAACATGACCATGGAGAGTGCACCTACGAAAACTACAAACACACACCTAGAGAATTCACCAGGTCCTCAGAGGGACGTAACAAGATACAATAAACAACGTGCCATATAAATACTGAATATACAATATACCACAAATAAAAGTAAGTGACATGACATTAATAAGGTAACATAACCGTACTAAAGTGAACATGTAGTTGAGAAACAATCCATTCGACGCATGAGACCTGGCTGTAAACGGGATTGGCATAGTCCCATTATAGGGCACTAAGGCCTACGTCCGTAATGTTCGAAGATCGTCAGAGGGCATCATGTGCAAAGGGGTACGTCCATAACGCTCTGGGAAACGTTAGAGGGCACATGGAGCCTGCGTCTCCGGATGAGCGCACAAGTAATCAGGGAAGTACAAAGAAGTCCATACATCAGGTATTGTTCTCCCCACCCAATGCTCTTATTTAAGTCGCATCCACGACCATATACCTCTACTAACTGCTAATTCTCCTAGCATATCTCTATTCGCAGTTAGCCCTAACGCATGCGCATGGGTGATCAGCCTACACGTAAGGACCTCTACATGCTACTCATCTCAAACATACTCATGGTACAACTGTGTCGAGGTATATACAATATACTACAAACGGTAATCTCTTAACTCTAAGTCCATATACAATCAAAGGATAATAACAAAGTACAGCTAATATCACTGAGCAGGCACTAGATCAGAAACTGTAATAATGGTACAACTAAAAGAACTGGAAATAAATACACAGTGATATACAATAAATAAAATATAGACTAATTATAAATAATAAATTATGGCAAGGTATCTTGCCTGATGTCCGGAGTGAGGTAAGATGATGTCCTGGCGACGAATCAACAACAACGTACAAAGCAAAGGTGTCGGAACAACTTCGGATGCTGAAAATAGTCTATTATATAATTATAATTAATACTGCACCTATTTCATTTATCTAATAGATTTTGAAGTTAGGATATAGCATAGGTTTTCGTATCAGCATTCCAAAAAACTAAATGGATTGCATTTTCGTTTTCGAAATCTTCCGAAATCACAAAAATACTGACACGTTTATTTTTGGGACACTAGAAACTCAAACAGTTTTACAAAAATCTGTTGGCCCATTGGTCATGGTCAAACCTGATTTTAATAATTGATCAAACTCTATCCCGATATACGAAACAATTCAGATATTTACTCAAGACGTTTTGGACACTGCTCAAGACCAAAGCTATGTTTGCCACTCAAGACTGTATTTCCTTACGCAATGTAATTTTTATTTTTATTGAGTCTAGGAATACATTATACACCAAGTCGTACTGGCAAATAGGCTATCCGAAATCGTTTTTCAAAACTGACCTATCATTTTTACAATGACCTATGTTTTTGAAAGACATCTTCTATTTACAAAAAAGCTTCTGAAGGATTTCAAAAAGCCAAAAACATTTTTCATAAAAATTAACCTGACCAACCCTGACAGAACTCGGCTAGAGTTCGGCCAGAGTTTGGCCAGAGTTCGGCCAAGGTAAAACGTTGAATTTTGAACTTGGTCTTCCTTCAGTTGCGATTTGTTACAAAGAGTTCTGTCCAAATTCTGCCCGAATTCTGCCAGAGTTCTGTCTTTGGAAAAACTATAAATAGAGAAGAATTCTGATCATTTAAAATCACTCATTCACTTTCATCTTCTCTCTTCTAAAGCTTACGTTTCTTCCAAAGAGTTTTTAAAAAGCTTCCATTTTCAAATCCCAAGCCAGTTACAATTCTCTAGTCAATTTGTCGGTACGGTGCGGTCTAGAAGATTTCAGAAAAATTATAATCAGAGGCTTGATTGAAGAAAGACTCTTCAAAACTGAAGTTGGTCGAGTTCTTCGTATCAAAGCTAGCGTCTATAGAAGTTGCAAGGACTTCGTTTGAAAACTTGCAAAAAAATTCAATAGTGGATTCAACTGGAAGCTAGAGTTCTTCCGACTGGACTAGTCCTCACAAGAGGGAAACCAGTATAAAACTATGTGTTTGCGTTTGCCTTCTGATCACTCTTTTCTTTACAGTTATTACTTTGTGATTATTATTATTTCTGTGATCTAACTTCTAACGAGTTTTAATTAGCAATATTCTGCTGCCTACTCTATTCACCCCCTAGAGTATTCTGCTTTACGACTTTGTTCCTACAATTGGTATCAGAGCGGGTTATACAGGTAAAGCAAGGTAAAACTGTAGTTATTTTTAATTATTTTATTGATCACAGTATTACACATGGCAACTGTGAAATTCACAAGTGAAGGCCAAGCCACAAAAAGACCTTCACTGTTTGACGGCACAAACTACACTTACTGGAAAACACTGATGAGTTTCTTCTTAAAATCTCTTGATTTTGACTTATGGTCTATAGTTATTGATGGCTACAAAAAAGCATCCTCGTATTACTGTTGATGGAGTTCTAGTTGATAAACCCCATGATAAATATACTGAGGATGGAAAAAAAAGGCCAGTCTTGACACACGTACTATTAACACTTTATTTTGTGCTTTAGACATAACTAAATTCAACAGGGTGTCGACTTGCACAACATCAAATAAAGTATAGAAACTTCTCGAAGTAACCCACAAAGGAACAACATAAGTCAAGAAGTCAAAGATCAGCAGACTTACTCAAGAGTACGAGGCGTTCAAAATGAAGCCAACTGAATCAGTCACTCAGATGTTTACGAGATTCTTGGATATTATAAATCCTTTGTCTTCATTAGGCAAGGAATACAGTAACCATGAGAAGATTCGCAAACTTCTATGAGCTCTCACAAAGAACTGGATTCCAAAGGCTACAACAATCATTGAAGGAAACGACCTCTCAACAATATCTCTAGAAACACTCATGGGTAAGCTACTCACTTACGAGTTAGAACTTCAAGACTTTGAAGATGCTACACCAAAGGAGCTGTCAGAAAAGTCGATCGCTCTCAAGGCTCAACATAGAAGAACTGTCGAAGATGATTCTAAAGACAACGACTCTGACTCTGAAGATCAAGCTCTTCTGGTAAGAAAATTTAAGAAGTTCATGAGATTCAACAGAAGAACAAAAGATAGCAACAACAATGAGGAAGATCCTATTTGCTACGGATGTAAGAAGAAAGGACATATGAAGAAAGATTATCCAACAGCATCATCATCAACAAGAAAAAGCAGCAAACTTGACAAAGGCTACCTAAAGAGATCTACATCAAGGAAGTATGCCAATACAAGCATATAGCATGAAAGCGAAGCTAGAGATTCAGAAGACGAACAATCAGATGACACTGCAAATGTATGCTTGATGGCTTGCGATCAGGTAACCACTAATCTTCTGTTTGATCCTTATGATGATTTTACCTTCGAGCAATTAGGAGAGGCTTTCAGTGACCTGTTAAATGACTATAGGAAACTGCGTAGTAAATATGAAACCTCTAAGAAGGTACTTAAAGAGTACAAAGGTGAGATAGGAAAATTTACCGACCAATTAGCTGATGTTAGAAATAATGACTCTTGTATTGAGTCTGGTGAGCTTTCATCTATTAAGCTATTGTTACACGAGACTGTCAAGTTATCTGAAGAAAAAGACCAAACAATCATCCAGCTAAAGGAAAACTTATCTAAGGAGAGAAAGAGTCTCCAGTGTGCACAAGTTAGAATGGAGACACTTACATCCGACTATACTAGATTATATGACACCTCCAAAAAGTTGGAAATTAGTTGAGGAAAACGGCCTGAAGTTGCTGCTTCCTATTCTAACACGTATCAATTACCGAATCATCGGAATACACCCAAACCAAACACTGTCAGACCAAACCATACCAAACCTATGCCCAAGAAGACTAATAGGCATGCATTTTTCTATACTAGAAAACCAAAACCTACCAATCATGCACCTCACACAACTTTCAACACTCAACATACAAAATGCCATTATTGTGGCCTCATTGGCAATATATCCTCTGTATATAGAATCAAAAAGTTAGTAGATTTAAATGTTTATGGATGGATACCAAAAACTAACCTGTCAGGACCCTACAAGAAATGGGTACCAAGAGTTTCATCTGCAAATTATGTTTTGTAGGTGGAACGCCCTTCACATGCTAGAAGCAAATGGATCCTCGACAGCGGTCGCTCACAGCACATGACTGGTGATGCTTCATTATTTACAACACTGTCGAAGAAGAATAAAGAAGGATACGTCTCCTTCGATAATAATTTAAAAGGGTACATAATCGGTATCGATGACATTGGTAAGGCTCCCTATCCTGTGATTAAAGATGTCTGTCTAGTTACTGAGTTAAAACATAATCTGCTCAGCATAAGCCATTTAGCTAATTATGGTTATGGCATTAACTTTGTCAAAGACAAATATACTATAGTTGATAGTTCAACTGGTAGTACTATCTTTGAAGGTATCAGGGAAGACAACATATATGTTTTCTATCTGTTAGAACATGCTAACAAAGCAGGTAGATGCTTGATGGCCAAGAGCATTAAGAGTCAACTATGGCATATGAGACTCGATCATGCAAACATGGACACAATTTTAAAACTATCCACAAAGAAGTTGGTACACGGCTTACTGGATATATCTTTCAAGAAGGATACGGTATGTAGCGAATGTGAAATGAACAAAGCTACCCGATCCGCCTTTAAATCCAAGAACGCTATAAGTACCACTAGACCTCTACAATTGTTGCATATGGACTTATTTGGACCAAGTAGAATTGCTAGTCTAGGTGGTAAGTTATATGCATTTGTCATTGTAGATGATTTCTCTAGGTACACATGGATATATTTTCTTGCACGCAAGAACGATACTTTGTCATAATTTGTCACCTTTTGCAAGAAAGTACAGAATAAAAAAGGTTTCATGATTACTCGCATTCGTAGTGATCATGGCAGTAAATTTAAGAATGCACAGTTCAATCAATTATGTGACACATACGGTTATTTGCATGAATTTTTCTGCCCTAGGACTTCACAACAAAATGGAGTTGTGGAACGTAAGAACGGGACTCTATCTGAAATGGCTAGAGTAATGTTGAACCAGTTTAGTCTACCTAGATACTTTTGGGTTGAAGCTGTCAATACAGCATGCTATATTCTCAAAAGGATTTTAATTCGACATATATCGAAGAAGACTCCCTATGAGTTATGGTTTGATAGAACACCCATTGTTTCATATTTCAAGATTTTTGGTTGTAAATGCTTTATTCTTAATACTAAAGATAATCTGAGTAAATTTGATGAAAAGGCCGATGAAGGTATATTTTTAGGTTATGCGGCAAAGAGCAAAGGGTACAGAGTCTTCAACAAGAGAACCATGATCATCGAAGAATCAATTAATGTCAAATTTGATGAACTAAATCAACATTCAGACGATGACGACAATAAAGATGTGATTACACCAAATATAGCTACTGCAAAACCTTCACACAAAGATGCAGAACCTTCAAACAAAGAAGCCGGAACCAGCAATCCTGTGGTTACGCCAAAAGAGATGAGATTCTTGACAGATCATCTAAAGGACTTGGTAATTGGTGAGATTACCAAGTGTGTAAGTACTCGTTCCTCTAATAAAGATATAGCTTCTTGTGTTGCTTTTATTTTACAGCTTGAACCCAAAAACATTGAAGAAGCATGTAGTGATAATTTTTGATTAGATGCTATGCAAGAGAAATTAAACTAATTCGAACAGAATCAAGTTTGGGAACTTGTTCCCAAGCCCATTGATCATCCGGTCATTAGCACCCGTTGGGTATTCCGAAACAAACTTAACGAGAATCGTTTAGTGACTCCTAATAAGGCTCAATTTGTAGCTCAAGGATACAATCAGGAAGAAGGTATCGACTACGATGAGACTTATGCCCCAGTTGCGAGATTAGAATCCATTCACATGTTACGTGCATTTACATGTTTTCATAATTTCAAGTTATTTCAAATAGATGTTAAAAGCGTATTTTTGAATGGTTTTATAAAAGATGAAGTTTATGTAGCCCAACCTCCAGGTTTTACTGATTTCAAAAATCTTGATTATGTTTTCAAGTTGAAGAAAGCCTTATACGGTTTGAAACAATCCCCTCGTGCTTGGTACGATCGTCTAAGCTCTTTTCTACTTGACAACGGTTTTTCAAAGGGAAAGGTTGACACTACATTGTTTATAAAATATTTAAATAACAATATTCTTTTGATTCAAATCTATGTAGATGATATTATTTTTGGATCCACTGATGAATCTCTTTGTCAAGACTTTTCAATGTGCATGCAGAATGAGTTTGAGATGAGCATGATTGAAGAGCTAAAATTCTTTCTCGGACTGCAAATCAAACAAACCAACAATGGGACGTTCATAAATCAAACAAAGTACACAAAAGATCTATTAAAGAAGTTCGACCTTGAAGCATTCAAACCACTTAGCACTCCAATGGCGACTTCAACCAAGCTTGATATTGATGAACAAGGCAAACTCGTCGACATACGTAAGTATCGAGGTATGATCGGTAGCTTACTGTACTTAACTGCTAGTCGACCAGACATTATGTTTAGTATTTTCTTGTGTGCATGTTTTTAAGCCAATCATAAGTAATCACATATGTGTGCAGTTAAGCGTATCTTTCGATACC
The DNA here is from genome assembly GCA_029216955.1 of Iris pallida. NCBI lineage: Eukaryota > Viridiplantae > Streptophyta > Magnoliopsida > Asparagales > Iridaceae > Iris > Iris pallida. Next base: position 20,608,770 of record JANAVB010016195.1, read on the forward strand.
TTAAAGGCACCTCTTCTGTCGGCTTATGGTATCCCAAAACCATGTCATTGGACCTAATTGATTATTCTGATGCTGATTTTACCGTATGCAAAGTAGATAGAAAAATTACCAGCGGTACATATCATTTCCTAGGAAAAGCCCTAGTCTCTTGGTTTAGCAAAAAGTAACATTACGTCGCATTATTAACAACCGAGGCTGAGTATATCGCCGCAGGACGTTGTTGTGCACAAATTTTGTGGATGAAGCAAACTTTAGAAGACTATGGATTACACTACACACACATACTCATTTTCTGTGATAACAATAGTTCTATTAATTTGACTAAAAATCCAGTATGTCACTCTCGTACTAAGCATATCGAGATTCGAAATCATTTTCTTAGAGATTATCAACAAAATAGAGATATAGACCTTATATACATAGACACACAGAATCAATTGGCTGACATATTCAAAAAACCTCTAGCGAAAGATCGTTTCAATTATTTACGTCGAGAATTAGGAATTTTATATGTCAATAAAATTAATTAATTTTATTTTATTAATTAATTTATTCAATACTCAATAATTGTTTCCGAGACAAGCCTAAAAAGAGTCTGTCTGTCACCATGACTACGGTCGAAGCGAAGCGGTACTTAAGAGTTCCCCGGTAAACCTCCGTTAGCTGAGACAGTACTCCTACACCTAATCTGAAACAGATGCTAAGTAAAGAATATTAATTTATAAAATAATATTAATTATATTTTTGAAATTTAAAATTACTAAACTTTGAATTAAATATTTGTAATGAGTTGGTGAAAAGGATATGGCCCACAAAAAAATTAATAGGAGAACCCTAGGCGAATTCGGCCCAAGTTCGGTCCGAATTCGGCCAGAGTTATGTTGGTGTTGTATGCGTTTTAAACCAGAAGCCGAGGCTTTCTCCTCTTTATCACTTTCAAACTAATCTATCATCATCACAGCAGCAGCCAAAGAACACCCCAAACCCTAGCAATTCTCCACCCATTTTTTTCCAATCTACGTAGAGATTTTTATCCAAAATTTGGATTCGTGCGGAGAATCGCGTCCTCTACAACATACTTGATTCTCGGAAGGTATAATTTCTTCTCTCCTCCACTTTCAAATTTTTAGGGTTTCTTAGTTTTGAGAAAGAATGCCTGAGGGATTCAATCCTTTCAAGAGAAAGAAGACCCATGCCAGTGAAGAGGCATCGTCTTATGATCCGAACACGGATTCCCTCTTTTCCCTGGTCCAATCGGATGACGGTGTATCGGATGAGTTTTACTTTAAAACTCATGACCAAGCATTGCTTTGGTATGCCGATTTTGCTATGTGCACTATATGCACCGGCTCTCCGATTAAATGGACTGTATTTTCTGAACACCGTCCCTACTTTGAGGCATTAGGATTACACCATCTTGTTACCCTACAATTCCCTATAGCGACTAATGCCCTTAGATTGTTCTATTGTAACTTCGTGTTAGACACTTTTACCGTAAGGACTCGTGTTGGCGGGATAGATATCGAGTTCGATGATGCATTGCTAGCAGAAATCCTTGGTATTCCAAACGAAGGTGCCACGCTCAATGACATCACCGACTTCGATTTTCTCGAGGGCACGACTCTTGTTAGTTTCAAGAATGAGCTTTGTGTGCCCGCACGTGCTCCTCCTGGAAAGTTCAAGGCCAATAACTTAAACTTGTTTAACTATGAGTTACATCGCATCATCTATTCTACTCTACTTTCCAAATCCACTTCAAAAGATGATGTCACTGTACTAGAACTTTCTATCCTATATCACATTCTTAAGGGGATTCCTTTTTCTGCCCCTAAGAATATCATTCAGATGATGGGTAGATATCGCGGAAGATACCGTAACCTCTCTTATGCGATGCTTATCCCACGCATCTTTCAGCATTTTGACATAGACTTATCGACTTGTGCTCTGGACCCTGAGCCCAAGTTCTTCAAGCTCTCTCATCGCAGCATTGCTACTGCTCCTCCACCCCTGCACCTGCTCCTACTGCACATGTTCCTCCTCAGTCTTATCCTATGACTTTTGAGGGTATTCATCAGCACCTATCGAATCTGCAGACGTTCTTTGTTGACACTTCAAAGGAACATGAGTTCCGTGATGTGACTCGGTTCCAGGCTATTGCCAACTCATTTATCGATCTCAGATTTGCTCCGACGGGTCATTCTGCTAGCTCTCTTCCTAGAGACCCTTCTGTATCTGGTTACCGCATTGATGATGAGGCGGTCCACTCTCTGTTACAGCCAAGGAATGCTTACGATTGGTATCGTACTTCTGATGCTACTCCATACACCTCTGGAGATGGTCCATCCGGACATGGTAGACATGATGGCACTGCAGATGAGGATGATTTTTGATTTGTCATACTTTTGAGACTGATGATTTTGTCTTTTGTTTACTTAAAAATGCTCTGACATTCCAAGATAGTATCAGTACTCTTATTTGTTATGTGGTTATGATTTATGATTTTTTGATGGACATGTTATATGCTTCATTTTAGCTTTTTATTCAGTTCAGCTTTTATTATAGCATTATCTTTGTATGCTTCCATTTACACTGCTTGTGAAATATTCTCTGCTTATTATTTTTTTTTTGTCTGTGACATTTCTACCATGCCTGTGATAAATGTTTTTATATATCCATATTTTTGTGTTTCTTCACTGATTGTTACTTATGCATATATTGTAGGGGAGCTTTCTCTTTTGTAATTATTTTGCTAAGTGACAACGGGGGAGAAATAAGATCTAACATCTTCATGGATACAGGCTATGAACCATTTTTTTATTATATATTTCGGTACAATTTTGAGTTGATAAAGACCAAAGATGTTATATCGGTCAAGGTTTGTCAATTATCAAAATGGAGGAGATTTTTGGCCCATTGGTCATGGTCAAACCTGATTTTAATAAATGATCAAACACTGTCTCGATATACGGAACAATTCAGATGTTTACTCAAGACGTTTTAGACACTGCTCAAGACCGAAGCTATGTTTGCCACTCAAGACTGTATTTTCTTATGCAATATAATTTTCATTTTTATTGAGTCTATAAATATATTGTACACCAAGTCGTACTGGCAAATAGGCTATCCGAAATTATTTTTCAAAACTGACCTATCGTTTTTAAAATGACCTATATTTTTGAAAAACATCTGCTATTTACAAAAAGCTTCTGAAGGATTTCAAAAAGCCAAAAACAATTTTCATAAAAATTAACCTGACCAAACCTGATAGAACTCGGCCAGAGTTCGGCCAAGGTAAACGTTATGTGAACGTTGGATTTTGAACGTGGTCTCCCTTCAGTTGCGGTTTGTTACAAAGAGTTCTGTCTGAATTCTGCCCGAATTTTGCCAGAGTTCTGTCTTTGGAAAAACTATAAATAGAGAGGAATTCTGATCATTTAAAATCACTCATTCACTTTCATCTTCTCTCTTCTAAAGCTTGCATTTCTTTCAAAGAGTTTTCAAAAAGCTTCCATTTTTAAATTCCAAGCTAGTTACAATTCTCTAGTCAATTTGCCGGTACGGTGCGGTCTAGAAGATTTCAGAGAAATTGTAATCAGAGGCTTGATTGAAGAAAGACTCTTCAAAACTGAAGTTAGTCGAGTTCTTCGTATCAAAGCTCACGTCTGTAGAAGTTGCAAGGACTTCGTATGAAAACTTGCGGGATTTTCCAATAGTGGATTCAACTAGAAGCTAGAGTTCTTCCGACAGGACTAGTCCTCACAAGAGGAAAACCAGTATAAATCTCTATGTTTGTGTTTGCCTTCTGATCACTCTTTTCTTTACAGTTATTACTTTGTGATTATTATTATTTCTGTGATCTAACTGCTAACGAGTTTTAATTAGAAATATTCCGCTGCCTACTCTATTCACCCCCCTCTAGAGTATTCTGCTTTACAACTTCGTTCCAACAAAATCTACATAACGAATTATGTCTATTAAAATATGTTTATAGAAAGCTTAACTCGATACGCTTCTTTAAAAAAAATGGAGGCGAAACGGAGTTCGGAGCTAGGAGATATCGTCGTTCCAAGTTGCTCTTGCTACTAAAAAGCGGGGCTGAATTCTGATGACGAATTTTTGAGTTCCTATTGGACTAAAAAATAATTTCGAATTATGGTTGATAGGAAGGGAATGTATTGGGTATATATAGGTACTTATTTCAGATTTACCTCCTAATTAGATAGGATTTGATTTAAATTGATAGGAGTTACTTTGTTATGATATAATATAGATAGGGATGCTTTCCTATTAGACTTAGGATTATGATTAACATAAAATATAGTTCATATTTATCTAAATTATCTATAACATTATTTAAAATTACTATAGATAATAAATAGAGTTAATATTTGCTTAAACAACCTTCATCTAATCTCATTTATACAAGCTGAAATATTTAATACTAAATTAAAATTTATTCTATATTATGTAAATAGTGTACAATATAAGTAACATGTAAAAAGTAATAAAAGTTATGAAATAAATCCTAAAATTTTGAGAAAAATTGTATAATAAAGTTTAGATCCTTAATGTACTTGAAAAATGGCTTTATATATTTTTTATACTAAATTCACTAATGAGCACTATACTAAATATATGTAAAATAATACAAATTATATAATAAGTCAATAAATAGTTATTTAAAAATTTAAAAAATTTACAAATATTTATTTTAAAAAATTTGGGGTTTACAAAAGTATTATCTAGATAAGGACTAAGAAGAGTTTTAATTCCCCTTAGATTTTCCACTATTTAATTCAAATTGATTTAAAAGTAACTCAATCAAATATAATCTAATGTAGATAGATTCTACCTCTAATTTAAAATATATTTAAATAACTTAATAATTTTTTTCTAACTTAAATCACCATAATTAATTACATATTAAATAAACCCATATTTAATATACCTTTTTTGAAATAATTATCTTAATAATAATAATTAATTTTAAAAATACAAATATATATATACACTCGCATGCAAAAATAATACTTAATAAAAAATAGTTTTTTTCTAAATTACTAGTTATACTAGTACCATACAATAAAATGGCTTTTTTTAAATAAAAATAAAGTTTGGGAATCTTCGGCGCGATACATTTACAACTTCAAGCAATATAAAATATTTATCGTCTATTATTTTGAAATATTTTTTCACATCTATATAATTAAAACATTTTATAAAAATATATACTTCGCACTTATTCCACTTGACGAGAAATTTACGAAACGCAAACTCATACGCGACGTACAAATACGAAGTACAAAAATCAATACCATATTTATTAAAAAAATCGTAGTAGAAATTTAGGGGGTTTATCATATCTCAAAATAAGCTTTATCATATCTCTTAATAAATTTTCCACAAAATCGTAATATTATAAATCCAAACTTTAAACTCAAGATTTAGATAATCTTATCAATCATGAATTATGCGACAAAATTTGAAGATTTTTTTCTCACAATTGAAATATTAAATTCAAAATCTAAATAAATTTATCAATCATAGATCGTATGACACAGTTTGAAATTTAAAATTTTCCTCAAATCAATTTATATCCTCAAAAGATATGAATAGCGATAATCCGAAAATCATAAATATTTTCTAAATCTTCAAAATCAAAGATTTTACTCAATCTTCTATCAATCCTTTGGTGAATACTCCTAGTAGTCTTAAGATAAAATTCTCTCTGTCCTCAAAGTTGGTAATATTGCTACTACCCAACTTAGAATTAACTAATCCTTAAGATCATACTTTTAGAGAAATAAATGCCTCTATATCTTAAATAAGACTTCAATGTATACTAATTGTGAATGTAATTCTTCTAGTCACATGTTTGACCTATGAGTATATACTAGTGTAGTCGTCTTTCTAACCGACATTAAACACGAGAAAGTAAAGATTCACAGTAGAAAGGGGTCAAACAAGATGCAATCAAGGGAGGCAAATGAGAGTTCAAAGTTTGGGGTCAAAAAAGAATGTCAAATATATGGATGAGATCCTAGACTAATCCTATCTGCAGGCTCACATCGGTACAATAACTTAACCGAAGTGATAAACTTGACCTGTATGGGCCACCACAAAAATGTGTAACACCCAGTCCCAAAATACTTAGGACTAAGTACGTTGACATTCCAGCTGCATATATACGAAGTAACTCCAATATATGGAACCATCGTATGTATACATAAGCTGTAAAATACAGTAATCCATGATACTAATCTCATCCACAAATCAAGGAGAAAGAATTTATAATAAACTCATGAATTATTATTTACAAGTTGTTGGGCAGAGACAGATCTACTACCAACTAGAAAGAGAGAAATACACGATAAATGAATTTTGTCGAACGATGCGAAGGCGGTCTAAGTGCAATCCCTCGGAAGAAGAGAGGAAAACATGGCCATGGAGAGTGTACCTGCGAAAACTACAAACGCACACCTAGAGAATTCACCAAGTCCTCAGAGGGACGTAACAAGATACAATAAACAGCATGCCATATAAATACAAAATATAAAATATGTCACAAATAAAAGTAAGTGACATGACATTAATAAGGTAACCTAACCATACTAAAGTGAACATGCAGTTGAGAAACAATCTATTCGACACATGAGCCATGGCTATAAATGGGATTGGCCTAGTCTCCATATAGGGCACCAGGGGCCTATGTCCGTAACGTCCGAAGATCGTCTGAGGGCATCATGTGCAAGGGGGTACATCCAAAACGCTCTGGAAAACGTCAGAGGGCACCTGGAGCCTGCGTCTCCGGAGGAGCGCACAAGTAATCAGGGAAGTGCAAAGAAGTCCACACGTTAGGTAGTGTTCTCTCCACCCAATGCACTTATTAAAGTCGCATCCACGACCATATACCTTTACTAACTGCTAAGTCTCCTAACATGTCTCTATTCACAGTTAGCCCTAACGCATACGCACGGGTGATCAGCCAACACGCAAGGACCTCTACATGCTACTCATCTCACACATACTCGTGGTACAACTGTATCAAGGTATATACAATACATTACAAATGGTAGTCTCTTAACTCTAAGTCCATATACAATCAAAGGATAATAACAAAGTACAGCTAATATTACTGAGCAGGCACTAGATCAGGAACTATAATAATGGTACAACTAAAAGAACTAGAAATAAATACACAGTGATATGTAATAAATAAAATGTCGACTACTATAAATAGTAAATTATGGCAAGATATCTTGCCTGATGTTCGGAGTGAGATAAGATGATGTCCTGGCGACGAATCAAAAACAACGCACAAAGGAGAAGGTGTAGGATCAACTTCGGATGCTGAAAATAGTCTATTATCTAATTATAATTAATACTGCACCTATTAAATATATTTTGAAGTTAGGATATGGCATAGGTTTTCTTCTAAGCTTTCCGAAAAACTAAACGGATCGCATTTTCGTTTCCGGAATCTCCCGAAATCGCAAAAATACTGAAACACGTTTATGTTTGGGACACTAGATACTCAAACAGTTTTGCAAAAATATTCATAACAAATTTTGTCTATGAAAATATATTTCTGGAAAGCTTATCTCGATACGCTTCTTTTAAATAAAACTGGAGGCAAAACGGAGTTCAGAGCTAGGAGATATCATCGTTCCAAGTTGCTCTTCCTACTAAAAAGCGGAGCTGAATTCTGATGACGAATTTTTGAGTTCCTATTGGACTAATTTTTTTTTTCAAATTATGCTTGATAAGAAGGGAATGTATTGGGTATATATAGGTACTTATTTTAGATTTGCCTCCTAAATTAGATAGGATTTGATTTAAATTGATTGGAGTTACTTTGTTATGATATAATATAGATAGGGATGCTTCCCTATTAGACTTAGGATTATGATTAACTTAAAATATAGTTCATATTTATCTAAATTTTCTATAACATTATTTAAAATTACTATAGATAATAAATAGAGTTAATATTTATTTAAACAACCTTCATCTAATCTCATTTATACAAGCTAAAATATTTAATATTAAATTGACATTTATTCTATATTATGTAAATAGTGTACAATATAAGTAACATGTAAAAAGTAATAAAAGTTATGAAATAAATCCTAAAATTTTGAGAAAAATTGTATAATATAGTTTAGATCCTTAATGTACTAGAAAAATAGCTTTATATATTTTTATACTAAATTCACTAATGAGCACTATACTAAATATATGTAAAATAATACAAATTTTATAAAAAAAATCAATAAATAGTTATTTAAAAATTCTACAAATATTTATTTTGAAAAATCTAGGGGTTTACAAAAGTCTTATCTAGATAAGGACTAAGAAGAGCTTTTATTTCGCTTAGATTTTTCACTATTTAATTCAAATTGATTTAAAAGTAACTCAATCAAATATAATCTAATATAGATAGATTCTACCTCTAATTTAATCTGTATTTAAATAACTTAATATTTTTTTCCAACTTAAATCACCATAATTAATTACATATTAAATCAACCCATATGTAATATACATTTTTTGAAATAATTATATTAATGATAATAATTAATTTCAAAAATACAAATATATATACACTCGCATGCAAAAATAATACTTACATAAAACACAGTTTTTCAAAATTACTAGTTATACTAGTACCATAAAATAAATGGCCTTTTTTTAAATAAAAATAAAGTTTGGCAATCCTCGGCGCGACGCATTTACAACTTCAAGCAATATAAAATATTTATCGTATATTATTTTAAAATATTTTTTTACATCTATATAATTAAAACGTTTTATAAAAATATGTACTTCGCACTTATTCGCACATAACGAGAAATTTACGAAACGCAAACTCGTACGTGACGTACAAATACGAAGTACAAAAATCAATACCATATTTACTAAAAAATTGTAGTAAAAATTTAGGGGGTTTACAGAATATGAATATTATCATTATATTATCCTTCTTTTGGAAATGAGATATTATTGACAGGTTGTAATATATATTCATGAGTTGTGTTAGTTATTACTGTTGACCTAGATAACGTTCTATCGCCGATGTTGTAGCGTAGAGTGGATGTAACTGTCATGATCTACACCCACTTTTCGGATACAAGTGCGTGTCCAAGCCAGGCTATGCCGCAGAGTCGGCGGTAGAACGCCCTCACGGCAATATGCTCAATATCACATGAACATAACATTTATTGCTCATTCACATTTCTAAATTTATTACAACATTTATATTTAAAGAAAGTACAAGGTTCTACAATTAATAAAAATGAAACCACATCTATCTAATTTTTAGGTTTCTGTCTGCAAGTACACCCGTATCTCCCAATGCTAAGTGAAGCCACGGCTAACCTAAAAATTGTTGGTTTTCAGTCAGGAATGGAACAAGCATACAAACCGATGGCAATACGAGAACATAAGAGAATTCACAAGACATGAAAATAACATATATGAAATGAAACTAGAAAGTAACTGATGTCATAGCATGTCTAGAAAGCAAGTAGGTAACTCCACAGCAAGATGTACCAACTGGAGAAACATGTAACAAGGATGTCATGGCAAGTGGTGAAGAAAACAAGGAAAACAAGTAAAAGACCACTATCTTTGTGTTTTAAAATATCTTGCTCGATATGTGAACGGCTAAGGGGTAAATCCGGCATCCCGTACGTGAATTGTGCGACTGCTATCTGACAAGAATAGACATTTTGGAGATATTTCTGGGTAGTCCACATGTCTACTAAGATATTTCTCCGCCCAGCTAGTACTCGTGGAATCCAGTCGCAAGCATGGTAATCATGTAAAAGACAGTCACGAAGTATAAACAAATCTATGGTACTAATCCGTGTGACAACGTGTCATCAAGCAAGAGAGCATATGTATAAACATGAAATGGAAAACTACTATGAATCGAAAGCAATCAGAAAGTGCACTTTCCTGAATCCTTGCACAAACCGTAGTCACAAGTCGAGGATGAGGGAATTATCGATCTAGAATATATGAAACTTAATAAAATAAAAATAATTTACCTCATATTAGTCTTAAATGGCCTCATAATAAATATTGGAAGCCTTTAAAATATATGAAACTTAATAAAATAAATATCTAAAAATTATAGAAAATTCTATAAAATTATAGAAAATATTTATAACCTACTAGAGCCTACATATATTACTGGGTCTCAAAATAGTCTCAAATAAACCTATTGTAAAATCTTGAAAGTCATTAAAAATATTAAACCTTAATAAATAAATATCTAAAAGTCTCTAAAAAATTATGATAAGCTATAAAATAATTAAACAATGCTGATATAAACCATATAAGAGCCAAATGACCATAATATGATCATATCTCTCTTATGAGCTTAGGTACAAATTCTAATGACCATAAAAGTTAATTATAATCAAAATAATATAAAATAAGTGGGGAAGTGGGCTTACAGTAACGTACCACGTGCTCGTGCCCTTATTCCAGGTACAGGTCGTGACAAGTTTTTATAGTGACCCATGCGGGTCTGGCTTCGCAATTAGAGCGATGTCGTGGTAGTGCAATGGCTAGTGGAATTACTACGAGCCTGCAATAGGATATAGGAAAAAGGATATTAGGATGAGAGATCAATCAAAAGATAGGATTTCTTGAGAGATTCCTAGGATGACCCCTGGGAATCTTATTATAAACCCTATCTCAAAATCTTTTTCCATTTGTTTTCGTCTACTCTTCCTTGTTCATTATTGAAATTAATTCTTGGTGTTTATTGTTGACTTTAATTTTGTATTGAGATGAATTTTTATGGACTAAAATAAGGTATATTCTGATGACATATTCGATGAGGACAGTATGAAAGGTAATATATGCTTTAGTTATGGAGTCTAAAGTTTATCGCAGCCATACTAGCTGGCATGGCAAAGGCATAGAGCCTAATTTGGGGTATACTTATTTTAGTTATGGAATCTAGAGTTTATCGTAGCCATACCGGTTGGCGTTGTAAGAATTCTAGATAACATGATTATAGAGGTATATACCTTAGTTATGGACTCTATCATTTATCACAGCTATGCTTACTGGCGTGGCGAGTATTCTGGATAATATGATTACATGTAGACGTATATGGTTATCATATTGTAATTTAAATTGGTTCTTAATAAGACCTTCTCTATCATTCAACCCCATTATCACTGAGTTCTGTTCCATCGCCTTATTAGCTCAGGATATAGATACCTCTAGTTTCTCTAGTTCGGTTCTTATAGAGCTCAACATCCTTAGTTTTTGAGGTTCTTTGGGTGTGCAGTAATCGGTGACTTGCAGATAGGTGTGTCAAATTGGATAAGAATATAGATTGTTGGGATTGTACCTTGTGGGTTTGTGAGTAGTTCTTAGTGGGATAGACATCCCATAGCGAGTACCCTTCTAGTGCCAATAGAATGAATCCTAGAAGTGTTAGTATATTATCCTGAGTAGTGTGTTCTAGTAAGTAAGTGTACTCATGTCTTGGGATTATAGTGTATCATTAGTATTAGATGTAATAACCCATTATAACTAGTACTTCTGCTTTATTCAGATAATTATTATCTCTCATAGTTGTATTGAATGATAATTTGACTTGTACCCCTTGATGATTTCTTGTTTCCATCTATCTTTCCAGTATGGCACCCATGACTAGAGTCCGTTGTTTGAGAGTAGATATAGTTTCAAAGATGACTGAGGTCGTATATCCACTTTATATTGTTTATGAGGTAGTGACCCCTCCCGCTGACCAGGAGGTAGTTGTACCTCCTACATTTGAGAAGGTGGTAGCAGCCTTACCAGAGAGTCCTACTCCATCTCCTGATGTTCAGAAGATAGTTGCACCTTCATCTAAGACTGAGAGTCTTCCTCCTCCTCCTCATCTGCCTCCTAGAGTGAAACCACATACCATATTCTCAGAAGGCTTGTCCACTGATGGGACTCAGATATTTGGACTCCTCTGGGACGTGATAGAAAATCGGAGAGTTTAGTCTAAGATCCTAAAAGAGCAGAGTCAGAGGATCCAGGAGTTATGGGACCTGGTACATTCTCGAAAAAGAGAGCCTAGTCTCAAGAGGGAGATGAGCAGCATCCACCCTGGGCCTCAGAAGTGTCCAAACCTTCAGTCTATGCCATATATTTTAGATTCCTGCTCAGCAGGGGCCAGTTGAGAAGATGCCTACATGTTCATACTGTAAGAAGTTGGGGCATGTATAGATTGATTGTAGGAAGAGAAAGGGATTGTGCCTGTTCTGTGGGTCAGCTGGGCACAAGATGCTAGATTATCCCGTTGTACCTCCTTTCGGTGGAGCATCAGGTCAGCGAGGTCCATCTAGGCCACCTATGGCACCGCAAATGCCAGCACCAGCAGAGGGAGACACCCCAGCGGTCCAGGACTTTTGCAATGACGGTTGAGGGACCGATGCTACAGGAGTTTGGTTAGTAGGTTTTGAGCTTCTTTTTCTTTTCTTCCATCCATTGATATGTGTGATGCTGTAGTATCTTATTATTGCATTAGTAATATTATGCTATAGTATAGTTAGTAGTAACCCTTGATAGAGACTGTAATATCGTGATAGGTAGAGACCATAACCACGCATGATTTGTAATCTTGGACGTTCTTTTCAATAGAATTGTATGTTGTATAATTTTAGATAGAATTTTCTTAAGACCTTGATTTGATGGGGACAGCTTGACCATAGTGAGGATTATGAGAATAGGAGGAGACAAGACATATGAGTGATACCTATCTTTTGGAACATGAGTTATCATCATTTCATGCCCTACTTTTATTTTAATTTTGAAGACAAAATTATTTTAAGGAGGGTAAATTTGTCAATACTATAATTCTAGATAAGGTTATTTTTTGTCATTTTTTATTATTTATATATTTTGTTTAATTATCTAATTAATTATAGTGATGGTTATAATGCTTAGTGGGCTAGCCTATTAATTGAACCCTTGATTAGTAAATCAGATTAGAATTGACATGACACTTGGACCAACATTCTAGACTAGACCCAATTAGGCTCCATTAAGTTATTCCATGTAATAAATAGTTACTCTAATTACCAAATTAGGATTAGAAGCTTCCACTAATTAGATTAGCCATCATGACAAGCTTGGAGGGTATTTTGGACTTTGTGCAATGCATGGAGGCAGGAAGTCATGGTCTGCCCTAGCCATATAGAGAGAGAGCTTTTTCTTATCCTCTTTATTTGTGCAAATTTCTTCAAATTTAGTGTTCTTCCCAAAATTGATTTCATCCCTCCATAAATTTCTTCTAAATCATTCAACATCCTTCTTAATCATCACTCAAGGAGCCTATGAGCCTGGGGGACGCAAGGAGCACTAAGAGAGAGAGCTTTCTAAGAGCTTGTGTCCAAACTGTGTCCACCGGGCTTTGCATTGGGAATCCATCTCCCAATAGGTATACATCTAATTCCTACTTATTTCTAGACTCTAATGAATGCATTTGACCATTAGGAATCCACCCAGAGACTAAGAGTACCTATAGTAGGAAGAACTAGGCTCTAATGACCTGTATTATGATTGCTATATTGAGTTTTGTGTCCAATTTAAGAAAAATCCGAGATTGGTGCATCAAGTGTTTGCCATTTGGTTATTTAGATCTAGTTAGATTTATGTTAGTTGTGTGTGTCTAGATCTGTGTCCATAATTGGGTACGAGTAGGTCGTATCATGATATGGTGAGACACGGAGTCATTTTGGAGTTTTCTCCTCCAACACTTGGGCCACACATACCAAATTCTACATGACACATTGTATAGCTAGATATTGTTCTAATTAGACTCTAATTATTATTTTAGACATGCTCATGTGATTTTAGGATAGTCGGACAAAGTTTGGTATAGTTATCTTGGACGTATCACAAGAGTATTGTAGATTGATACGATACTAGTGTAGTGCACACCAAGTGTTTGATATTATGCAATTATATGAATGTCATGTTTCATATGTGTCTATGTGTGATAGATTGAATTAGAGTGTGTGTGTGTGTGTGTGTGTGTGTGTGTGTGTGTGTGTGTGTGTGTGTGTGTGTGGTGCGTGTGTGTTGTGGATAATTGTAAGAAGAGTTTGTGTGACACTTGGTGAAGTATGTGTTGGCCCATTAGTCATGGTCAAACCTGATTTTAATAATTGATCAAACTTTGTCTCGATATAAATACAAGTTAACTCAGATGTTTACCTACGACGTTTTGCACACTGCTCAACAATGGTTATCAACGATATTCAAGACTTAAGCCGTTTGCTATTCAGAATGTACTTCCTGCTAAGCAATGTAATTTTTTATTTTATTGAGTCTAGGAATACATTGTACACTGAGTCGTACTGGCAAATAGGCTATCTGAAAACGTTTTTCAAAACCATCCTATTCTTTTACAAATGACCTACGTTTTTGAAAAACATTCTTTTTACAAACAGCTTCTGAAGGATTTTTCAAAAAGTCAAAATTTATTTTCTCCAAATGAACTGGCAGAACACCAGGAGAACTCGGGCCGAGTTCGGCCAGAGTTTGGCCATTTGGAACGTTAGTGAACGTTGGGTTTTTGAACTTGGTCATCCTTCAGTTACGGTTTGTTACAAAGAGTTCTGTCCGAATTCTGCCCGAATTCTGTCAGAGTTCTGTCTTTGGAAAAACAATAAATAGAGAAGTATTTCGATCATTTCAGATCACCAATTAACTTTCAATCTCTTCTCTTCCTAAGCTTACATTCTTCCAAAGAGTTCTAAAAGCTTTCATTTTCAAATCCCAAGCCAGTTACAATCCTCTAGTCGATTTGCCAGTACGGTACGGTCTAGAAGTTTCAGAGCGATTGTAATTAGAGGCTTGATAGAAGATTCAACTCTTCACAATTGAAGTTGGTCGAGTTCTTCGTATCAAAGCTCGCGTCTGTAGAAGTTGTAAGGACTTCGTATGAAAACTTGCGAGATTTTCCAATAGTGGATTCAACTGGAAGCTAGAGTTCTTCCGACTGGACTAGTCCTCACAAGAGAGAAACCAGTATAAATCTTGGTGTTTGCGTTTGCCTTCTGATCACTTTTAAATTCTATCATTTACTTTTTGTGATTATTATTTTATCTGTGATCTAACTGCTAACAAGTTTTTAATTAGCAATATTCCGCTGCCTACTCTATTCACCCCCCTCTAGAGTATTCTGCGTTACGATTTCGTTCCTATAATTGGTATCAGAGCGGGTTATACAGGTAAAGCAAGGTAAAACAGCAGTTATATTCAATTTTATATCGATCACAGCTTTACACATGGCAACTGTGAAATCACAAGTGAAGGCCAAGCCACAAACTGACCTCCACTGTTTGACGGCACAAACTACACTTATTAGAAAACACGTATGAGTTTCTTTCTGAAATCTCTTGATTTTGACTTATGGTCTGTGGTTATTGATGGCTATAAAAAGCCATCTCGTATAAATATTGATGGAGTTTTAACTGAAAAACCCCATGACAAATATACAGAGGAAGAAAAAAAAAAGGCCAGTCTTGACGTACATGCTATTAACGCTTTATTTTGTGCTTTAGACAGAACTGAATTTAACAGGGTATCTATCTGCACAACTGCAAATGAAGTGTGGAAACTTCTTGAAGTCGCACATGGGGGCACAACTAAAGTCAAATAATCAAAGGTCAGCAGACTTACTCAAGAGTATGAGGCGTTCAAGATGAAGCCCAACGAAACAGTTACTCAGATGTTCGAAAGATTCTTGGATATTGTAAATCCTTTGTCCTTCCTAGGCAAAGATTACAGTAACCATAAAAAGTTTCGCAAACTCCTGCGAGCACTTACAAAGAACTGGATTCTGAAGGCTACTACAATCATTGAAGGAAACGACCTCACTACCATGACACTTGAAGTACTCATGGGTAATCTACTCACTCATGAACTAGAGCTACAAGATTTTGAAGAGCCTGCACCAAAGGCGAAGATGATCGCTTTCAAGGCTCAGCACAGAAGATCTGCAGAAGATGATTCAGACAACAGTGAATCTGATGCTGAAGATCAAGCACTCCTTGCAAGAAAATTTAAAAGATTCTTGAGGTATGAGAAGAAGACAAAAGAGAACAATGGTGGCAACAGCTGGTATCAAGATGACGCTGTCTGCTACGGCTGCAAGAAAAAAGGACACATGAAGAAGGACTGTCCTACAAACTCATTAACAAGCAAGAAGAGCAACAGATACGAAAAAGGGAACCTGAAGAGATCAACATCTCGGAAGTATACCAATACCAGCATATGTCATGAAAGTGAAGCCAGCGACTCAAAAGATGAACAATCAGAAGACGCTGCAAATGTATGTTGATGGCATCCGATCAGATGCTCTCTGAACCTATAGTTGATACATATGATGACTTCACCTTTGAGCAATTAGGAGAAGCCTCCAGTGAACTGTTAAGTGATTACAGAAAACTGCGTAGCAAATATCAGACCTCTAAGAAGGTACTCAAATAGTACAAAGGTGAAATAGGAAGACTTACCAACCTACTAGCTGAGGTCAAAGATAATGTTAGTGAGTCTGGTGAGCTTTCTTCTATTAAGCTCTTATTACACGAGACTGTTGGCCCAATGATTGTATCATATTTTTGAATATGGTTAATATGTTAAGTTTAGTATTTCTTTATCACTAATCTTCATACAATCGCTATAGCATTTCTACTTATACTTATATCTTTGGTGATATGTGCCCATTGGTTTACATCTTAGTGATATGAGCTTATCTATCTTAAATTTAATTGGGTTGCCAAAATCAAAACTATGTTTTTGATTGTGGTCATTCAATTAAGTTTAATCATTATGATATCACTAACATTTATGCCATCACCTTAGCACTTATACTTAAACTTTACATAGTCCTAATGTGCTTTAACTTATCATACTTGCTACTATGTATATTGCTTTGTTCGTCTAACATGTACATACAGAAAAGCAATAAACAAGATCAATGTGGACATATGCAATGAAGAAATCATGGTGGGCCAAAGACGACGGATCCCACAAGATTTCTCTGAACCACCCGACGACATCTCTGGAGCCACACACCGGGGGTTCCGCTGCCCCGAAAGGTATTCACTTTTTACAAACTGGATATCTTTGGACAGCTGCCACCAAGGGAAAAAGCCAGCACCTATCAAAGGAAGAAGCCAAGCCATGCCATCATCATTCAAGACTCTGAAGAAGCCTGCACCTGCCTAAGTATATCTGGAGTCTGTAATGAGTCTTAGGAATTATTGTAAACACAAGAAATGGATGGCAAAATCGAAAGCTAGGGCAGAAATAAGCCCAGGATCATTTTTGGGGGAAAATGGCATACCGACGGTATACTGGTGTATACCGACGGTATACCGGTTTTTGTTCACAGAAAGTTTCTGTTTACAAAACCGGCATACCGACGGCATACCGGTCCATACCGACGGTATACCGCTTCCGAAATGTTGAATTTCCAACGGTCGGATTTCCAGCCATTAATGATCCCAACGGCTATATTTCTAACCGTTGCAATCCCAGACCGGTATACCATCTGTATGCCGGATCATACCGACGGTATGCCGGTTCGTGACGGAAAAGTTGCCTTTGGCTTCTTTTCAAGCTTTGGTTATAAATAGCCTTGAACCCCTTCATTTAAGGTTGATGTTTTGAGCCTAAAAATTTCCAAACCACCAAAGCTTATCCACATACAACTCTACAAAGCCTTCATTTGCCATCTACAAATTATGTTAGAGTTATTGAGTTGAAAAGTGAGATCTTCATCCTATTATATAAGGAGATCAAAACCTATTATGAAAGGTTGAAGTTGGAGAGTCTTCGTATCCAAACTCTCGGTTGAAGTTGGGGAGTCTTCGTATCCAAACTCTCGGTTGAAGTCGGAGAGCCCTTCGGATTAAAGCTCTTGTGTAAGAAGTTGGCAAGTTCTTCGGATCCAAACTCGTGTGTAACTATTTGCTCAAATAGTGGATTAAAGCCGGAGAGAGTTCCGGGACTGGACTGCCTCTTAGGAGGATACCAGGATACATCGGGTGTCGGTATTGTGTTTGCTTCTTCTCTTGCACTTATATTTTTAAATTGCCAATTAGCTTGTGCTAAGTGCTTGATTAGTTAGCTTGACCCTATTCACCCCCCCCCCCCTCTAGGGTTCCTACAGAGACTACCAAGTCATCCAAAGAAAAAGACAAGGTTATTGACCAACTGAATAAAGAACTTTCTAAAGAGAAGAAAAGTCTTCAAAGTGCACAAGTCAGAATGGAAGCACTCACTTCTGACTATACTAAGTTATATGACACTTCCAAAAGATTGGAAATTAGGTTAGGAAAACAGCCTGAGACTGCTGCTTCCTACCCTAACACATGTCACTTACCGAAAAATCGGAACATTTCCAAACCTAACACTGTCAGACCGAACCCTATCAAACCTTTACCTAAAAAGGTTATGCCCAAACAGGATAATAGGTATGCTTTCTTCTATACTAGAAAACCTAAACCTACCAACCATGCACACCACTCAGCTTTCAACACTCAACATGCTAAATGTCATTATTGTGGCCTCATTGGTCATATATCTTCTGTATGTAGAATCAGAAAGTTAGTAGATTTAAATATTTATGCATGGATACCGAAAGCTAACCAGTCAGGACCCTACAAGAAATGGGTACCAAGAGTTTCATCTGTAAGTTGTTTTGTAGGTGGGATACCTTTCACATGCTAGAAGCAAATGGATCCTCGACAGCGGTTGCTCACGGCACATGACCGGTGACGCTTTATTATTCGCAACACTGTCGAAGAGGAATAAAGAAGGATACGTCTCCTTCGGCAATAATTTAAAAGGGTATATAATCGGTATTGGTAATATTGGTAAAGCTCCATATCTAGTGATTAAAGATGTTTGTCTTGTTACTGAGTTAAAACATAATCTGCTCAGCATAAGCCATATAGCTTATCACGGTTATGGTATTAACTTCGTAAAAGATAAATGTACTATTATTGATAGTTCAACTGGTAGTACTATATTTGAAGGTATTAGAGAAGACAATATATATGTTTTCTATTTGTTGGAAGATACTAACATTTCAGGTAGATGTTTAATGGCTAAAAGCGATGAGAGTCATTTGTAGCATATGAGACTCGGTCATGCAAATATGGATACTATTTCCAGATTATCTACGAAGAAGCTAGTACGCGATTTACTGAACATTTCATTCAAGAAGGATTCGGTATGCAGTCAATGTGAAAAGAACAAAGCTACTCGATCCACTTTCAAGTCAGTAAACGTTGTATGTACTACTAGACTTCTATAATTGCTACATATGGACTTATTTGGTCCTAGAAGAGTTGCTAGCCTCGGAGGTAAGCTATATACTTTTGTAATTGTAGATGATTATTCTAGATACACGTGGGTATATTTTCTGACACGCAAAAATGATGCATTATCAAAATTTGTCACCTTTTGCAAGAAAGTACAGAATGAAAAAGGTTACATGATCACTCGTATTAGAAGCGATCATGGAGGCGAATTCGAGAATGCGGAGTTTGAGCAATTTTGTGACATATACGATTTTGTGCACGAAATTCTCCTGCCCTAGGACTCCACAACAAAATGGAGTTATGGAATGTAAGAACAGAACTCTATCCGAAATGGCCAGAGTAATGTTAAACCAGTTTAGTCTACCCAAGTATTTCTGGGCTGAAGCTGTCAATACAGCTTGTTTTGTTCTCAATAGAGTTCTAATTCGACCCAAATCGAAGAAAACTCCATTTGAGTTATGGTTTGATAGAATTCCATCAGTTTCATATTTTTAGAATATTTGGTTGTAAATGCTTTATTCTTAATACAAAAGATAATTTGGGAAAGTTTGATGAAAAGACCGATGAAGGTATATTTTTAGGTTATGCGGGCAAAAGTAAAGGATACAGAGTCTTCAACAAAAGAACCATGATCATCGAAGAGTCAATCAATGTCACCTTTGATGAACTAAATCAAACGACAATCAATGACAATGACGAAGATCTCAATGTACCCAGCAAAGCACCAGCTGATCCTCCTAGACATGATCCAGGAACCAGCTACCTTCGGAGTCTGCCAAAAAGATTAAAGTTTACGGTTGATCATCCAAAGGACTTGGTAATTGGTGAGATTACCAAGGGTGTAAGTACTCGTTCCTCTAATAAAGATATAGCTTCTTGTGTTGCTTTTGTCTCGCAATTTGAACCCAAAAATATTGATGAAGCATGTAGTGATAATTTTTGGATAGATGCTATACAAGAGAAAATAAACCAATTTAAACAGAATCAAGTTTGGGAACTTGTTCCCAAGCCTATTGATCATTCGGTCATTGGCACCCGATAGGTATTCTGAAATAAACTGAACGAGAATGGTTTAGTGACTCGTAATAAGGCTCGACTCATAGCTCAAGGATATAATCAAGAAGAAGGTATCGACTACGATGAGACTTATGTCCTAGTTGCGAGATTAGAATCCATTCGCATGTTATGTGCATTTGCATGTTTTCATACTTTTAAGTTATTTCAAATGGATGTCAAAAGTGTATTTTTAAATGGTTTTATAAAAGAAGAGGTTTATGTAGCTCAACCACCCGGTTTTACTGATTCAATGTTTTCAAGTTGAAGAAAGCTTTGTACGGTTTAAAACAAGCCCCTCATGCTTGGTACGATCGTCTAAGCACTTTTCTACTTGATAACAGTTTTTCAAAGAAAAAGGTTGACACTACTTTGTTTATAAAGTCTTTGAATAATAATATTCTTTTGATTCAAATCTATGTAGATGATATTATCTTTGGATCTACTGATTAATCTCTTTGTCAAGAATTCTTAAAGTGTATGCAGAATGAGTTTGAGATGAGCATGATAGGAGAGCTAAAATTCTTTCTCGGACTGCAAATCAAACAAACCAACAATGGAACGTTCATAAATCAAGCTAGGTACACAAAGGATCTACTGAAGAAGTTCGACATGGAAACAGCAAAACCCCTTAGCACTCCAATGGCGACTTCAACCAAGCTTGATATTGATTAACAAGGCAAATCTGTCGACATACATAAGTATCAAGGTATGATCGGTAGCTTACTATATTTAACTGCTAGTCGACCAGACATTATGTTTAGTGTTTGCTTATGTGCACGTTTTCAAGCTAATCCTAAGGAATCACATTTGTGCCCAGTTAAGCGTATCTTTCGATACCTTAAAGGCACTTCTTCTGTCGGCTTATGGTATCCTAAAACCACGTCGTTTGACCTAACCGGTTATTTCGATGCTGATTTTGCCAGATGCAAGGTTAATAAAAAAAAGCACTAGCGGCATTTGTCATTTCCTAGGAAAAGCTCTAGTCTCTTGGTTTAGTACAAAACAAAATTCTGTTACATTATCAACAATCGAGGCTGAGTATATCGCCGCAGGACGTTGTTGTGCACAAATTTTGTGGATAAAACAAACCTTAGTATTTATTATTAAAATTCTTTGACTGCAAATTTCAATACAAACAGAACAGTGTTACAATATAGGACTTAGATGTAGTCCTAGGAGTACATTTTTGTTTATCTGGGTCCCTTATGCCGATGGAGCGAGTGGTAATGCGTTGACTCCATTGACGATCTGACGACGGTTATCGGTTCTCTGAAGGTTTGGATTGCTCTGGGTGCTGGAGCTTGCTCAGAGGAGGAAGACGTTGAGTGTCTGTATCTGCCTCTCTGGTGGTACGAAGTCTCTGTCTGTCGATGTATGTTTTCCTCTGTGTGTGTTCGTGGGTGGGAAGGAAATGATCCCTCTATTTAAAGCTTTGCAGGCTGGCTGCTCATGCGCACATATGTAGGATACACCTGGACGCGGTGATGCCACGTGGTGATTGCTGATGGAGGCACATGGACGATACGCCCTGATCGAGGGGTTGAATTCTTCATGCTGCTGTTGTGAGCCGGCACGTAGCAAAGAAGAGGATCTTTCTGTTGCTGAGATCTTGGGTGAGTTGAGTCAAAGGACACGTGTTGTCGACCCATGGCTCGGAGATCTCGGATTTGATGCGGAATGATCTGGTACGATGCGCCTAGGATTGGGCGCATGAGGAGACTTTGGCTCATAACCTTTATGAGTCACGAACCATTCGGGGCATATGGCTTTTTAGGAACATGCGAGGCTTCAGTAGTGACTTTACTCCTGTCTTTTGGGATCAGAGAGAAGTCTGGGGCGCATGGCTTTTGAGGCGCATGCAGAGCTTCAATGGTGACTTTTCTTCTGTCTTTTAGGGATCAGTGAAAAGTCTGAGGTACGTGGCTTTTGAGGCGCATGCAGATTTGGGCGCATGGCTACAGAGGCACATGCGAGATGATTGGGTGGCCACGTGGCAGTAGCCATCGGAGGACAGTAATGATGATGCTGACGTTGGCGACGCTTCGTCTTCTGAAAAAGCTGTCAACTGTTCAGACTTCGGGAGGCGTGCTGCCAACTATGTCAGTCCAGCATTTAATGTTTTTGACATTCGATGGACATCTGAGTGGGCGCATCGATCGGCGTTCCACTAGGCGTATGGGGACGCATGGGGGCGCATCTCCTGTGATGCGCTTGGTGCTGAAGGGCGCGTCTGTGTGATGCACTTGATGTTGAAGGGCGCGTCTGTGTGATGCACTTGATGTTGAAGGGCGCGTCTGTGTGATACGCGGTCTGGCTGGCGCATCTGCTTCGTGATACGTCTTTAATGGTGCGACTGTTACGTTCTTCGAGTGCTTTAAATAGCCGTTTTTGACTTAGCTGAATTCGAAGCGTCCGGTTCATCCATTTAATACAAATGCATTGCACGAAATTCGGAGAGCCATCCACTTGGCGTATGGGTTTGATTTGCCCGGCCTATAAATAGTGGCATGGAGAGAGTTTGCTTCTTGTTCTCTCACGTTCTTCCGACATGAACTTGTTTACTCGAATGCATTCTGTTGACGAGATGCTCCCGAGGGTGAAGATGTGACGCCATGTCTTCATTGATGCACTTGAAGGTGAATGTTACATCCAAAAGTTAGGGTCGAGGGCTTCCGAGGCAGGCGGAAGGTGCCTGTTGCATCCAAAGATCGGGATGTTCGAGCCTCGTCTCCGTTATTTCGGAAGAGCCGCAGATCGAAATTGCGGTGCTGCGGCTTTGGGGGCTCTTTCTTCCTTCGAAGTGGGTGTTGCCCACTCCGGTTGTGTTGAAAGCTGCTCCTTTAGCCGCGGTTTCGATTGCGATCTCCCTTGGTCTTTGGAGGCTCTTTCGAAGCCTTCCCTGGGCACAGGTTGGCTTGCGGTGCTCCTCTCTTCCTTGGTTTGGAGAGCTCTTCCTCCAGCTAGAGGGTTGATTGCGACCCTCGTTCTGCTCAGTAAATGCTTTATTAGTCGAAGCATTTAGACGGCGGTAAGCCTGGCTGGAAGAGTGGCACATAACTGGGCTGCTGAAGGGATGCACATAACTGAGGATGCACATAACTGAGTGCTGAAAAGGATGCACCCTGCTGAGGGCGCATGGTGGGATGCACCTGACTGAGGGCACGTACTGGGATACGCCTGACTGAGAGCGCATGGTGGCTGCTGCACTTGTTCAAGAGTGCATGACGATCGCTGCGCATGATGATCGCCGCTCCTGGCTGTAGACTTAGGGTCTTTTCTTTTTATAGAAGTTCTCCTTTGTACAACCTTTTCTAGACATGTAATAGACTTTCATATGTAATAAAAGTCCTCTTTCAATGTCTACATTTGTTGTTTGTAAAGTACTTTGTCCGAGCTCCCTGGCGCATGTAGTGTTTGACGCATAGGATTTCTGATCGTAAAATTCTATGCTTCTACAAGACCCCCTTCAAAGTTTTCAAAACTTTTGGACAAGTTTTGGAATACTTTGAATAAGAAGCATTGCGGTTGGGGCGCATGACTGTTCGGGCGCATAGATGCTCCGCGCATCAGTGATGAGACGCATGCTCCGCTCAGTTAATGCAAATGATAACGCCTCGATAACCAAAAAAGATTAATGATGATCTTTTTAGATTTATTTGCGATTATCTTCTCATAGAACCCGAGGCGACGGCTGAGGTCACACTTTATCGATTCACGCGTGCGACCAAGCCTATAAATAGGCGTGAGATGGAGAGAGAGAGAGAGAGAGAGTTCTTCCTCTCTTTGCTTTTGCCTTTTAGAGTTCTTCTTCACAAAAAACCCTAACTTTTTTTCTCTCAAGGAATGGCTCCCAAGACTCCTCGCGACGGTGCCAAGGGAAAGGAGCCGGCGGAGTTTGCCAAAGAGGATGCTCCTGTCACCATTGTGACTCCGTCTGACGTTCGGCCCACGGTGACGGGTGGGTGTCGTCTTTTCCATTACTTTTTGTTCAGACGAGCTTTGGGTCATACGGCTGAGTTGGTGTGCCCTAACTCTCTGCTGCCGACGCGCATGGACTTATGTCCTGATGATGCGCCGAGGTTTTATCCCGCCGACGTGCATGGGTTTAGGCCCTTATTATGCACCGAGGTTTAACTGCTGACGCACATGGTTTTACACCTGATGATGCGCCGAAGCCTCTGCTGACGCGCATGGATTTACGCCCTGATGATGCGCCGAAGCCTCTGCTGACGCGCATGGGTTCACACCCTGATGATGCGCTGAAGCCTCTCTGCTGAAGCGCATGGGTTCACACCCTGATGATGTGCCGAAGCTTTTGCTGACGCACATGGGTTTGCACCCTGATGATGTGCCGAAGCTTTTGCTGACGCACATAGGTTTACACCCTGATGATGCGCCAGGTTGCTTGACACACTTTGTCTTTTTTGCCTGACTTTTGTTTTTGTTGTGTCAGTGTTGATGACAATCCCTTTGTTGAATGAAGTCCTTCTGGATGCTTCTCTTTGTCAAATGGGAGTTGATTTTGACGAGGAGGTTATCAACCCTGCGAAGGATGCTATCTTACAGAACCAACCTCCTGAGAGAATGCTGCAGATCCAGAATCAGTTGCCGATTTTCCTCTAGAGTATGATGGAGAGTGGTAAACTGAAATCTGCTGAATCCGAGGATGTGACTTTCTTAAAACCTGTCTTTTTGTTTGGTGATCGACTGATCTCTTCCGAGGCGAAGATACTGAAGATCAAAGAAGACTGGTTCTTCTCTGCAAAAGGCATGGTTCTGTACATGCGACAACTTGACCGCCAGTTGCCGCTGACGGCCTTCTACCGTTTAGCTTCCAAGAGAAGGATGCCCTGGGAACTTACTCCTTCTCAAGGAGGGGCATTAGGAGGTACTCTTTCAATTGATGCTACCTCGAATCAGAGGGATACCTTGGCCGCTTCGCGAGCCGGTCCCTCGTTTAGTTGCCGAACTTTGCGTCCTGGGAGCCTCTACAGTGAAGTCCCTAGTGACACTTTTGCCTTCAGTGCTTTGACCTTTACAAATCGGATGCTGACATCGATGGTCATGTATCCGAAAGGTGGCTTTAGGGTTGAAGGTTGGTGTCACCACATGCCGAAGGGGGACGAGTTGACCATTTGGGTACTTTCGAAGTTCAAGGCTGAGCTTAAGGAGATTGGGCTGACGACCGCTATCCGTGCCATACAGGCTGGCGTGGATCTCAATAAGCCTATGTTTCTCGCACTCTTAGAATTGTCCAATGCCCAGACTGGCACCTTCTTTACTCCGGTTAGGGAGTTGGGGTTGGCTCTCCATGAGATGTACGAAGTGTCCAAGCTTTCTTGGGGCTCGGAACCGTACGAGGAATATTTCCCGTCGAATGAAGAGATCCTGGTTCTGGAAAATAAGAACCCGGAGATGATGGCTGTTTTTAAAGAGGTGGCGAGCCATCATTATCTGAGGCAACGGAAGGACAAAGGCAGGACTCAGCCTCATGTGACTGCTTGGAGGGATTACGTCTTCAAGCAGGATTTGGCAAATTCCTCGAAGATCCGATTTATGACTCCGCAAGGGCTGAAACCCACGGAAATAACTTCCGAAATGAGCCGGCTAGATAAGAGGGCCCCCCGTTCAAAGAAGAGTGGCGAGAACGCGTATAGCTGCTTCTGGCACTGTGCGCACCGGATGTCGTCTAAGGCGGTATTAACGGCATACTTGATGATATGGCTCCGAGATTGTGTGTTTGCGGGCGAATCTGGTACTGTAGAGAGGGTACACCGGAACCTTATTTTGCCCGTCGTGAAATTAGTCTTTGGTCGTCCTTTAGCTCTCCTTTCCGCGATGGTGTGTAACTTGTTGCGGGGTTTGAGGACCTTTGCTGATGATGTGATCTACGGAAGAGGTAGAAACGACAACTTTACCCGGGCCTAACTACCATTCCATTATCTTATGGGATGGTTGATTCTGCATCACCCGAACGTGATGAGTCCAGGTCCGGAGGAGGATCACGTTGAAGGTGATGCCTTTATCCGCCGCTTCTACAAGAGAAAGTGGTTACACACTGGCATTCCCGTTTGCAAGAGGGTTTTGTCCTACCTTCAGGGGTGGGAGATTGTCAAGGTCGGCCCCATCTTTAAAGATTTCGAGGCTGACCAAGATTTAGACGACTCTGGTGAAGATGCAATTACTCTACCGAAATGGGGTTTTCGTTGGTTGCAAAGTATTCGGCCTTCTCACTTAGTCTACCGTAACCAAAATAGGTGTTATCTGGAGCCATATCTGTCCAGCCGGTTCGCTCGTCAGTTTGGCTATACCCAGCTAATATTACGGAATCCCAGTAATAGTCTGGGGTTTACCGAGAGTTTGTTGGATGGAGCCCGGGGCTGGCAATATTACAATGCTGGGTGCACTGGTATTCGTTTTACTACGCCAGTTCGCAACCCTCGGCCATAGATCTTGTATTCGGCAGCTAAGCTGTATTGCACCATGAATATTGTGTCTCCTGGTTATGATAGGGAAACTAGTTTCAACATTGGAACTCAGCTAGAGGCCACGACGAATATGTTGATAGCGGCTCGGTCATATCGTCCACCAGAATTGGCGGGATATCGGGCTGCTGCTGCAGCATCAGTGAGAGATCCCTCTGTTGGGAAGAGACGGGCCGACGCAGAAGCCGGTTCGTCTGTACAAAAAAGGCCGAGAAAGACGACGACTCCAAAGGCTACGGAAGTGCCGCCTGTAATGCCAGTGGAATCAGTTCCTGCTGAGGTAAAGAGTCTTCCGCAATTTTGGCTCATTTTGTCATTTTGGTGACTTGTGCTTTTCTTCTTGTAGGGATCGTCGAAGAAGAAGACCCGTGTTTTGAAACCGGGTGTCAGTAAACCAAAGGAGGTGGCAAGCTCTTCTGACGAGCGCATTCCTCCGATGGTAATGTCTCCAATGGAGGAGAGTCCTGAAGATGTTGTTCCTGCGGAGGTTTTAGTATCTCCAGACTTTGTTGAAAGAGACGCGGAGGTTGCAGCAACTTCCGGGATGGTGCCAGCTGCCGTGGGGGCCTTGGACGTTGAGGGCCCAGCAGACACGGGGCTTCGCGATGATGAAGTGGAGTGGAGTTCGTCGTCTTCAGATGACATCGCTCCAGAGTTGCAAGAGTCTGTTGTGGGGGCAACAGATGTGGTTGAAACAGAGGAGAGGGTTGATTCCCCTCCTTGTCATGATGAAGGGAGGTCGGCTGCAGCATTATCGAGCCCTACTCCAGACTCAGCAGCGAAAGCTGAGGTGGCTACCGATCAGGAGGTAGCGGCAGATCCTGTCCCTGTAGAGGGATTTGATGAGGAGAATGAGACTTGTTTGGCGGTCCTGACTCCAAGGGCGGGCTAGGAGACAAGTGTTGATCTCTCCGTTCTACCAGAGAGGGAATGTCCCGTACTGGCTGCTGATAGTACGTTGGGGGCTGATGAGGTAGTCGCTGACGTCGGTGGTTCCTCCGAATTTGGGAAGGGTAAGGGTTTGATGGAACTCTCTGTTGCTCCGTCCACTTGGGGTACTATCTCGACGCCTATTTCGGCTTCTTTTGTTCCTTTGGCTCCTCGGGCTAGTAGTCAAGCCCCTGTTGATGAAGAGCCTGTTGATACCGAGGGTCCAGCCTCGCAGATTGAGACAGGCGGGCCTTCATACGGTCCGTCTGCTAAAGCAGCTCCTCTGACTCCTGCTATGACGCCGTAGGTGCTTGCGGATGCAGATAAATACGTGAAATTCATCATCGAGGCAGTGTATAAAATGCTGCAGAGGGGTGTATCGGCCGAGATGGACACAAATGAGAGTTTTGCGACGGCAAGAACTCTAGCAATGCCTCATATCAACCTGATCCGTCTTCATCAGGGCCATGATCATATGGCCAATATTCTAGAAGCCTCAGTGGTTGAGTTGGACCAACGGCTTTCCAAATTACAGTGCATCCAGCGAAACGACCTCTTCGTCCTGATAGATACGGAGAAGGAGAAGCTGATCGCCGAGACTGAGTCTTCTTACTAGGCTACTGTGAGTGTCTGAAAACGCAAAGTGGCTGAGACTGAAGCTGTAGTGGAGCGGTTGTCTTAGTCTACGCGGAAGACGGTGGAGGCGCGAGCTGTATTGGACGCTAGTATCGCGGAGATTGACGCCTTGATCCGCCGCCTTGAGGACCAGCGGGCCCGACTCCTATTAGACGTCGAACGTATCCAGGTTGAACACGTAGCATTCAAGAAGGAGGAGGCAGCTTTCACCCACCAGGCTCTTACTCTGGCTCAGCAGCGGCAGCAGTTGGATGAGAAGCATGAGAATGACACTTCTCCTGAGGCCATTGAAGCGATGCGTCAAGAAGCTGAACGTCGAGTCTTGGCGACTGTGGAGAATCGGGCGACAGATTTGAGGTGTCGAATTGAAGAGCTTTCAGCCAACCCTGGGGATGTTTAGGGCTTGTAGTCTCTTCTTTTTGTGTATTTGCAACTCTTGCTGGAGATGGTGTAATCCTTTACTCTCTTTCTTTTAGAAATAAAGAAATACACAATTTTTTGTGATGTGTTCATTTTTGCTTGTCATGAACTTGATGATTTGTGTGGACCTATTATCTTTTGCGCACCTTAATTTTTAGGTACAGATAATAAGTTTGAAAGAACCAGCATGTTTGCTCAGAGGTAATATGGACGTGGCAAATATGGAATTCAAAATAATGGAATCTTCCTACTCAGAGGTGTTATGAATGTGGTAGGAATGACTCTGGAAGATACGCAAAACTACTCAGAGGTAATGTGGACGTGGAAGTTCTGCGATTAATGTACGACAATGCAGGGGTTGTCTGTACGAGATGTTTACTCAGAGGTAATGTGGACGTGGTAAACATGATGGGTAGCGTAGTCTTATGGAATGTAAGATTCCGCTTTGTAGGTTGTAGGGGGGCAACTCAAAGGTAATGTAGACGTGGTTGTCCTTCTACTGGAGGATGCCACGGAACAGCTGGGTTCCGGAAGCGTATGATTTTGTGGAAGGAAATTGTATGTGGGCCTTGATGATTGGGTCCACAGATCCCCTTGTGGAAGTACATGTCTAAAAGATGTCAAGAGTAGTACTTCTTTTAGGAACTTACCATTGATGGGCATCATGAACAAGTCCCCATTGGGTTTGGCGAGGCGGTAAGCACCGTTTGAGTATACCGTCTCTATGATGAAAGGTCCTTCCCACTTGGGCTCGAACTTTCCTGGTGTCTTGTGAGTCAACACCATTGGCCTCCTGACTGCGAGAACCAGGTCGCCTACTTGGAAAGTCCTCTGCTTGACCTTCTTGTTGAAAGCCTGTGATATACGGGCTTGGTAGAGTTCGATGCGTTGTTGAGCTAGGAGACGCTTTTCGTCAAGTGCCTCCAGTTCCTGCAGACGACGACGTTGATTATCCTCTTCTATGAGTTGGTTTGTGATTGCTACGCGGAGTGAGGGTATCTGGATCTCGAGAGGTAGCACCGCTTCGCTCCCGTAGACTAGGGAGAATGGTGTGTTGCTTGTCGGGGTCCGTACCGTTGTACGGTAGGCCCAAAGGCATTCGCCGAGCTTTTCGTCCCAGTCGCGTTTGTTGGATGACACGACCTTTTTGAGTAGCCTGACGATAGTCTTGTTAAATGCCTCGGCTAATCCGTTTGCTGTCGGATTGTAGGCGGTTGATGCCACGTTTTGAATGCGATTCTTATCACAGAATCTGCTGAAAGCATGGCTTATGAACTGGGGACCATTATCGTGGATGATCCTCTAGGTTACCCCAAAACGGTAGATGACATGGTGCTTGATGAAGCTAATCACACTAGAGCTTTTCACTTCTGCTAGTGGAACTGCTTCTGCCCATTTGGAGAAGTAGTCGGTGATGGCTAGGATAAAGCGATGTCCTCTCGATGAAGGAGGGGTGATCGATCCCACAATGTCCATGCCCCAAGCTTTGAAGGGCCAGGAGGCGACTATAGGATGTAGTGGTTCTGATGGTGTATGGATGAAGTCCGTATGAAGCTGGCACGCATGGCACTTTCTAGCATATTCGACAGCGTCAGCGGCCATGGTTGGCCAGTAGTAGTCCATGCGTCGCAGTCGGTCCTGCAACTTAGGGCCAGGTTGATGGGCCCCGCAGGTTCCATCGTGAGCTTCTCGAAGGGCTTTGACTGCTTCTTCGTTAGATAAACATCGAAGGAGAAGTCCATCGTAGGAGCGTCGGTACAGCATTTTAGTAGCTGTATCATAGTAGAATTGAAGAGAGCGTCTCCTGACTGAGACGGCTTCTTTCGAGTCCTCTAGGAGGATTCCATAGACGGCAAAGTCGATAAACGAAAATCTCCAGTCTCGGACGTTAACACCGGCACTTGTTGACATGGCATGGGCCACTCGTGAGCACAGGTTGTTTTTAGGACAGACCAAGTCTTGACCAACTACCGTGACGTAGTATTGAGTCCCGAGGGGTGCTGCCAAGGAGGCTACGAGGCCAGCCAGAGCATCAGCCTCTAGATTTTGTAGACGAGGTACGTGTTCGATGAAGAACCCGGTAAAGGTTAAAATGATGTTCAATATAACTTAATGGTAAGGGATCAGATCTTCATGGCGAACCTCGTATTGCCCTCTGATCTGGTTTACGACGAGTTTTGAGTCGTCGTAGGCTTCCAGATGATCCACCCCCAGCTGTTGTGCCAGCTGGAGTCCCATAATGAGCGTGTTATACTCGGCAACATTGTTGGAGCACGGCTTCAAAAGGGAGTAAGCACACTGGATGACCAGCTGATCGGGGAGACTAATACCACCCCCACACCTACGATGATTTGGCCTTTGGGGCCTGTTCTTAAAGCGCCATCGAAAAACATCTGCCAGACGGAGCCTTCTTCGGTGACGTTTGATTCTTGGACCTCATCCGGGATGTCTTCGTAGAGTCTTGAGGACTCTGGGATGGGGTGTGCAGCTAAAAAGTCGGCCAGAGCTTAGCCCTTAACAGCTTTTTTGTGGAACGAACACCATGTTGTATGGCGTTAGCAAGATCGCCCATGTGGCAAGCCGGGAGTTTAATGATCCTGGCTTCGTCATGAGGACTCTGAGCGGATTGACTCGAGAAATGACATGAATTGTCTGCCCCGAGACATAATGTCGAGTCTTTTGGATGGCAAATACCAAAGCCAAGCACTCCTTTTCAACGGGGTTGTACCGGTGTTCGGCCCCGATCAGAGTTCGACTGAGGTAGTAGATTGCTTTCTCATAGCCTGTATCGCTGTTCTGAGCTAGCAGAGCACCTAGGGAATGATCCATGGCACGGACGTAGAGGAGAAATGGTTTGCCGGCGACGGGTGCCACCAGGACTGGCGGGCTTGTCAGATAAGCCTTGATGTCGTCAAAAGCCTTTTGGCACTCCTCTGTCCAGACGTAAGAGACTTCCTTCTTCATGAGCTGAGTAAAGGATTGACATTTGCCGGAAAGGTTTGCTATGAACCTCCGGATATATGCCAGCCGCCCCTATAGGCCTCGAAGTTCTTGAAGGTTCTTCGGAGGGTCCATATCGAGGATGGCTTTGGTCTTTTCGGGATCGACATGAATGCCTTTAGCCGTGATAATGAAGCCCAAGAACTTTCCGCTAGAAACCCCTAGGAAGGATTTAGCGGGGTTCATCTTGAGTTGATGCGCCCGCATGAGATCGAAGACTGTCTTGAAGTCTTGCAGATGATCTCCTTTGAGACGGCTCTTGACTGCGATGTCGTCAACATAGCATTCGATTGTCTTGCGAAGATGCTGACAAAAAATGGTGCTCATAGCTCGTTGGTATGTCGTACCAGCGTTCTTCAAGCCAAAGGGCATCACTGTGTAGCAGAAAATGCCCTTTGGAGTCCTGAATAATGTGTGTTTTGCGTCATCGGGGAACATCTTGATCTGGTTGTAGCCCGAATACCCGTCCATGAAAGATATGCGCTCGAAGCCACATGTGTTGTCGATCATTACGTCGGTGATTAGAAGCAAAAATTTGTCCTTCGGGCAAGCAGAGTTGAGATCCCTGAAGTGGATACAAACTCGTATCTTCCCATTCTTCTTGGTGACAAGGACGACGTTGGCTACCCAATCTGGGTGTTGTTCTTTACGGATGAAACCGCTGGTCAAGAGTTTGTCTACCTCCTGATCGATGGCGTTCATGATGTCCGGACGGAAGCGCCGCTATTGTTGTTTGATAGGCTTGGCATCAGGTAATATGTTCAGCCTATGCATCGTGATTTGGGGTTCAAGTCCCGACATATCTTCGTAGCTCCAGACGAAGACGTCGATATACTCTTTAGCCAGCTGGATTAAAGATTCTCGGTCTTCTCCTTTTAGGCTTTTGCTGATGAAGAT
The DNA here is from genome assembly GCA_029216955.1 of Iris pallida. Lineage (NCBI taxonomy): Eukaryota > Viridiplantae > Streptophyta > Magnoliopsida > Asparagales > Iridaceae > Iris > Iris pallida. The sequence goes on from JANAVB010016195.1 coordinate 20,641,552, forward strand.
AGGTTTGGAAGAAGATCCATCCCCAAGGTCAATCTGCTCGACTTCGTCTTCAGAGGGAGGTTCACGTAATTCAAAACGAGACTCCCACTGTTCTCCCAGGCATTGAGCCCAAGATTCTTCTTCGAAGAATTCTGGCGTTTGGTCTTCGCCTTCATCTTCTTGAGAATGTGTAGACGTCATGTTGGCTGACAGCACTCTCTTGAAGACTGAGCCGATACTGGTATCGGAATCCCATGTTGATGCTTCAAACGAGTGAGAATGTTCTACTTCTTCTGCGTCTGAACTCTCTGGAGTTGACGGCAGCGTGACATAGCCTACCCCCCGTCGAGTTCTATTGTAGTACTCATGCGGCTTTCTTTTAGGCGTTGGAAGCCGGAGAGGGAGACGTCGACCCTTGCCGTAGTTCAGGTCTTTGTTGCTTTTTAGGTCGTAACCCATCTTTTGGATGAGGTACTTGGCCTTATCCGTGTACCGATAGACTTACATTCTGCCGGTATCTGGTTTTGGCTCGAGTGGCGGGAGGTCTTAATGACGCTCAACTTTGCCGAAGATGATGGATTCTTCGTCTCGACTCCGTAGCGGGACTATGAAATAGACCCCTTGGGACGGGACTACTCGATTTACATGATGGACGGTCGTTATTTGTGTTTGTAATGACCGTAGAGCATTATCTAATGTATACATGGCATTCCAATGTGGAAGACTAGAATAATTAAAAGACACTCTATTATTGATGAAATACGAGATTTTATCCCGCGGGATTACATTGTCCAGAGAGGGTGCATCTACATCAACGAAGATATATTCCCCTAGCTCTTCATCTGTGAGTACTGGAGTAGGATCGGGAGAGTCCACCACAGCGTTGGTCTTGGAGTCCGAGAGGACTATGCGGGCCTTTTCTGGCAGCTTGGATGGCGGGGGCTTGCCTTTAAGACGCACCTTCAGAGGTGCCTCCACTGTGCCACCGGTGATTGGCGCCTTCCCCTGTAGTTTTTCCACAAGGGAAGTCGATGTTTGAGGCGGCTTTTCCTTGAGCCGTATCTTCAGGGGAGCTTCAGGGGCAGCTGGTGCTTTCCCGGGCAGCTTAATGCTCATGTGAGGCAACTTCTGAGGCGGTTTGCCTTTGAATCGGATCTTCAAAGGAGCGTCTGGAGTGACCTCAGGCTCCATGTCCGACTCTGTCGCCATTTCTGCTTCATCGTCAGCATCATTGGCTTCCTCCTCGTCAGGTGACTTGTACAAGTCGAAATCCGTGAAGTAGGCTTCAATCCCTTTGAAAGGATCGATGTCTGCGAACTTCGTCCGGATGACGTTATTGGTGGACACGTACTTCATACATTGGTGGAGCATGGATGGCACCACCATGTACTCATGCAGCCATGGACGACCCAACAGAAGGTTGTAGTTGACTTCGGCGTCCACGATATAACAAGTGACCTCGGTTCTGAGGTTACCGATATGGCACTTTAGTCGTATTTTGCCTAGTGGTTCGCTTTTGCTAGCATTGAAGCCACTGATTGTTGTGTTGGAGGGCGCCAGTTGGTACATTGGGATCCCCAGTGTTGAGAGCAGCGTCTTCGGGATGATGCTGAGGGAAGACCCCGGATCGATTTGAATCCGCTTCACCTTGACTGAACCGATATACCCTGTGTAATACAGCGGCCTGTTGTGTCGGTTGTGCTTGAGCATCATGTCTTGTTGGGTGAAGGTTATGTTGGGAATAACCTCATCCGCACAATGACAGTGCGCACATGCAGTCGGGAGATCTTCAGGCTGCTTGACCTGACTAATGAAGGATTCGATATCTTTCAGAGCTTCACAGAGAGCTTCTCGAGTGTCTTTGGAAAGACGAAGGAGCTCAAACAGAGATAGGCGGGCAGGAGTACTGGCAAGTTGTGCCAGTATGTCGAAGTTGTGGGGCTTGGCTAGCCCTGAAGTATTCTCCTTTCGCGGAGGCCTATCGAAGCGGGCCTCTATCTGCTTCTGCTTATTGGCTGCTGGGGGCTTAGACGGGCCCTCCTCCTGGACAGCGGGGACGGTACAAGGAGGCACCACCTCGACGGCAGCTTCATCGGGTTCAGCATTCTGTTGTGAACGCGTCTGTACAGGAAGTGTCTCTTCTGCTGAAGAAGAGACCATACGGCAAGACTTGATCTCCCTGCCTTTGGATTTGGAGTTAGGGTGTACCTCCGGTTGAGTCATCTCGGAGACAAAATCAGGGTGAACCCATAGGATCTCTCCCCGAGATGTGGTGAGTGGGATGAGTCCACTCACGTTGTCACGAGCAGGTGGTAAGTTAACCACCTCCATTGTCGCCTTAGGGATGGGGACGACACCATCTTGTGTCGTAGTTGGCGGCAAGGTGCCGAAATAGAGTGACACCATGTTGGCTAACACCGTCTTCTCTTCATAGTCGACGGAGATTACATCCGCATTGATCATGCGCTGGATGTAATTCTTGAGGACATAGCAGTCCTTAGTTGGGTGTCCGACAAACCGATGGTAGTGACAGTACCTCGAGTTGTCCACTTTTCCAACCTCGTCGGAATGCTTCGGGTCCGGCAGCTTGATCTTGTCACCCTGCTTCAGTATCTCAAAGAGTTGCAGGGTGTCTTCGTCGTTGAACGAATAAACCTCCTATGGCCTTGGTGCAAGTGGAGGCTTCTGAGTAGGTGCTGACACACCTTTTGAGGCATTGACAGTCAATGCTTGTTTCCCCTTTGTCTCTCGTCCGGGGTTGTTGGTTGCAGGCCGTTTTCCCTTGTCCTCAAAGGCAGGGAAACTGACTCCCAGAAGACGAGCATTGGCCGCCTTCTTTTCTGCGGCTTCTGCTTCGATGATCAAGGAGCTCCAGTCGGGAGGAGGAGTAGAGTTGAGCCAGAGTTTTACTGCAGGCAGCATGTTCATGCTGTAGGAGGAAAGGAGTGCATGTTCTGGCATGCCCGGGGGCAGTCTGAAGCAGGCATGTCGAAAGCGTTCGATGAACACTCGAACTGTTTTCTTCTCCTTCTGGCGTATCTCTATAAGGGACGCCATTGTCATGTCCTTTCCGCCGTCGTAGAAACGGTCGAGAAAAAGGCACGTTAGGTCGTCGAAGGAAGATATGGAATTGTCGGGGAGGCTGCAGTACCAGTCGTACGCCACTCCCTTCAGTGCCCCGACAAATATGCTGGTAAGTAGCGCGTCCTCCTTCGGAAGATGTCCCGTCTGAGACTGGAAGTACGTCAGATAGCGATGCGGAGAGTCCTTCCCGTCGTATGGCGTCAGTGTTTGTGGTTTATACTTAGGAGGATAAACCACTTTGTTCCACTCGAGGGAATAAGGTTGGGGAATCCCCATCTTTTGGCGCTCCTCTTGTCTCGTCTTGGACTCAAAGCGCTCGCGCAAGTCCCTGATCATCTCGACCACGTCTTCCGTGGAGCTGGGAGTCGGAGAAGGTGGTACCACCTGAAGTTGAGCATTTGAGGGCTCCGATGTCCGAGGTGCTTCTCGACGATCCGTATCTAAGGATACCCGTTGAAGGGGTACACTTGACTCTCCGTTGGCCCCCGGGTCGGGACCGGTAGAAGGTGTTCTGGCCAAAGCTGACCGTATCTCAAATACTGCTTGAGTCAGTGTTTGCATAGAGGCAGAGAGGGTTTTGAGTCCTTCCTCTAATGTGTCCATGCGCTGGACGAGGTCTGGTGGCAGCGCATCAGACTCGGAATCACCCCCAGCCATGTATACTGTCATGACACGGCTGGAAGTGGATGGATCGGTTGAGGCTTCACTCTCGGCCTCACTCTCGTGTAGGGGAGTCGCCTCTCCTGGAGCTTCGTCTTGGCCACCCCCAGCTATGTTCTGGAGAACAATCTCGATGGGAGCATCTGCAAGGGCCTGATTACCCTCGGTTCCGTCTTGAAGGACTTCTTCGTCTCCGAGACTCAGATCCGCGGGGGCTAGACTACCCCCGGCTATGTTTTGGGGAACACCCTCGTCTTGAAGGACTTCTTCGAGATGTGGATCTACAGGGGCTAGACGACCCCCAGTCATGTCCGGAAGGCTGACTTCGAGAAGATCCGCCCCAGCTGTGCTTTGGAAGACAGCTACGTCTTCGGAAGGAGGCTCGACAAAGGTCTGACTACCCCCAGCTTCCTCTAAGATCTTCTTCCTCCCCCGAGTGCCTTCGAACACTCCGGAGGATGAGACACTTGCCTTGGTTTTCCTCGGCTGGCTCTTGGACGAGGACGAGGAATTGCCAGTCGTCTTTCGGACTGACGAGGAGTTAGAGATCACGTTGCATGAAGCAACCCTTGGCTCTTCTTTTGTTGACACCTTCTTCTCGAGGCGACGTCGGAGGGGTGTCGATAATTGCAGCCGCTGGAACACTGACTGTATTGGTGGGACTGCCGCCTTGTAACAGCAGTTGATGGTGACCACAGCACAAGTGTGCCCTGTGAGGGGCGCATCGTGCTTGTCAGTCGACTCTCCTGATCGGCACTTGTGAGTGATCACGTTGCGCAGATCGTTGGAGGAGAGTGCCACCTTTGCACCCCCTTCAGGCGCATAGCAAGACCAAGCGTCGGGGTGTTCAAGTGAATGTTGCGCCCCCTGATCTAACACCAAACAGGCGTCCCGATCAGTAGTGGGGGAACAACATTTGAAGTGACTTGAACGGACCTCAGACGCACAACCAGAGGAGGTGCAGGAGTTCAAGACCACTGGATTTGCCTTATTCGACTTGGTTGTGCACGCAATAAATGCGTCCAAATGAGACAAGGACTTTGAAGGTCGGCTCATTTCTGGCGCAGAAGCACCTGAGTTGACCTTATACAGCTTACCATCAGCAGCGCGTATGATTGTGAGCGCATGCTTCTGGCTTGCTGCTGGCATAGCACGCTTGGGGCGCATGGCCCGTGCTGCCTTGGACTTCTTCGTACTAGTCTGCTGGGGCACGTAGTACTCAGAATCCAAATTCTCTTTGCCATTACAGCGAGTGAGTCTGTCAAAGACAGAGACCTTCTGTGGCGCATCAGAGGTGATGCACGGGGCATTGGCTGCGCCCTTGCTCCGTCGATGTTTCTTTCTCGCCTGAGAGGGAGATGGCTGGGAAATGTGGTCAGCCGCACATTTTCTCGAGAGATACGCTGCACCGGCGGGCGCATCTTAGTTGCTGAGGACGTCAGTAGAAAGGGAAGGCTGGATCGACGCATCCCCTTCGGTAGTAGTGCCAGAGGCGTCGACCTTGCGCACCCAGACTCGGCGGGTCTTCTTCAACTTTGGCAGCCGCTTCGAAGGACTCGCACTGCCTTCAGAGATAAACTACTCATACGCCTGTTGATTGAGGCGTACGACCAGCGTCTTGTGGGAGGAGCCCACATTTATATCATCGGATTGCGACACAGCTTTCTCGGTGGAGGAGAAAGAGGTCCCCAGCAGAGTCTCCAGCTTGTTTTCCATTAAAATTCTTTGATTGCAAATTTCAATACAAATAGAACAATGTTACAATATAGGACTTAGATGTAGTCCTAGGAGTACACTTTTGTTTATCTGGATCCCTTGTGCCGATGGAGCGAGTGGTAATGCGTTGACTCCGTTGACGATCTGACGACGGTTATCGGTTCTCTAAAGGTTTAGATTGCTCTGGGTGCTGGAGCTTGCTGAGAGGAGAAAGACGTTGAGTGTCTGTGTCTGCCTCTCCGGTGGTGCGAAGTCTCTGTCTGTCGATGTATATTTTCTTCTGTGTGTGTTCGTGGGTGGAAAGGAAATGATCCCTCTATTTATAGATTTACAGGTTGGCTGCTCATGCGCGCATATGTAGGATGAGTTTGGACGCGGTAATGCCACGTGGTGATTGCTGATGGAGGCGCATGGACGATACGCCCTGATCGAGGGGTTGAATTCTTCATGCTGCTGTTGTGAGCCGACACGTAGCAGAAAAGAGGATCTTTCTGTTGCTGAGATCTTGGGTGAGTTGAGTCAAAGGACACGTGTCGTCGACCCATGGCTCAGAGATCTCGGATTTGATGGGGAATGATCTGATAGGATGCGCCTAGGATTGGGCGCATGATAAGACTTTGGCTCATAACCTTTCAGAGTCACGAACCATTCGGGGCGCATGGCTTTTGAGGCGCATGCGAGGCTTCAGTAGTGACTTTACTCCTGTCTTTTGGGATCAGAGAGAAGTCTGGGGCGCATGGCTTTTGAGGCGCATGCAGAGCTTCAATGGTGACTTTCCTTCTGTCTTTTAGGGATCAGTGAAAAGTCTGAAGTGCGTGGCTTTTGAGGCGCATGCAGATTTGGGCGCATGGCTGCGGAGGCGCATGCGAGATGATTGGATAGCCACGTGGCAGTAGCCGTCGGAGGACAGTAATGATGATGCTGACGTTGGCGGCGCTTCATCTTCTAAAAAAGTTGTCAACTGTTCAGACTTCGGGAGGCGTGCTGCCAACTCTGTCAGTTTAGCATTTAATGTTTTTGACATTCGATGGACAGCTGAGTGGGCGCATCGATCGACGTTCCACTAGGCGTATGGGGACGCATGGGGGTGCATCCCTGTGATGCGCTTGGTGCTGAAGGGCGCGTCTGTGTGATGCGCTTGATGTTGAAGGGCACATCTGTGTGATGTGCTTGATGTTGAAGGGCGCGTCTGTGTGATGCACGATCTGGCCGGTGCATCCGCTTCGTGACACGTCTTTAATGGTGCGACTGTTACGTTCTTCGAGTGCTTTAAATAGCCGTTTTTGACTTAGCTGAATTCGAAGCGTCCGGTTCATCATTTAATGCAAATTCATTGTACAGAATTCGGAGAGCCATCCACATGGCGCATGGGTTTGATTTACCCGGCCTATAAATAGTGGCATGGAGAGAGTTTGCTTCTCGTTCTCTCACGTTCTTCCGACATAAACTTGTTTACTCGAATGCATTCTGTTGACGAGATGCTCCCGAGGGTGAAGATGCGACGTCATGTCTTCATTGATGCACTTGAAGGTGACTGTTACATCCAAAAGTCGGGGTCGAGGGCTTCCGAGGTAGGCGGAAGGTGCCTGTTGCATCCAAAGATCGGAATGTTCGAGCCTCGTCTCCGTTATTCCGGAAGAGCCGCAGATCGGAATTGCGGTGCTGCGGCTTTGGGGGCTCTTTCTTCCTTCAAAGTGGGTATTACCCACTCTGGTTGTGTTGAAAGCTGCTCCTTTAGCCGCGGTTTCGATTGCGATCTTCCTTGGTCTTTGGAGGCTCTTTCGAAGCCTCCCCTGGCCACAGATTGGCTTACGGTGCTCCTCTTTTCCTCGGTTTGGGGAGCTCTTCCTCCAGCTAGAGGGTTGATTGCCACCCTCGTTCTGCTCAATAAATGTTTCATTAGTCGAAGCATTTAGACGGCGGTGAGCCTGGCTGGAAGAGTGGCACATAACTGGGCTGCTGAAGGGATGCACATAACTGAGGATGCACATAACTGAGCTGCTGAAAAGGATGCGCCCTGCTGAGGGCGCATGGTGGGATGCGCCTGACTGAGGGCGCGTGCAGGGATGCGCCTGACTGAGAGTGCATGGTGGCTGCTACGCTTGTTCAAGAGCGCATGACGATCGCTACGCATGATGATCGCCGCACCTGGCTGTAGACTTAGGGTCTTTTCTTTTTGTAGAAGTTCTCCTTTGTACAACCTTTTTTAGACATGTAATAGACTTTTATATGTAATAAAAAGTCCTCTTTCAATGTCTACATTTGCTGTTTGTAAAGTACTTTGTCCGAGCTTCCTGGCGCATGTAGTGTCTAGCGCATAGGATTTCTGATCGTAAAATTCCATGCTTCTACACTTAGAAGACTATGGATTGCATTTTACACATATATCCATTTTCTGTGATAATACTAGTTCTATTAATTTGACTAAGAATCCAGTATGTCATTCTCGTACTAAACATATCGAGATTCGACATCATTTTCTTAGAGATCATCAACAAAATGGAGATATAGACCTTGTATACATAGACACACAGAATCAATTAGCTGACATACTCACAAAACCTTTAGCGGAAGATCGTTTCAACTATTTACGTCGAGAATTAGGAATTTTAGATATCAATAATATTAATTAATTTTGTTTTATTAATTATTTATTCAATACTCAAAAACTGTTTTCGAGACAAGCCCAAAAAGAGTCTGTCTATCACCACGACTACGGTCGAAGCGAAGCGGTATTTAAGAGTTCCCCGGTGAACCTCCGTTAGCTGGAACAGTACTCCTACAGCTAATCTGAGACAGATGCTGAGTAAAGAATATTAATTTATAAAATAATATTAATTATATTACTTTGAGATTTAAAATTACTAAACTTTGAATTAAGCATTTGAAACGAATTAATGAAAAAGAATGTGGCCTCTTTTGAATTTTTTTATATATATTTATAGTCAGACAACCCTAGGCAAATTTGGCCCGAGTTCGGTCCGAATTTGGCCAGAGTTCGGCTGGGTGTTTATATATACCAGCACCAACCCGAGGCCTCCTTCTTCTTCATTCTTCTCCTACATCCTCATAACAGCAGCAGCGCCCCTCCGAACCCTAGTCTCTTCTCCATCATTGTTCTTCCAATCCTTGTGGAGTTTCTCATCCAAACTTTGGATTCGTGCGGAGATCGTCATCCTCTTCGACATATCCAATTCTTGGAAGGTATAATCCCTTCTTTCCACCACTTTTCAATACTTAGGGTTTGTAGAAATTTTTGGGAAAGAATGCCTAAGTTCAATCCCTTCAAGAGGAAGAAGACCAATGCCAGTAAAGAGGCATCGTCCTCAGATCCGCATACGGATTGCCTCTTTTCTTCGGTCCAATCGGACGATGGTGCGTCGGATGAATTTTATTTAAAACTTCCGATCAAGCGTTATTGTGGTACGCTGATTTTAACATGCGTACTATTTGCACCGGGTCGCTGATTAAGTGGACTGTCTTTCCGGATCACCGCCCTTACTTTGAGGCATTAGGGTTACAACACTTTGTCACCTTACAATTTTCTATTGCCGCTAATACCATTAGACTATTCTACTGTAATTTCGTGTTAGACACTTTTACAGCGAGGATACGTGTCGGAGGAACGATATCGAATTCACTGATGACACGTTAGCAGAAATCCTTGGTATCCCAAACGAAGGTGCTCCGCTAGATGACATCACTGATTTTGATTTCCCCGATGGCACAACACTCGTTAGTTTCAAGAATGAACTTTGTGCGTCCGCACGCGTTCTTCCTGGAAAGTTCAAGGCTAATAACTTGAACTTGTTTAACTACGAATTACATCGCATCATCTATTCCACCTTACTTCCAAAATCCACTTCTAAAGATGATGTCACTGCACTTGAGCTTTCTGCTCTTTATCATATTCTTAAGGGGATTCCTTTTTCTGCCCCTAAGACTATCATCCAGATGATGGGTAGATGTCGCGGGAGAGACCGCAACCTATCTTATGCGATGCTCATTCCTCGCATTTTTCAGAGATTTGATATTGATTTATCTACTTGTGCTGTCGACCCCGAGCCCAAGTTTCTCAAACTTTTTCGTCGCAGCATTGCATCTGTTCCTCCACCTACTGCACCTACTCCTCCTGCACCTACTTCTACAGATCCTACAGCACATGTTCCTCCTCATTCTTACCCTATGACATTTGAGGGTATCCATTAGCACTTATCAGATTTGCAGTCTTTTTATGTTGAGACCTCTAGGGAACACGAGTTCCGTGATGTGACTCGGTTCCAGGCGATTGCCAACTCCTTCGCCGATCTGAGGTTTGTGCAGACGGGTCATTCTGCTAGCTCTATGCCTCGAGTTACTTCTATTTCTGGCTACCGCATTGACGACGAGGCGGTTCACTCTCTGTTCCAGCCAGGGAACGCATATGATTGGTATCGTACCACTGGCGTCACTCCTCATATTTCTGGCGCTGGTACTTCTAGAGTTGGTCCTTCTGGACATGCTGGAGCTGCAGCTGATGACATTGATGATGATGATGAGTTTTGAGATGTTAGATTATTGAGACTGTTACTTTTTGTCTTATGTTTACTTGAAAATGCTCCGACATTCCAAGATTATATTAGTTCTCTTTTTTTAGTACTTTTTCTATTATGTGACTATTCATGGACATGGTTTTTGATTATGCCTCAGTTTTGGCATCTTAGTCTATTTCAGCATGTTATTTGTTTCAGTTTAATAGTAGCACTATCTATTTTTTGTTGCTTCATTCTTTATTAACTGCCTGTGACAAATACATGTATGTGTTATTTTTCTATAGTCTATCTGTTTCTACCATGCCTGTCATGCTTATCTATGTTTATTGTGTTTCTTCACTGTTTGTTACTTATGCATTGATTGCGGGGGAACTTTCTCTTATGCAATTATTTTGCTAAGTGACAACGGGGGAGAAATAAGGATCTAACATTCTTGTGAATACAGGTTATGAACAATTTTTTTATTACTATTTTGAATTGATTCCAAGCTTAGATGTTATATCGGCAAGGTTTGTCAATTATCAAAATGGGGGAGATTGTTGGCCCATTGGTCATGGTCAAACCTGATTTTAATAATTGATCAAACTCTGTCTCGATATAAATACAAGTCAACTCAGATGCTTACCTACGACGTTTTGGACACTGCTCAACAATGGTTATCAACAATGTTCAAGACTGAAGCCATTTGCTATTCAGAATGTACTTCCTGCTAAGCAATGTAATTTGTCATTTTATTGAGTCTAGGAATACATTGTACACCGAGTCGTACTGGCAAATAGGCTATCCGAAAACGTTTTTCAAAACCATCCTATTCTTTTACGAATGACCTACGTTTTTTAAAAACATTCTTTTTACAAACAGCTTCTGAAGGATTTTTCAAAAAGCCAAAATTTATTTTCTCCAAATGAACTGGCAGAATCCCAGGAGAACTCGGGCCGAGTTCGGCCATTTGGAACGTTAGTGAACGTTGGGTTTTTGAACTTGGTCATCCTTCAGTTACGGTTTGTTACAAAGAGTTCTGTCCGAATTCTGCCCGAATTCTGTCAGAGTTCTGACTTTGGAAAAACTATAAATAGAGAAGTATTTCGATCATTTTAGATCACCAATTAACTTTCAATCTCTTCTCTTTCTAAGCTTACATTCTTCCAAAGAGTTCTAAAAGCTTTCATTTTCAAATCCCAAGCCAGTTACAATCCTCTAGTCGATTTGCCAGTACGGTACGGTCTAGAAGTTTCAGAGCGATTGTAATCAGAGGCTTGATAGAAGATTCAACTCTTCACAATTGAAGTTGGTCGAGTTCTTCGTATCAAAGCTCGCGTTTGTAGAAGTTGCAAGGACTTCGTATGAAAACTTGCGGGATTTTCCAATAGTGGATTCAACTGGAAGCTAGAGTTCTTCCGACTGGACTAGTCCTCACAAGAGAGAAACCAGTATAAATCTCGGTGTTTGCATTTGCCTTCTGATCACTTTTAAATTCTGTCATTTACTTTTGGTGATTATTATTTTATCTGTGATCTAACTGCTAACAAGTTTTTAATTAGCAATATTTTGCTGCCTACTCTATTCACTCCCCCTCTAGAGTATTCTGCTTTACGATTTCGTTCCTACAGTGTGCAGTAGTGTACAAATCATTGATGTGTAGGTGAGCATATGTGTGTATAGAAGGGTGTCTAGTAAAGTAGAAAAGGAGGAATTAGTATGCACTGCTGCAATAGGTAGTAGCAGTTGCTGCACTTAAAAGGTGCAGCAGGGCAGATGTTGCACCTGTGGCAGAAACTTGCTGCCAACAGCAGCAGTTAACAACTGCATTAGCAGCAGCAGGGTTAAGCGGAGCAATGGCACAAGCAGCAGCTTAGTACTGCTTGTCCAAACAACAACAGCAGTTGCTGCACACATTTGCAAGCAACTTTGCAATAGCAGCAGCAATAGGAAGACCAACACAGCAGGCCTATTAGCACAATATTAGCAAGCAATAGCAGCAATAGTAGAAGAGCTAACAGCAGTAGTAGCACCAATAAAAGTAGCAGTAGGATATCGGTATACCTGTGTATCAATACACAGATGGGTTGTTTTTGGGTGAGTGTTTGTGACATTAGGAATAAGGGATATTGGCAAAGCTTAGAGGGTGTGCAACAGTTTTGTGAAGGGGTGTAGTGCAGCAGCATATAAATGCATAAGTTGTGTGTATAAGAGGGAATTGGTAAATGAAATTGGGTACAACATATGTGTACCTTAGGTGTATCCTATTATGTATATATGGAGAGTACTCATTAGATTATCTTAGGGAATGTTTATGTATAGGCAAAGCATGTGTAATTGTGTGTAGAGTAGGGGATTGCACGCAGGGTGTACAATCAGTCTTGACCTGTGCAGTCCTATTTTGTAACAGCAGTAGTTGCAATAGGGAGAAGGGTAGTAGGCTAGGTAGATGTAGAGCAGTCTCCTAGGTAAGGGACCATTACTTGCAGCAGTGGCTGCCACTACTAGTGCATAATGCATACTTAAGATTAGTTGGTAGCAGTTTGGGTAGTATAGGTAGTGCGTGAGGAGTTAAGGAGGTAGGCAGCTTACCTGTGCAGTAGTGCAGTTAACTGCTTGCGTGTGCCGTCTGCTAGATGGTAGTATCAACTGTATAGAGTACTGTAAGTGATTATGTGTGCAGGTTCAGTCATAAACTGCAACAGTATGCAGTGACATACTATAGTACAGTAGGACAATAGAAAATGGGAGAAGATTTCTCTATATAGGCAAGCCTACAGTGTAAATCTGCAGTAGGCTTAGTAACAACAGGTAGGAAGGAACTGTTAACAGCATGAGGGTCTATATGTGTAGCTGAGTGTTAAGATAGATGGATGAGTGTATTGATGGAAGTGGGGATTCCCAGGACCCTAGTTTGGTATACGTATTGATTGATAGAAAGTTAAACAGATATGAACGTGTTCTAACCCTTCATAGACGAAAACTAGGATTCACAAATTATAGTAATCTCAAGCAATCACGACCCCAAGATCTTCTGCACGTATTCCTTCCTCGAGTTGGACGTGTGTGGGCGACGATCTTCCAACCTTTTTTTCTCCTTGGCAGTCCCTTCTTCCTCTCCTTATGTGGATCACGAATTTAGAGAAAGCTTCTTAGTTCTAATGACCATTTGTCGTCCAGAGAATAGAGGATATATATATAAGGCTATGGCAGGGACCATGAGGAGAAGATAGGGTTAGGTCTCCTAACGGATCTGGGTGTCCTGTGTTCAGCCCGAACACACAACCCAGGCCCATTAACAATAACTCGATCCACTAATGAGCTATTGTTGCACCACCTTCCTAATCCCAAATTATGGTTGTGGCCTCCTTCTATTATAAGCTCGTTTAGCTCCCCATGTTAAGATATCGAATGTCCGTCGATCAGATTAAGTTACTGACAACTATATTGATCGACATCTTTTATCCTTAAGTAGTACCACTCAACTTTATTTGTCATGTCGGATATAATCCACCTGCAGGGTTTACATGACAATCCTTATGAGCTCCTTAAGGGGACATCATCAACTCGACGTATCGGGACATGGATTCCTTTTATAATCAACATCTCATCATACATACAATATTATTACCCAATTCATAGAGATTGTTGACCCATAATGAATCTTACTCTTATATGAGTCAAAGTAATGCACACTGCATATACATGTCTGTTATTATATCCGGATTAAGATCACAAGCATCCATAATAACAGAGGTGTCTGTTCTCTTATGTAGTCATTACAAAGAGAACAACCTCAAGTGATCTTGTTCAATACACACAAAGTGTACTAATGTAAATCTATATTCAAGATAGACTAATACCATATTACACTACAACATTTCCAATAGATTGTCCAAGTCCATCTAGGTTGTGAACCATTTATATATTCCATAGGAAATTGATAATATAATCTTCTGTATGACACCACACACCATATTATCTACAATGTAGAGTATCAGACACTTGCATCAACACTTGTAACAAATACAATATGCAAACATTGTCCATATTTTTCTCATTCAAAATTTAAGGAAATAAAGTTAATACAAAAATGATGCTTTTAGCATATAACCCTAACATGTATCTAGTAAGCTACTAGGTTCAGAGTTGTATCAGGTGGGTGCCAATAGGTACAGTATTTGATGTGTGTGTGTCATGTGAGGGTAAGCATAGGAGTATGGAATGATATGGTATATCATGTAATACAATAATATATCATAGAGGGATAGGTAATTAGGGAAAATAGTGTGGCAGGGTCTAGGTAATTGGTATATGATATATGGTATAGGGAATATTGATAGGGTATAGTAAGGTATGGAAAGGGGTGATATGGTTGGTTGGACATGGGTAGGATATGGTAATGGGTAACCTATGTAACTAAATATCTATATAAGTATAGGTAGTCTAGGTAATCCTATAGGAATAGCTTATATGTATGTATATATGAAAATATGTATTTGAGTATGTAAGGGATACATATCCTAGTATATGGGTAACCAGAAGGATATAGGTATCCTAGTATCAATAGTAGGGAAACTAGGATACATATTTATTCATATAAGTATCAAGAGTCGAGGGTAGATAACCATAGGTATTTATATACATAGAAAATACGGTAAATGTACTAGAGGCGTGGTATGCTACATAGGGTATAAACAAGACCTAGTTTTACCCGATTGACCTAGAATTGACCTAAAATGGACATAAAAATATAGTTTAAGGTTAGTTAAGCTTGTTTATGATTCCAAATTACTCTTTAACATGAAATTCATATTTAGTTCACTTGGACTCCAGTTCAGACACTGATTTATGTTTACAGATCAGGACCACAGGCGAGTACATTCTTTGACAGTTTTTGTTATCTTGATAATTTCTATGATATCAGTTTTTAGTGTTATACTTGATTCCTGACACGAGGATACACGGGATAGTATCTTGATACCTGTCATAAGGAGTCATGATTGGATCGATCGTACTAGTCGAAGGATGGAGAAATATTTGTAGATTATGTGATCATGTCCCAAATACTTGTGCATAGCTCACCATCAGCTCAGTAGGATGTAGCCTGATCTTACATGTACTTGTGCATAGTTTTCCATATATAACTGGTCTGATCTATTACTATACTTACGCATAGCTAGTCATATGGAATAGCATGATCTTGTTCCAAGCCGATCATATAATAAACTAATATTTTAAGGCACATATTAGTAGTTCATGCTCTATTCCAGTTAATACCTGCTGATACATTTATTCTCATGATTACTTACAGTTTATATTTGCCTATGATATGATTACTTGTTTTCCTGTTTTCTCCTTATTCAATATTACTTTTACATCATGTATTTCATTACTTACTGTATTTATAGTTTTCATCAATTTAATGGAACTGCTGTTAGTTTATGTACTTCACTCCAATCCTGACTGGATAACATTTTTCAGAGGATCTAGAGAACTTTGTCCTACTTATTATGGACCCGGAGTAGATGACGGATACGCCCAGGAGCCACAGGAGGAGGCTGTTCAAGTATAGGAGACACCACTAGTAACGACCTAGCTAGTTAGCTATTAGTACTGGATTTGTCTCCAGCTTTTGACACATGGAGATGTTATTATTCTGATATTTATGTTATGTTGAGATAGATAGACTTGTAGACTTTAGTTATGGATTAGATTTATGTTATGCATCTAGACTTCTCTTAGATTATCATTTCATATCTTTTATGTCATTATCGTGTCATTTATCTTCCTTATAGTTTATTATGATTGAGTATGAATATTATCATTATATTGTCTCCTTTAGAGATGAGATATCATTGACAGGTTGTGATATATATTCATGAGTTGTGTTAGTTAGTACTGTTGACCTAGACAGCGTTCTACCATCGATGCTGTGGCGTAGACTGGGCGTAACCACGTGCTCGTGTCCTTATTCCGGGTGCGGGTCGTGATAGCAACGTCGGGACATTCTTACCACGAGTGCTTGTTGGGGAATAAGTGATGGATGGACCAATATTTGGAGTGATCCTTGGATCCCAACTATGCCTGGATTCAAAGTCGATGCTTCACGTCATGAACACCTTCAACCTCAACTTGTTCGTAATCTATTCAATCTGGAAACAAAAGAATGGAATTCTACTATTATTCATCAACTTTTCCATCCTTATTAAGCCATAAAGATACTGAAGATTAATCTCAATGCAGGTGAAGGCGAGGACTCTTTAATAGTGGATTTTCAGCAAAATTCGATTATGAATCTATTTGACATTATACTTCCTATTCTTCTATCTCTGACATAAACTATTTCAACTGAAAGAAACACTGGAAAATAAAAATTCTACTTCCTAAAGTTTCTCACTTCATTTGAAAACTTATTCAAGATGCATTACCTATGAAATCATCAATAGGGAAGCACATCCAGATATCTGATAAATCATGCCCGTTATGTGGCCTGGAGGAAGAAACATACAACCATCTACTTGCAGTGCATAACCGTCAAAGCTCTTTGGTTTGCATCCCCTATTGGGTTAAGAGTGGAAGATATGCATAGTATCACTGATTAGCTTTGCTCATGTTCGAATGTGCAGGTTGTTGATGAACAAATTCATGTGACATGATGGTTGTTTCTATAAGGAAATTTATATAGGTACTTCAAAAATGTTTAGGACAGTCCAATTTTTTTTTGTTTATTTACAAGTTTGTCACTTAATTTTTTTGCTTGAGGCAGCCCAAATTTTTACTTTAGAACTGTCAACAAAGTTGATAGTCCTACTATAATGTATGACTGTCAACAAAGTTGATAGTCCTGCTATAATGTATGACTATCAACAAATTTTGTTGACAGTCCTATAAGAGGTTAGAACTGTCAACAAAGTTGACAGCCCTAACTGAAACTCAATTGATAGAATTAGCAAATTAGTTCAATTCCATATACTCAAGTTTTTTGCTTTAGGGAAGCCCAAATTTTTATTTTAGGTCCGTCAACAAAGTTGTAATCCTACCATAATGTAGGACTGTAAACAAATTGACAGTCCTATAAGAGATTAGGACTGTCAACAAAGTTAACAATCCTAATTGAAATTCATTGTCAGTATATTAAAGCCTCCAATCATTTAGGACTGTCAACAAACTTAATAGTCCTAAATTATGATAGGACTGTCAGCTAGTTGATAGTCCTAATTGAAACTTGCGGCCAACATGTATTTTGGCTCCCAATCCTTTAGGACTGTAAAAAATTCTAAAGTCTTGCTTATATATAGGATTGTAGGATTTTCTACAGTCCTACAGATACTATAGAACTGTAGGATTTCCTACAGTCCTATATACTATAGAACTGTAGGAATATTCTACAGTCCTATATGTACTATATAACTGTAGCATTTGCTTACAGTCCTGTTGGTTTGAAGCCTGATTGCCGACTATGTTCGGTTTTTGAAACACTAAATTTAATTTTTAGGATTCGAAAGTTCGTATATCAACCATAAATTAGTTCTAAAACTATTTTATCTAACTATTTTAGGCATTTCATGGAATTGGAGGAGTTGGAGAGAAATGAGTTTGAAAATTTGAAGAGGGAGAATAAAAATTTAGAATTAAAGGTTTTGGAAAGGTACGGAAGGTTGGACAACCCAAAGTAAATTTGAAACTGTCCTAAGTAAAAATTACAAAAAATATGTGTTATCCTAAGTAATGGACTATCCTAAGTAAATATGAAGTGTAACAACCGCAACATTTACTTCATCATTATGTTCGTAGTTTGGTCACATCAAGCGCTGCATATCTTATTGGGAGTTACAAACTCGTCGAGTTATAAGCCTTCGATAAAGAGAGACAATTTAAAGTTGTGAAATTATTTATTTATGCATAACAAGTTTCAGATCAGTTTTCCAATTCATTGTTAAAACTATACTTAGTTAATCACCCTAGTTACTAACCTTGTAAGTTACTTAGATTTAGCTCTCCACGATAATATTTGTTAAGCTTTCCTCTCCTTTCCTCGTGTGCTAAAAAAACAAGCAGTGAACGGAGTATAACGAAAGCCAACCAATTTTATGCCCTATTTGGAAATTGGTATCAGAGCCGTTATACAATTTAGAAGAAATGAAGTTCAACTGTCCATACACAAAATTTTAAGTTGTAAAAGGAGAACTATGAGAATTGGGCATCCATATGCGAACCTTGTTATGATCTAAAGGGTGATGAATATTGTTGTTGATGGGCATACACAGGCCTCGCTTCGAGCAATGTTTTTTTCTTCTGAAGCGATTGAACAGTGACCTCTAATATAGAGATTGCAACCACAGAGAACAAATTAAACTTTAATTCAGCTATAATATGAACAAAACAATTGAATTTGTATTGATCTTTCCATGCTGCTATCAAGAGTTTCTCTCACATGCATGTATCATCCATCCATCATATAGTGTGACATGACTAGAGGGAGTAGAGAAGGCGAGGCTTCATCCGTAGCTCACCGATGCGCTGCCGATAGTAGCAGTAGCAATCGTGGCCCGGACTCATGAATTCGAAGTCTTCGTCTCCGCTCATGAGCTGCATGAAGAACAGCTCCGCGGACGGGGTGCACGCCACCACCGCCGCCACCTTCTCTATCCGCTCGCACGTCCGCCATTCGAACTGTGGCAGCTCCAGCAGAGGCACTGGCACTGCAGCAGCATTCCTGCACTCCTCTTCTCCTTCCTCCTCTTGATCCTCCTCGTCATAGTAATAGTCATCTCCTCTCGCCGTCTCGTCATAGTAATACTCCTCTCCTCTCGTCATCTTGTGTTCGTCTGTGAAACAAATCCAACAAAAGTCATATTTATAGACTCAAGAGTAAACGCTGACACAGTTAAAAGGGCAAAGAGAGCGTTCGAGATCATGTGAATCTTTAATGAAATAGGAGTTGAAAAAACTACTGTAGGTTGGTGCAAGTCTCCATCTCTCCTTCACGAGGATGTTTTGTATACCACCAGGAGCAGTCAACACCCCGTGAAGATGGCAAAATTCCTAAATGTACACCAAGTCTACAACGCATCACATCTTCAGCCATGCATTTAATTCATTTTACGAAACTCAAATACTTGTTTCTTGAAGTAGAGGCTAAGCCAAGTGGCTGCAAAGAAAATACCGCCAAATAAAATCTGTTTTTGTTTTTTGCTTAATACCACGTAGGATATTAATAAATATAGAAACCAACCAGTGGAGACATCTATTTATAATTAGATTTCTATATTAAACAGAATGCAACGTAGACATAGATACGTAGTATAGAAACTCAACAAAAAATAGGGATAACCATTCGAGAATGCCTTTGTTATATTCAACCTACAAAAATGTCAAACAGACACAAATATACTGTTCCTTCAAATCCTAACAAGAAGATCTTCATTTTTGCTGCATTTGCTTTCTCAAGTTCTTGAGAGGCCCACTTTCTTTACGGTCCTCTACCTCCTCTCTATTACAATTACAGCTCTTCTTATTCAAGTTCGTGCCGCACTTTAGACACAAACCCTTGCAGCTTGCATCACATATAGCATTGATTGTGATCTCTACATGCACAATGTCCCTTATATGTTTGGAGATGTCAATTTCTCTCTCTTCTTGTGGAAAGTAGAGCTTGTCATCCGGGTCTATTTCTTTCTCATCATCCTCTTCTTCAGCATTCGCGACTCCAGTAGAGATTTTGGACTTGTCTTCTCCATACATCACCCCCATGTTGATCTCATTGTCAAGTTCCTCAATGGGATCCTCAGTTAGCAAGAGGGTGAAATTTGAGAATACAGACTCGGCCGCCGGTTGAGCACACCTATAGGAAGATATAATTATTCAGATACCATATATCCTGATGAAACTATTCAGTTATGAAACTGATGAATAGTGTTTAGCACATAGTAATAAAAGGAGAAGTTACAGGAGTAGCACAGCAAGCACACTGAACATGACTTACTAAAGAGGTTAGCAAAAAGTTGAGGGCAAGCCAAAAAAAATATATATATATTGGTTCACTATAAGCACAAGTCAGCATGATTCTAGGTTTTTTGATGAATTACTATTGGTTTGTGTCAGGAAGATGGAGAAAGTTCCCTACAGACAAAACTGATGATAGGACTCGGCGCGCACTTTACTAGCCTAGGAGAATTTGGCATATTGATCCTGATTTCCCTATACTTAACCGCCTGACAAAGAAAGGTTTGTTTACCTACCACCTGGATTTTGAGATTTCATAGCAAAGTCTTCTTATTCACAGCTGTTTCTGGCCATGTTAGCAAGAACTTAATTAATTATATTTCAGTAGTTCTCTAAAAGTCGACTCCTGATGCGCACATTCTGAAGGGAAACGGCTTTATGAGGATAATCACAACTCTTACAACAAGGGAATCAGATTTTCAAACATTTCTCAGTTGTTTTACTGTTTGAAGAAAGTGACACAGTGTGTCTCCCAATCTCCTATATGTGAAGGTAGTTATTTTCATTTGCTTTTCAATCCGTCAGTACTCTCTATTCTAGCACTTGCAACTAGGATAATATAAACTAAGGTACTCTTGGTATGGGAAATTTATTTTTCTCTCAATAAACCAAGGATTGGAAACAATTGACATGTGTTATAGATAGTGTGTACTAGTGTGTGGGTAGTCTATGTTTATTAGAAATGAAAGTGGAGGGTCACCCTCTCCTATACATATGTACTCAATGCAATCAATGAAGGATATCTCATGTAGTAACAATGTAGTCTCTAATTTCTACATGGTTACCAGAGCCTATGTTACCCGGACTCTCCACTTTAAGGAGAAGTACCCGTGTCGACCCTTTAGGACATGGGTATGGGTATGGGTATGGAATCCGTATCCGATCCTCCATGGTGACAATCGGATCCTTCATGGTGACAATCGAAAGACTGGTAGTGAAGTAGATAGTTTATTTTAATGTGGTAGTGATGTAGATAGTTCATTTTAATGTGGTAATTATGTAGATAGTTTATTTTGATATGGTAGATTGATAGTTAAGTAGTAGGGGAGCTGAAGGGACGGTCCCTTAGGGACTTATTCAACTAGTTGAATAAATTTTACTAGTAATTTATAATTACAGGTTGTCTTTTTACGAAACCTTAGTCATATCCCCGTACCCGTACCCAAAATTTGGATCCTTTTTAGCCGAGTCCGTGTGTCCTTCAATTATGAGTTTGAAGGACCCGACTCTTGGATATGTACCTGTACCCGACACCCGTACCCGAGTCCAGGTAACATAGACCAGAGCTTGTTCTTTCCAAAATAAAATCCTAGTCTTTCATTCTAGCTCCTTCTCCGCTAAGACTTTCATCCCAAAACCCCAGATCTAGCATAGCCTCGATCAGCATCTCCTCCTTCCAGTCTTCTCCTTCTCCACAAATCCCTATTCAAAGTAGCCAACAACAAAAAACAAAAATCCTAAAACTTTCTTTCTTCTTCTCTTCCATTGTTAAGCCCAAACAACCACAAAGAGGGTAAAACAAACCCACCAGATACGTCTCCTCTTCTACACCATCCCACGCTCAGCCTCTACATATCAATAGCCACCCCGAGCTCCAGCCACCAAAAACAACTCTTGAGCATGGTAGTCAAAGGCGCGTCTCGCAGAAAGGCGCAACAGCTGTGCCTCACACCTCACCAGGCGAGGAACCTTTCTTCGGGCGCTCATAAGGTGCGCCTTTCAGCAAGGTGCAGCCAAGAAAAGACGCGCCTTATCTTTCTTTTATACAAAAAACTTTGAGATAGAAAAATAGTTCTTACCTCATACAAGTGGAAGGGAAGTAGTCATTTCATGGTTGCCAAAGTTGGTATTGAAAAAACTCTTGTTAGTTCTGTTTACTACTAATGATATTGCTACTCTACTACTTCACTTGGTTATGTTTTAACATGATGTTGTTGGTTTTAGTTATTTGATTTTATTTTTTACATTACTAATTTGTTTATTTATATTTACATTATTATTTTTATTTTTGCGCCTTGCTTTGCTCGGACGCGCGTCTTAAGTGTGTCTTGCACCTCGGACGATATTGATCATTTGCGCCTCGAGTGCACCGTGCGCCTTTGACTACCTTGCACTCGAGAGTCACCGACGAATCTCCATCCGCCTTCTCATCATCATTCCAACCTTGTCGAATCTCGTGGTGATCTCCAGCAATAGAAGAAGACGAAAAAGGTAAAGAAGGCTTGATCAGCTTGTCTTCCTCCTTCCGACGAAGTTCCCATTACCTGTGGGCCTTTCTCCTCTCTAGAGCTGCACCAACAAATCTCCTCCAGCAAAGAGTCGCGACTCTTTGGTGCATTTCTCCTTGAGTGTTGGCTGCACAGCTACCAATTTCATCTTCGGCTACGTCATCTGCTTCCAGATCCTATCAACGAGATCCAAACGACCGTCATTCCATCTCCAACCACGTACTCTACTTCCATATCTGATCAACGCCTCGCATTCGAAAATGACTTCTAGATCTAGAATTTTTCTTCCAATCGCCTCTCTGGAAATCTAAATACCATAAGCTCGAATTCTATCATCTGTCTACACTAAATCCGACACCATTCAATAGTACGATCGACTAGACTTTTTCCTTCAAATCGAGATCCTTCCCTTCCTCCTACGAGTGCAACCATGGCAAAGCCAAAGTAGTCGTCTTTCTAAGTTGGGAAGAACTCTCTTCGTGGGTTCACATGATAGGGCATTTTGGTGTCCACGTCAAATTTGTGTTGTTTTTTTATGAACGGTGACATTCTTATCTTCCCATAACGGTGGAAATAATGTCTCATCAAAGTAACTATCTGCAAATATTGCGGTAAAAGATTGCATGTCAAGGGCTCTAACAGAGAATAACCAATCGCAAATCATAACCGACATAGATTCTCATCTTCCTCTAAAAGCCTGTTTTTTCACGTTGCGACGGCACGCCTAAAATGTATAAATACAAAACTTTTATGTTCGTACCTAGTAACCAACTGTAACGCCAAATAGGATTGGATGGCAACGGACCTCAAGCAAATCAACATTGTTGCATGTAATATTGCATAGCCCACACAGAAACGGACAGTTTGGTATCCATCACTAAAGTTCTTGTGATTGACTGGATACGTTTAGTAAATGCTTATGCAAGGTTGCCTCAGTGTGAACATAGGGGACCAAATGTTCAATTTTAATCCCAACAACATACAATAACTATCAAAAGTTTTTGATGTCCAATCTTTTGAATTTTATGTGATAATATAACTGGTAAGCCCGTAGCTTAATCAGCTGACCTAGGAGTTGCAGCTTTTCGATTGGACGACAAGCATACATGTGATTAATGAGTCATTTCATCAACCAACAACATAAAATCTTTAAATAGTCCACATGTTGGTTGGGTAGGTTCATAAATCTCCTAAATCCTCTTTAGAAAATATGGAGAAATATGCTTAGCAAAGCATACTAAAATAAGCAAAATCCTTACTACGGGTAAGGTGATATTCGTGTGTAGAACTGAGGATACAACGCACCCGGGTGTCCCAAACCATCAAGCAGCGCATAAACGTCTTCATCTTTTTAAATGTACACTCCTGAGCGTATGTATGGGAACTCCACTCTATTTTCATCAGTGGTTTCAGCATGATAATTATTTTCTCGGATAATCCTTAAAAGCCAACAATGTTCTTTTAGCACGAGAAGAATATAAAGCATCTTTAATAGTAAATTTGATACTATTAGACAACATGAAATGGCTGTCATGCCCCTTTATCAGGTTGAATAGGCCTAGTTGGGTTGTCAGAGTATTGTGCTTCGGTATGCAATTAGAAAAACTATTTACGTTCATGGAGAATAGTATGCGTAAAAGCACTGTCAGGCAAACATCTAACTTCTCCACTTGACATACCTTCGCACAAATTAACTGAATCGGTCACATGTATGAAATAGAAATCAATTAATCATCCGAAAAATAAATTATCCTATCAAAATATCCAAACTGAAAAAAACACATAGATCCTGTAATAAATTTAAAAAAAATGGGCATGGCATGCCCTTCTATGTCTATTCTTCCATCGACCGGTAGAAGCTAGCAATTTCCAAAGTTGTATCTATAGAAAGAATTTGGATAGCATAAAATTTACACATTAAACATGTGGAACTTCTGGTTCAAAATATACAATGTTTAATGTTAGGAAAATGCAGGTTTCAGACATTATAAACTTCAGGTTCTTGGTTGCTATGAGGTTTGAGTTCAATTTGCACAGTGATGTCGACAACGCCGCTAATATGCTTCAGGCATATCTACGATGAAGCTGGACATCAGTCAATTAGTAGCTTTATTTCAGGCAAAGTCAATGTTATTGGAATTACGACGAGGTCATGATCTTTGCTAAGTGCTAACAAGGAGCTTTGCTTCAGGCAAAGTTGTACCTTCCTACAGTTTTTAGCTTCTGCTATGGCAAAACTAACGAAACAGCAAAAATAATATTGTTAGCATTATGGCAAGACTATGCCCTTTGATAGTTTGTAGGTTTTCCTATAGAAAAGTTAACTAAACGACAAGGCTTTACTCTTGTCCAATAATTAACTTTACTTCTGGCGAAGCTAATGAGGAGGCAAGTTTAGGCCATTTTGTCAGCTTTGCTTCTGGCAGAGCTACGCCTTATATAGGCTAATACCATAGCCAAAATTTGTGCTTCGCTTTAGGCCACACTAATTGATACCATTGGACGAGGCTTAGCCAAAATTCGAGATTCACTTTTGGCGAGGTTGCGCCTCACAGCGAGGCAAATGCCTTAGCCAAAAAAAATAGCTTTGCTTAAGACGATGTTAAGAAGTGGCAGAGCTATGCCATATGGAGAGGTTAATGTCTTAGCCAAATTATAGCTTCGCTCCAGGTGACGCTAAGAGTGGGAAAAGACTTGACCAAATTTTGTGTTTGGTAAAGTTGTCGTTGTAGTAACGCCATTGTTCTAAATGGCAGCCGTCTAGGTCGCCTAGGCAGTAGGTGGTCTCTCTCCGCACCGCTTTTCGGTAAGCGGTAGAGTAGGCAGCCAACGGAGATTGGCGGCATAGGCAGAGGTGAGGTGGCGTAGGCGGACACCTAGACGGAGCAATACCTAACAAGATCTTTTAGCCAAAAAGGTTTTGTAAGCATTATGGACCTATGGTTCACTTTTACAAAAAACTAAAACTTTATAAATTTTCGTTCTACAACTTAGTTATGCATGGGACACTCTTAAAATATGCATACTATGCAAAAAACAGTGATAAAATAGTAAAAAAATATTCAAAATGTATCGACCGCCTACGCGGCACCTAGGTGGTGCCTACGCAGCCTAGACGGTAGACGGGCTCTCTCCGTCGCGCACCCGCCTACCGCCGTTTAGAAACACTAGCAATATGGCAAGGCCAAGACCTCTACCATTTTGTAGTTGTAGCTATGACCAAGCTATAATATGGCGAGGTTAGGCAACAGTCAATATTTGCTACGAAATTTTTTTTGGTAAAGCTTTGCTTATGGTGAAGCTTTTAGGGCGAAGCTACGAAGCTTTGCTTCTAGTGAAGCTTTTTCAGTGAGGCTAAGACCTTTGCTAAGCTTTGCTTCTGATAGAACTTTTTCGGCCAAGCTCCCTCTGACAGCGAGGCCAGTTCCTGTGAAAATTTGAGTTTCTAACAAAACTGATGCAGCGTAGCTATGCCTTGCGGCTAACTTTTTCCTGTTTATAGCCTAGCCTATAGCAAGCTTCACTTATGGCGAAGTTATGGTTATTCTTTAGCGTTGCTTCTGGCGATGCTTGTTGGTGTAGCAGGCCTAGGCCTAGGCCCTGACCTATTTGTGTCCTCGCTTACAGTGAGATTGTCTTCGCTTCAAGAGAAGTTAAGCTTGATGATGAAGCATGCTATTAACATCTAGTATGTTATGCATGTTTTTAAACTTGCATACAACGAGGCTGGGTGGTGCCAAAATAAGTGTCAAAGATGTTGATCAAATCAAATAATAGAACTTTCATTCTAACCCATTTATGGCTAAGATATTCAAAACTCATTGATAGCTAAGAACCAAAGGTTCTAAAAAATTTGAAAAGTCATTTTTGACTGAGATCCATCAAAAGGATCTGGATAGTTTAGAGAACCATTACATGCTAAGTTCTGAAGAATTTATATAGTTTAGAAAGTCATGACGGGCAAAGATCCGAAGGATCTCCATAATTTAGAAAAGCCATTGCGGGCTAAGATCCTTGTATAGTTTAGAAAGCCATTGAGGGCTAAGATCTGAAGGATCTGTATAGTTTAGAAAGCCATTGCGGACTAATGGACAGCGAGTATGGAGGTTGGCGGAGCATAACTTCATAGAGGAAAATTTATTTTGGGGGGCTAAGAAGAAACAAAAAAAACAATAGATCATAAATAAAATTGGGATCATACTTACTCGGATTAATACAAGGATGATCGTGCAATCGTGAGCTTTTTGTGTGCTGATAATGTGTTGTAGTCAATTATATTGACTTGTGAATTCTAAGTAATTTCTAAAGAGTAAAGGACAGATTTATCTTTGTGTGAATATACATAACCTTTTAAAGGGTTTATGCCTCATATATTTATAATAGTCAAAGGCTGTTGAAAGATATTACAATTATATCTCAAAGGATCATAAAGAGATAAGGATATCTATATTATTCCAATAGTTAGTTACAACTAACTACAACAATATATATATATATATATATATATATATATATATATATATATAGGTCCCCTATCATTGTTTTTCTCTTATATCAAGAGACCCAGGATGCCAACATCGAAGTAGACTTTTCGACATTCCGGTAGTTATTGATATGTCCACGAATATGTTTTTCTTTCCTCTCTCCCCCCCCCCCCCCCCCCCCCCCCCCTTTTTTTCTTTTGACAGTTTTTAGTTCTCTCTAAAGGAGGGTGTTTCCGTTCTCGCTCCTCGGATCCTTCCACCTATGGTATTTTCCAATCATTTCCCCCACCTTACTTTTCTATACTTTAAAGCTTCAAATATAATGTATCTCTAATTTATGGTTATAATATCACTATTTTTTATTGAATACTTCAACTGCAAGTTAAAACTCTTAATAATCGCTATGTCTCAGACTTGAATATGCAGTACGCACAACAAGATTTGCACTAGATTAGAGCTCCAAACGACAATACAAAGTTCTAGTTATAACCCACAAGCTTGTGTAACTTACCTATTAACCCCTAATTTATTTTAATCTTGAGACCCATCTCACAACCCTTCTGGTCCTTGCTGCCTCATCGTGTTGCACCGTGTTGACAAGCTTGATAAATATAGACACGTCTTAGATTTAGCTTTAAGTAACTACTTTCTTAGCTTTAATCTACCTCTCAAAGTTTCTATTTGTTTCTACATTTTTTTATCAACATTTACTAGATATTCCTGATTTTCATTCAGAAATTTCAATTGTGGGCCCTTGTATCCCTGGTGGAATCATAAGATTGAAGTCATGTCCAAATCAAACACTATACAATTTCTAAACCTGCGTATTTTTGGAGATGGGGGTCGCTTAACAAATATTAGTGGCTTCTAAATATAATGCCCACAAAACTACAACATCGGCCATATGTGAGAGACCACATTTCCAACACAAACCATCTGAACAGAAACTAATGGGTAGAACTTATCATTCCACCCCTAATTACATAATTTTCTGTAGGTGTGATAAAAAAAAAAAAAAATATAGTCCAAATTTATCTCTACTCCAGTCACCTACAAAAAGACACTATCTTCCACATAAATTTCCAAACAAATAACTTTAGAATAACAATATTTACCAATAACTAAATTTTATATAAATGCAGAAGAAATTATAAACAAGACACGATCTTTTCCACATAAATCTTCTCAAAACCATAGTTTTATTTTATTTTTATTTTTGTCACCTGTTGCATCCAAGGGTGATGACGGTCCTTACGATGCCATCAAGCTTGAGCCTCCGCTTCCTCCTCGTGACGTCGATAGAGAGTAGCACCGGCGTCCCGTCGCCACCCAGTCCCACCTCCCTGCCCATCCTGGCCGGTAGCCGGATCCCCATGGCCGAAGCCCTCGACTTCGAGACAGCGCTGGAGAGCTTACCGAGCCCCAGACGCTCGAGAGTCGTGCAGAGCTCCACGTGGGCCGCCGAGGCGTCGCGGCGGTAGACCAGCGCGCCCTCCCATGGGGAACCCGCCAGGAAATCGTCGTCTTCCTCCTCTCCGATGCCGGTGAGGTCGAAGGAGAAGTCAGAGGTTTCGGGGGATGTGAAGGAAGAGGAGGCTAAGCTCAAGGTTAGGGTTTTTTGGGAATTGGATTTGGGAGAGAAAGAAATTGGGGATAATGACAGTGTTGGTGTTGGGATTGAGTGTTTATAGGGTTTGAGATTGGTGATGGATTTTAAGATGGGTGAGTGCAGGGAAAGGAGAGGAAGAGGGAACGGTGGCTGAGGGGAGAAGGAAAGGAGAGCCATGACAGGGGGGTGAGAATGGGTGGTGTTTCACTGACTTGTGGGAAAAGTAGTGCGTATAATTTGATTGTTTTTTTTTAGGCTATTTATAAGGGCACGACCAAATTTTATCTATGACTAGCCATAATTGGGACTAGTCCTAGTTTGAAGAAAAATTATTCAAGACAGTTCAATTTTTGTCCTTTGGGCTGTTCCAACTCTCCACCCACCCAATCCAAATTTTGAGCTTCATTTCATTATTTTATTCTCTCTCTTCACCTACTTTCCCTCTCATATTCTTCTTCTACACCATTTCCCCCCTCCCCAAGCTACATCTTCTTATTCATCTTAACCCCTTCCCTGAGCTCTCATTCCCAATTTCGATGGAACCCAAAGGCTCCTTACAAACAAGGTACAAATCCTAATACTTTCTCTTTATTCCCAAAATCCTAGTTTTCCTCTCATATTCTTCTTGTAATGTTTATTCTCAAAATCCAAGTATAAATTATCATGATAGAAAATATACAATGTAATATATTTTTTCAATTATTTGTAACCAATTTCTTGATCGAAGTAAACCCTAACAACATTCGGCCAAGTTGACTTTAGGACTGTTATAGTTTCTAGCAGTCCTAAATATTGATAGGATTGCCAGAAATTGTGGCAGTCCCGATGTACAACAAGTGCATTTCAGGACTGCCACAACTTCTGGTAGTCCTGAAAGTATATAGGACTGTCAGAAAATATGGCAGTCCTGAAATGCACTTGTTGTACATCAGGACTGCCACATTTTCTGGCAGTCCTCAATACTTGTAGGACTGCCAGAATTTGTGGCAGTCCTGAAATGCACTTACTGTACAGCAAGTCCAGTTCAGGTCTGCCACAATTTGTGGCAGTTCTTAATACTTCTAGGACTGAGTAAATTTATGCCACAATTTCAGTCTTCTTTAATTAAGTTTCAATATTTATAGCCGGGATCCGAACCTGAAGGAGAATAACGTTGACATCGGTCCTAAAAGAAAACGTCATACCACATCGGAGCACAAGGCACGTCAAGCTAGGAGAATTATCGAGAAACCAATAACTATCAAAGAACCAGAGACACCCTCTCAGGTTAGAAGTCGTGGAACCAAACACGTTGACTAAGTCGAAACAACCGATGACTCTTTCTGATTCTTCCTTCGATGATGATGATGATGTACCCATTGTTCAAAGAAGAGGTGACAATAGTTTTGGACCGTCTCATCCAGCCGAGTAATATATGAGCCCGATCGGTTGCCCTCTATTGACGTCGATCGAGAATCACGTTTGTTATCAAATATGAAAGGATCCGGCAAGTTCATTACATTAATGTAAACTTACTTTTGGAATTAATAGTTTTATTTTGTATTTATACTTTTTTTATGTTGTTTTATTTTCAGAAAAGCTCGCATCTTTTGAGGTTCATCAACTACGCTAAGATGTGCAGTACATGAGAGTTTGACAATTTAAAAGAAAGTGTGAAGGCCAAAATCACCCCCACCAGGTTGCAAATTTTGGCGAAATACTTGTATAAGATCTTGGATCACGCATTGATTTCTACGTTTGTAGAGCGGTTGCATCCAGAAACCAACATTTTTCATCTCGGACCCGACTTTGAGATGTATGATAAGATGGTGGAATTGATCGCCAATTCTATCGGAGTTGAGGCAGAGACTTTTGTCACCCTTCCCGATTTTAAGAAGTCGTACGGAGTTCCTTTAATTTTTTTGAGGAATACACCCATTGATGATGACGATGATGACGATGATGACGACGATGACGATGATGATGATGATGATGATGATGATGATGATGATGACGATGGTGATGATGTAGTGGACCGGGGATACATGCAGTTCATCCCAGGGGCCGTCGACATTTCGGACAATTTCGGAACCTCGATACATGT
This sequence comes from Iris pallida, assembly GCA_029216955.1. Classification (NCBI taxonomy): domain Eukaryota; kingdom Viridiplantae; phylum Streptophyta; class Magnoliopsida; order Asparagales; family Iridaceae; genus Iris; species Iris pallida. The sequence goes on from JANAVB010016195.1 coordinate 20,671,914, forward strand.
CAAATATCTAAACAATTTTGCGAACTTAGAAACTGTCGAGCAAATATCCTTTGGAAGCGGTATACTAGCATTTTTTCTACCGCGAACTTGGTGCTACATCTCGAATCGGTTCGAAGACAATAGCTGGTTGTCAAACTCTGCTCCATGTAAGCAAATAAAACAGTACTCTCTTTTTAGATAATATAAATTTTGGTCGATTAATGTGATATTATTCTACATTGGATGTACATGCATGGATATATGAGCATTTTTCGACGCTAAAGATGACTACTATTAATAGAGAATATGATAAGCAGCTGCCTAGGATGTGTAGTGGAAGCCGGCTAAGGAAGATTCCAAACATCCACATATGTTGGCTACTTTATATATCGCTCTTGAAGATATGTAGGCAAATGAGGTGAAACAATACTAACTTAAACTAGCATTTATCTATTTTTCACTCTAGTGTTCTGAATAAATTAGTAACTTCTTAAGTAATGATTATTTATACTATGTTATAGATTATTTGGCATCCATATTGGAATATGCAAAATAGTACTCGTCTATTGCAACCAGTTTGACTATTTCAAGGGCTGATAGGTTGCCATGAATTTGAGGAGACTCACATGCCAGGCAGAGTGCTTCGTCAGTTTGGATACGTGCAAACTATACTGATGATATTGAATTTAAAGACTGCTTCACGTGGAACCAAAGCATTAAACTATATCCCGCTGGTTTACCGTTGGGGCTCATATTTCTTCACTGAGTGGCAACATCATGTTATCGATGCATCCAAATGACATCCGGTGGTGGAGATGTGGGATTGTAGAGATAACTATGAGGCGTATTATGTGCAGGCCATGCATAGTATGATGTTGAACCCTGATACGCGAAGTGCTCAAATGCCGGTAGCAGCCCCTCTACCATCCAAGTCAGTACTATATGATGCACTGCAAAAGATGGTAAGTAGTATTTTGTTGAATTAACGTGGCTATGTTTATTAATGTGGCTAAGTTTATCATTGTTTTCTCATACAGGCTTACAAAGTCAAAAAATTGGAGAAAAGTCTCATCTTGTGCAAGGACGAGAACTGTAGGACCGTTGAGCACCTCTAGAGGGGGTGAATAGAGTGAGTGCGAGTGCAGCAAAAAATAATCACCAATTTAAATTTTAAAATACGACAGTAAATAAGAGACAGTAAATATAAAGCAAGAGATAGAGAGATCAAACTCAGTGACACAGCGATGTATATCGGTATCCCTCTGAGAGGACTAATCCAGTCTCGAGTACTCTTGCTCGATATTAATCCACTAAGGCATAAGCTAATTGAGAGATTGCAGTCTCTTACAATACCGTGCTTGGTGACAAGTGCACGACCAACTTCACAACACCGTGCTTGGTGACGAGCGCACAACTGGCTCCACAACAAAGATAATTACTGTACTTTGAACAACCTCTTTACAACTCTTGCGAACCAAAAGACTCTAGATCGAAATAGATATTACTGGCTTTTGGCTAAGAGGAGTATAGGTGTGATATAAAAGCTTTTGATCGAGTGAAAACGCTTATTGAATAGAGAAGAGAAGATAAAGAATGAATGAGTGATTTGAAAGAAAAACTCTCTCCTATTTATAGGTGTTTTCTGGGACCGAACTCGGGCAGAGTTCTGATGCAAAGATTTCGCATATGTACGTTGCATGCAGATTTGGAGGCAACGGATATTTGAATTCAAATAGACCGAACTCGGGCCAAACTCGGTTTGAGTTCTTTCTAAAAGAATTATGAATATTTGTCAAATTCTATTACAAAAATAAATTTGAACTTTTGGTAAAATAGAATGGGAATAGGTAGGCTTTATAGAAATGTGGACTGAGATTAACCTAACCAGTATTACCTAGTCGATCTTATAATTTAAATCCTAGACTCAATAAAGATAAAATACATAATAAATTATAAAATGACTTGGACTGGATCCCAATGAAAGTAATCTTCAGATTGATGATTTATGTGCTTGATGATGCAGGAGCACGACGCTTGTTGATATTGATTTCACACGTCCTGAAATGATTAGCAGCAGTCTGTATATTTTGTGTATTGACTTAAGTCCATGTCGATTATTAAAATCGGGTGTGACCTTGGAATGGGCCAACAATCTCCCCTATTTTGATAATTGAAAAACTTGAGTCTATACCAAAATATATCTAAAAATAGAACAAATAAAATGTACCTAAAAAATAGTTTTGTTTTGGATTGTATGCTTTCTCTGACTTTTGATTTTTGGTATGTACTCTTTCTCCCCCTTTGTCAATATAAAATGACTTTGGCTCCACCGTAATGTGTGAAGCCAACAATTTTTAACAAACAGACAAAATAAAGCTAAATATATAACCAAATAACACAAAGTGCATAAAAAGATAACTAGTACTGAAATAAACTGAGAATATCATGCATAACAATGTCTCACTGAAAAGAAAAGATACAATCATAATCATAAAGTGCTAAAAATGTCTAACTGAAAAGTTTAGACATAACATAAAAAATGAAAAACTACATCATAAGATAGATCATCAGCTAACATCTTATCCACTATCCACCCGCTAAGTCTGCATCACATAGTGGGATCGTCACCGCCAGGAGCATCCGGAGGAAAGTAAGCAGCAGTAGGATCGAAGTAAGAAAAAGTAGCCTCATCTCCGAACCTGGGTCCTGGGAAGCCTGGGTGAGGAAGGATAGTCACTGGATGTGATGGGTCCTAGGAGAGACTCCAGTGGAGATCAGTAATGGCATTCTGCAACACCTGAGCCTGGGTGATGTGGCAGAACTCTGAGTCGAGGTAGCTCTGATGACGTTGTACAGAAAGAGCAACAAAGTCATCAAATTGCTGATAAAATCCTGGGTCAAAACCCGGAGCAGGGGCTAGAGCAGGAGCATCAGGAGGAGGAGCCTCAGCATCAGCATCTGGAGTAGGCTGAGCTCCAGGAGGCAGAGGAGGAGTAGGGTATCAACGAGATCTGCTGAGCTCTATGGCTGTGGAAGAGTAGGCACATGTTTGAAGATCAATTTCAACCTTTAAAAGATGGAGGCCAAGTGCATGAGATAGACCAGGTTGCGTCCTGTATTTTTGCAGTTCAACATCCAGGCCATCATGATCTTGGGAACCAAAAAAGGAATGCCAAAGTGGATATGATACATGGCGGACAGCTCCAAGAAAGTGATCTCATCAGATGATCCTTTCTTTGGAAGGAGAACTGAGAAAATAAATCGATGGAGTTCATAGAAGTTTTGGTTAAGATCTTTTGAAAAGACTCTTCTAGGAACAGGTCTTGGATGGCAAAGCAGTTCTTTGAAGGAGTCGAGAGTGACACCTTCAGGGAATTGGATATGATGGATATTCACTAGAGCTTCACCCACATCAGGAACATAAAAATATTCGCTGATGTCGGTGGCACTGAATTCTAATTCTTGCCCAGCAACGTAAGAATAGAAGTTTCTGTTTGGTTTTACCTGCAAGTTGCAGTAAAACATACGAACAGCGTTGTCGTAAATGTTCTCGGCTACTTCAAAGAAGTCACGATAGCCGAGACGGTCAAATGTGGGAGCGTATTCAGAAAAAATAGTAAAGTTAACGCAAGCTCCAGCACATATTCTACGACCAGAGAATGAATCAAACCAAAGGTCAGAAAATTCCTTATCAGGAAATAGACTAGTAGAAACATAATCAGAAGAGGAGGATCCTGCTTGTGAGGGATCGCCTTGTCTTCTCTGACGCTTGGGAGCCATAGATGAAAAAAAAGGAAATTGAAGTACCTTAGAAAGGAGGAAGAAGATGAAGTAGAGTAGCCCACTAGAACTCCTTGGAAACTTAAAGGGAAGGAGGAGGAAGAAGTTTTGGGAGTAGTAGAGGGTTTTTCACGAGTTGGTTGTGTGAAAAGGTAGAGAATGGAAAGGGTTTATAAAGAGCTAGGGCCGGTTGTTCGGTTCTGGAAGCTGAACAGCGCAGACCGAACTTGGCCCAAATTTGGCCCGAACTCGGTTAGAGTTCGGCTACTTGTATTTCCGAGGACATAACTGCAGTATTGGTATTTAAATTCTGAATTTATGACAGTTGACTTCTACATTTAATAACTTCTATTATTTTGGGTTAGCTGTAGGGGTACTGTCCCAGCTAACGAAGGTTCACCGGGGAACACTTAAGTATCGCTTCGTTTTGACCGTAGTTGTAGTGCCCTGACCCTACATCGTGCCCCGTTTCCGTCCACGGGGTGCGTGAGAAAGGAACACCGTCGCTAACGATTCGGCCGGGACTGATAGGTCGGAATCGGCCGAGTCGATCGAACGAGAACGGTTGAATTAAGATCCATGCCACGTTATGGAATGGCTTCTTCGAAACCAAGTCCCATATTCAGCGGGTTGCGCCTCGAGGATTGGCTCTGCGGCTGAGTCGGGAGAGACCTCCCGTTGCTCTGATTTTCATGCCACACTTGATTTGGCTTTGGCTTTAGTTTTCGTGAATGCATTTTTCGTGAATATTTTCGATGGGTTTTTGTGACACGTTTTTGAGCTTCGCATTCATATCGAAATTTCTTGAATTACACAGTGTTCTAATCAGTTGCTTATGCGATTACAGGTGATCGCATAGGCGACGACAGTGCAGCCAACTGGTCGCTCGCTTGAAGCAAGCCTAAGGCGAGTGGCTGACCTCCTTCGTCTCGTCCCTCTACTTCAAATTCATTATGAAGTAAAATGAATGCTTATCATAATAGTATAGAATCAAAGAACTTATGGCACGATTCTTCACGAAATACTTGCTATCAATCTGCCGGTATTGAAAATAAAAAACATGCTTCCTTATGCAATTACACGTAGCCTATGCAAAACCATGAATGAATCGATTAACGTTTATCGCAATGATACGGCTAAGTAAGAAAATTGACTAAGTTCAAGAAAGGCTAAGTTTCACACATAAAAGAGAAATGATAAGGTTCTAGAAAAGAGACAGAAATTTTCAAGACTCTGCAAAACGGTCATTGGATAACTTGTCGACAAGGTAAAGTTTTCTCGAACGGTTGCCTAGGCCAAGGGACCAATTCGACCCGGAAGGAACGAGTATAGCAAGCGCCAGCCCTTCATCGGCGTGGGTTACGTGAGAACTTTCGCAAAGGGCTCGCTACCCGTCGCGTAAGGGTCGCCATCTAACTCAGTTATAGTCCACGATGGCTAGACATTGCCAGTGGCCTTCACACCCATTCACTGCTTAACAAATACACGTGATACGGGATGAATATGATAGTTTTTAATGTTATACAATTTTATATGCTTGCCTCAAAACATGTTAACATGCAAATCGAGCAGGATAGTTAGAAAGATCACATAAATAGCTAGCTAACATGTTTATGAAACTTCTTGAATAAAATGCAGAGCTTGGATTTTAATTAGTCATTCACCAGTACATGTGATCGTACTGATCCTCGCTCCTTGCAGGTCCCGTGAACTAGGAAGGACGTGCCAGCTAGCTCGGCGGCGTTCGTGATTTTAAAGCTTCGGCCGTGCGTCGAAGACTTTCTCGCGACTCCACTTTTGAAGGCTCTCGACAGTCCAAGGAAGATGACTCAGGATCCCTCCCATCCAGGTCACTAGAGTACTTTTTGTATTTTGAGGGATGTGTGCAATGTATGGAACGGCTATCTTATCGGCACTCTTTTGTAATCGAGTCATGTTGTAGCCCGTGCGGCATGAGTCTTGTACTGGAGTCTATAAAAGATGTTCATTATCAATAAAGATCAAAGTTTCCTTTACTTAATGTGTGATTCAATTTGTCTGTATACTCTCTTAGATCTCGTGTCTCGGATTACCTTATGACTATGCTTTGTGCGATCGTAAATTAGGTTCGCACGGCATCACGTCCGGGGGACGACTATCGATTCGACGGAATCGGGGCGTGACATAATTGTATCAGAGAACGGCTTTACGTCCTTGGCCTCCAATATCGAGTTCTAGTCTCAAACCGTTGACCTAGTGTTGATGAGATAAGTTGTTTCATACGCTGAACCCTGGACATTTCCAAAACTAACGAGAGTTGCCTTCCCTTTTTCCCTGCAGTTGCGGGAGCTCGGGCGAAGGACGAGACGAGCGCTTCCAGTGGCTCAAGTGCTTCTAGACCCGAGCATTCCGTCAACCCAACGGGAATGACGCCTACCGTAGCCGGACCTTTTGACGACCCGATACAACGGATACTGCAGATGCTCGAACTGCAGCAACGTCAAAACGAGCTCCATCGTCAGCAGGCGAAGGCTCGTCAGATCCAATTCGAGAATCGGTTCGAGGATCAATTCAAGCTGCAGCAGCAGCTGAATACCCTCCAGCAAATCGTACAATCGATCGTGGGCAACAACAACAATTCAACGATGACGCCTGTCGTGACCAAGCCTGCGGTTCGATCCAACGAAGCTGAACCGGAGGCGCCCGTGCTCTCACATGCGGCACCGAGAAGTTTTAACTTCGACGTGTCAAAATTCACAAAAAGTTGCCGCACCTCCTTCAACGGCTCGGAAGATCCCTCGGTGGCGATCGACTGGTTGGAGGAGCTGGAAGATAAGTTCGAGCTTCTGGGTGTCGAGGACTCAAAGAAAGTCGTGTGTGCTCAACTTCTAATTCGAATAAACACGCACGAATGGTGGGCTATACAGAAGCGTGCTATTCGACGTGAAGACGGGACGGCGGCGATCTCCTGGGCTACCTTCAGAAATGCGTTCGAGACCGAATATCTTTCTGTAGCCGTACGACAGGAAAAAAAAATAAATTTATGCAGTTGAGGCAAGGGAATATGATAGTGCGACAATATGCGACTAAATTCAACAAACTAGCCAAATTTGCTGGAGAATATCTTCCCACCCCTGCAAGTCGAGCTCGACGATTCAAAGTGGGCCTGCATTCTACTATCCGTGCTCATGTCTCGGTGCCTGAATACAAAACCATGGGTGAGGCACTCAACCATGCCCTCCGTCTGGAGTCCGAGTATCCACCTGCTACTACTGGCGCTGTTCACTTTCATAACAAACGCCATGGTAATGTGGGAGGCAACAATGCACACAAGCGTTAAAATTGCGGCAACGGAGGCGGCAACCAGACGAAGGATCGGATGGTCTGCGATTTCTGCCACAAGGAGGGGCACCTGGTCACCGAGTGCCGATTGAAGCACGAAGCATGTTTCGTGTGCGATAAAACAAATCACGTCGCAAGGAACTGTCCGAAAGCTAGGCCGAACCAACGCCTCCCTCAATATCAACAAAACCGAGGCCAAGCACCTCGGGCTCCACCGACCGTACAACAGAATGGCCAGGACCGTCGCCCCAATGCTCAAGGCCGCGTCTACACCATGACTCGAGATGAAGCATTCGCATCTGATATAGTCGTGATAGGTATACTGCAATTCAATAATAAACCTGCTCGTGTATTGTTTGATTCAAGTGCCACGCATAGTTTTATATCGGCGGACTTTGTCGCCGAGCACAAATTTTTCCTGACACCGCTGGGACTCGATCTCACTGTTAACGTACCGTCGGGCATGCCACTACTTACAAATTTAGTCTGCGGAGACGGAATCATCTGTATAGGTGGTCAAAAGATCAGTCTCGATACGATAGTTCTAGATATTAAGGACTACGACATCATTCTGGGGATGGATTGGCTCGGTTCGTGCAACACAACCATAGACTACGCTGAAAAAAGGGTCATATTCCGCATACCTGGAGTGCCTGAATTCTGCTACTTGTGTGGTGAGGTGTCGCCGACCTGCATGGTGATCTCCGTAATATCGGCTCGACGGATGCTGTATTTCGGGTGCGAAGGCTATCTAGCTTCCGTTCGAGACATGCGACATGATGGTGCAAACGTGGGTCAGACCGACGTTGTGGCAGAATTTCTAGATGTATTCCCGAACGAGCTGTCCGGCATGCCGTCCGATCGAGAGATTGAGATCACTATCGATACATTCTCCGATATCCGACCGATCTCGAAAGCCCCGTACAGAATGGCCCCTGCAGAGCTAAAAGAACTCAAAGTACAGTTGCAAGAGTTGCTCGACAAGGGATTCATTCGACCCAGCATCTCGCCATAGGGAGCGCCCGTGCTGTTCGTCAAGAAAAAAAAGATGGCTCTTTGCATCTTTGTATCGACTACCGCGAGCTGAATAAAGACACCGTCCGAAACAAATATCCCCTGCCCCGCATAGACGATCTGTTTGATCAGCTACAAGGAGCTACGATATTCTCTAAAATTAATCTGCGCTCGAGTTACCATCAACTCAAGATCAAGCTGGACGATGTGCCAAAGTCTGCATTTCGTACTCGCTACGGCCATTACGAATTTTTGGTAATGTCATTCGGCCTAATGAATACCCCCGCTGCTTTCATGGATTTGATGAATCGGGTGTTTCGACCATTCCTCGACAAGTTCGTAGTAGGCTTTATTGACGATATACTCGTCTACTCGAAGAATAGGCAGCAATACACTGAGCATCTACGTACCGTGCTTCAGAACCTTCGAGAAAATCAGTTGTATGCGAAGCGAAGCAAATGTGAATTTTGGCTGAGTTGCGTCACATTCCTCGGACACATTATTTCAACTGAAGGCATTGCGGTCGACCCAAAGAAAGTTGAAGCCGTTGTCGATTGGAAGCGGCTAACGTCCGTCAGCGAGATTCAAAGTTTCCTTGGCTTAGCGGGATACTACCGACGCTTCATGTCACGACCCGCACCCACCGTAAGGGTACGAGGACGTAACAGCGCCCATCCTACGTCGCAGTGTCGGCGGTAGAACGCTATCCTAGGTCACAACATCTAACAATATAAATCTAAGTAGTTTATACTCCCCGAATGGGGGTGACATAGCAGAAGTAAACTCAATCACAACTAAGGAAGAAGAAAGCACGATATGATATAGAACTAAAAAAAAATACAGATGATCAGACAGTCTAAGATAACATCTCAGCAGATATCCAGAGTACAAGATCTCAGCTACTGAATATGAAAGAATATATACAACCCAAGTCTCAAAGACAGAAATAAAGTCTAACTACTAGTCTCAAGACAACATAAGTAAGATAAAACCTAACTAAGCTAGTCTAGGCATTAGGGTAAAGTCGTCAGCTAGAGCTGTCCCGTAGAAGGTATCCACACAGGCCTCCTCCTCGTCCTCTGTAATATTTTCAACAGGTCCAGTCAGGACAGGAGCGCGCACAATACATCTCAACAGTTCATAGCAGGTTAGAAAATATAATCATGCAGTAAAGTAAGATACAGGTACTGAAGAATACAGTATGTAAACAGAGAGAAAGAGGACTATAATAGAAATATCTACTATAAGTAAAGAACTAACAGTGGCTAGTGAGTCAGAGTATAATATAGACATATAAATGGCATAGGATGATTCTGATGAGACACTACGGAATGATTCTGATGAGATACTACTTAGGTATTATTCACATGTCTACTTCTACTCCCCCGTACCCCCAATCAATATACAAGGATCCAACCAGGTTATGTTATGATTCTATGTAACGGCCCCCGAAGGGTGGTACATAGTAGTCCCATAAATGGAGATTCTGGAAAACCCAATAAATGGGATAAGGATTCAAGAAAAACTCTGTGATCATAAGAGTATATGTCACAAGTGATCAAAGAACCAAAGAAGCATAGTGATACGCCATGTAAGTGAAACACACAGAACATAGAGTACCCGATGCTCCCTGAAGGGATAACATCTCAAGAAGGGATCCATATAGTACTAATCCGTGTGACCAACGTGACAGTATCAAGTAAAGTAATTTAATGCAGGAAAATAATTCTAAGCAGGATATGAAATGATCAGAGAATGTACTCGCCTGTATCTGAGTGTCATGATGAAATGTACTGTCCGAGGAGAGGTGTTTGGCTCCTAATCAGAACAACACAAGTCACAACAAGTCTAAAATGATAACAAAATGCAATTCAATGCATTCTACATGAATCTAGGTCAATCTAGGCCAAAGTCAACTCTTGGTCAACTCTGGTTAACCCTAAAAGTCAACTAGGTCAACTATGGTCAAACTAGGTCTAACAAGTCTAAATAGTCTAACAAGTCTATTCTAGGTCTAACTAGGCTATACAAGTCTATCTAGACTCTACACTAGTCAAGCAGACACACACATAGGCCATAGGCTATATCATGCCTATGAGCCAAACCATAAATCACATGACTACATGTCAATATATCTAAAATAATACACAAATTGATATATATTATAATCTAACTTAGAATATACATATATAGGCTATCTATATACATATCACCCATACAACCATATTTATATATAATATATGATAGTACACACACATTATCTAATATATAGGATATATATTACATCTCACATATAGATATACATGTATATATGAAATAGGAACATAGTATGTGTCCTTGGGGGGGTGTGTGTGTGTATAAAGACATGACATGTGTGTGTGTCAAGAGGATACATGAGTGAAGTGTCTAGAGAGTTGTGTGTGTGTGTGTGTGATAGCTGGAACCTGTGAACAGTGTAACATGCGTGACCAACCCCCCTGAAATCAGGACAGTGTAGGCAAGCAAAACAGTGCACTTGTGTTTAATTGAAATCAAGGAATGTTCATTAAGGAAAGAATTAATCTCAGGAAAATAGCATTGAAAGCAGTGAATACATGAATCAAACATTTCAGTTTCAAACTAGGATTAAACAGGAATTGAAAGTTTAATCATGCATAAACATTCATTTCAGTGTAATGAAAAGGAACTAAATCTCAGTTTTAAAGGGAAATGAAATAACAGGTTTAGGATTGAATCCAGTGCAATGGGTATTCAGGAATCACACAACAGGTAAATTATTACAGTATTTAAAGGGTGAATCTCTGTCAAGAGGGAAGGGAATCTCTGGTTAGGCTCAGTTCAATTACAGTTAAGTGGGAAGAGCCAATCTCAGGAAAATAGGAAACAAAACAGTGAAAGTAAATTCTGGAAACAATGAGTGTTATATGTGAGCTAACAATTCAGTAGAAAAGGGAACCAATAATGTATTCTCAGCTCAAACAGTCAACCAAAAACTCAGTTTTCAGTCCTAAAACTAAACTCTCAGATTTAGAGCCCAAAACAATTCCAAATCAACCCAAAATCGATATACAGATAAAACACATTTAAGTAAACTATAATAGGGGGTGTTTGCAGGAAAATAGGAAAATGAATTAGTGTAAGGCATGTGAAAGAGTGTGTGTTTGTGTACTCAGAAAATTAAGAAAACAGTAGCATTATCAAATGGGAAAATCAGTGACATGGGTAATAACCTGGAACAATGTCCAAAATCCTGAATTCCAGCGTGCTTATCAGGCAAACCTAGTGAGTACACTGGAAAACTCAGTTACAGTTTTCAAAGAGAGGAAGGAAAACAGTTCAAGTATTCAGAAATTGAAACCATTCTCAGTTTACATTAGCAAGGAACCCAAATCGATACCAACTAACCCAAATCCTGTTGACAGTTTAATCATGAATAACATTCATTTCAGTTCAGAAAAAAAAAGAAAGAACAAATCTCTGTTAAGAGCTCAATTCAAACCAAAACATCCCAGGTTATAGGCTGTTACAGAGAAACAATTCTCAGGAACAGGAAATGAGAATCTCAGGTTGAGAAGAACCACTCCCAGGTTCTTAATTTCGAAATTCAACCCACATGTCCAAATCCTATTTACAAACCAAAAACCTAATTCAATTTGCAATAATGAACTAAAATGAACAACCAATCTTGTGGGGACATATAAGAGTGAAAAATAGAAAGTAAAACAAGGAATTAAAAGTTAGAAAAAATGGAAAAACCATGTATCAGTCAATTGTGTAGCATGTATCATCCGAATGGCTTATATCCCCATTTCAAACCCAAATTTCCATATTAAACCTATTCTAATATGTGAATCTAATCTAACATAGTTTACACATCATATTTAGGATCAATTTAGCAAATTAAACATGAATTAAATTATTTAAAACTGTAACAAAATAGGGAACAAAACTACACTGATACACGCACACAGTGCACACTCGTGCACACGTGATTCCGTGTCCGACATGACACGAGGGCTCGTGCAACTCGAGGAACCTCGTGTCAGTCATGGACACAATATGTGTGTCAAGTTTTGTGTATCGAAGTGGCGTGTGTACAGAGCAAACAGCCCCGAGTAGCAGGACATGAATCCTGCCAGCGCGCGCGTGTGCGACCGCGTGTCCACGTGTCTGTGGCGACACGACACGACACCAAACACGACTCAGAACACAAGAAACACGTAAGCGAGATCAAACCCTATTTTTCTATTAAAATACAATCCTAAAATCAGGTCGAAATGCCCTTTGGGGTATTTCGTCAAACACCTATAAACATGGGTTGATACGTGTCCGATACGGACACGTAATGGACTCAAATTCTAGGATTAACTAGTCCTACATCTAGGGTAGGCCTAGGGCATCCTATAAATGTAATAAAACAGTAATTATATGGTATAAATTAGGATTTACCTATTGATGTACAAAGGCTCAAAATCTCCAAATGAAAATGGTTCCTCAAGCCACCAAATTCCTTCAAATTGCCCAAACTCTGAAATATCCTTACATAAACAGCAAGAACAGAAAAATTAGTATCTATAGCAATTGGTTTGGAGGAAAAAGAAGTTGAAATGGATTTTCTATGATTTATTGAAGATGGAGACTTACCTCTTTCTAAAACTTTGCAAAATTCCTAATGGAGGCTAGCCCTAATTCCTAGGAATCATTAAATAGAAGGGGAATCCCTATGTGGCTGGATTGGGCTAGGGTTTTGCATTAGCTAATGGGTTTTGGGCTTCTATGGCTAAGTTGCTATTTAATGGTTCAACCATAAATCATGGCTTATGACTTAACTATTCCAACTTGTGTTTAATGACTAAACCATAGGTTAATCCTAGTCTAACTAGGGTTGCATGACCTAACCAAGTCCAACACAACTAGGGTTAGCTTCTTGGTTAGCCTACCAAGTCAAGCTAGTCAAAGTCAACCTAGTCAACCTTCATTCAAACAATTCAAAAATAAATCCTAAAAATTCCCATAAATTCAAATAAATTCTAATAAATTCAAATAACCCCAAAAATGACAAAAATACCCTCAAACTAGAAATGATAAACAAAATACCCTAATCACATGGCTAGGCTCTAGGTCAACCAGTCTCCAAGGTTACACTATTAAAAAATCACCAAATATCATATCATGATTTAAATATCATTATTAAAAGACTAAAATTACAAAATTTCAAAATTACCATCTTCTGGAAAACTGGGTGTTACAATCCTACCCACCTTATAAAAATTTCATCCTCGAAATTAAGATGATCGCACCCCTTCTAGGTTAAGCCCCCAGCAATCATAGTCTCAGAAACCTATTTAAGTCATACAGTTGGAAAGTATAACCTATGGGATCATGGCATGTAATATCAGTCTGGGGTCTCATCTAGTTACACCAACTATACTACAGTACTAGGCAATCACAAGGTATCAAAACATACAAGCAAGGGATGCATCAAATATTCTCAAAAAAGGATACTAAGGTTAGGTCAAAACTCACCTCCAGCTAGGTCTGAGAACTAGAACTCCCTCCTGGAAGCAGGGCCCTGGTTGGGGCAGGTATATCAGGACAGTGCTGCACCCAGTGTACAGCTGACCCACAGAATAGGCACAATCCTAGTCTCTTTCTACAGGAGTTCCACTTGTGCCCAGACCTATTACAGTAGGCACAGATAGGCTTTGGCTCAGCTGGCCTCTGCTGGATAGAAGACTGGGCTGGGTATGATGATATAGGCTAGATATATGGGTACTCCTCAAACTCTGGGTAGGACTAAGTACTACTCCTCGCCCTCTTGGATCTAGGCTCTCCTCCTGGAAGCACAGAGTCCCGAAGACGTAGCAACCTCTGGTATTGCTCCCTCATGGCCTCCTCATGAACTCTCTGTGACTCCAACAGCCTATCTTGGAAATATCCAAACACCTGGGCTGCATCAAGTAATAAACCTCCGGGTGGTACAGTATGGAGTACAAGGGGTAGGAAAAGGCTCTCGGTCTCAGACAAATTCGCAGCTCTCTCCTGAACGACAGGAGATGAAGGAAGACTCTCTAGCGAGGCTACCACCATCACCTCAATGGCAGGAGGTGCCACCACCCCCTGATCAGATAGAGGGATCACTACCTCCTGAACAATAGGAGGTGGAAGCACACTCTCAGTAGATGCAGCTGCTCTCATGCGACGGGCTCGAGTCATGGGTGCCATACTGGAAAGGATAAAAACACAACAATCATTAAGGCTGTACGGCAGTCTACTATCCTATCTGTAAACTGGTAATTATCAAAAATAAAATAAGTTAACTACTAATCATCTAAAAGGGGTACTATTTAAGAAAATCAGAACCAAAAGTTTAAGGAACGAAAGTCAATAGCATTGAATCCAATCACAATATAATATATATAGAAAGAGAGAGTGTTAGATAGGGAAAAGCTAACACTATGTAAAGGTCATGTGGTTTGTGTGTGTAAAATATGCATGAAAGTGTATAGGAGGATTTGGGTTTCAACCATAGCTATCAAGTTATACTATTCATGGCATATTGGTTAAGCAGTCTACAAGGCACAAGCTATTTACTCATAACATGCATGGCTAACCATATATATATATATATATATATATATATATATATATATATATATATATATATATATATATATATATATATATATATATATATATATATATATATATATATATATATATATACATGTTATAATATATGTAGATGCATATATTATATATATATATATATATATAGCTATATATATAGCTATGTGAACATAACATAGAGGTGAAGGGTTAGGTTTACATTGCAGTTGTGAACATTAGTGTAGAGTGTCAAGTGTACATGGGTTAAAACTTGAGATGAAGGGTTCAATCATTCAGTTTAGCTCATCATTACATATTAGATCTGAAATTGAGCTACACATTTGAAAGCAATGTAAAAATGTTAACATGTATTCAGTTTTCAGGATTTTGGAGAAATTCGAACATCAAAACTAACTCAATGTTTACCACAACCACAACCTAACATGTAAGAGTATGAAACCTAACTTATATACCTACACACAATAATGTATATGGCTCAAACATTACCATTTAAAACTGCAAATTGAACTAAACACTTAGGATCCAGGGTTAAAGGTTTAATAATAACAGCTAAAGTTACTCTTACTCCTATTCCTAAGTTATTTGATGATGGAGTGCAATTTATAACAACAGAATGGTACGATAGAGATGATATGTTTAAAACCTTCTCAAGGTACAATCTGATAATCATATGCGTCTGTCCAAAATCATGTTACTCAGAGTCCTCGCCATGCCAGTAAGCAAGGCTGCGATAAACGATAGATTCTATAACTGGGGCATGTACCTCTACAATCATGTCGTCTGGAATTCTCGCTATGCCGACTAGTATAGCTGCAAGAAATTCTAAATCTCATAACCAAGATACGTACATCCGAAGTCAGGTCTCTATGTTTTCGCCACGCCAGCTAATATGGCTGCGATAAACTACAGGTTCCATAATCAAGTAGATGTTTTACCATCCCTGTATTCCCGTCAACATATGTTATCAGAAAAATATCGTAACTCAGGCCTTAAAATTCATCTCGATAGGAAAATCAAAATCAACAACGATCCAATCAAAATCAAATTCAGTAATCAAGGAGTGAGAGCAACAAAACAAGGAAAATGATTCAAATTGAAGTTTAAATAAGATTCTCAAGGGTCGTCCCAGGAATCTCTTAAGGAATCCTAACTGTGATTGAGTACCTTCAAAATATATTCTAATCCTACTACAGGCTGTAGTGATACTCTAGTTCGAATACCACTACATAAACTTGACCTGCATGGGCCACCACTAAAAATGTGTCACGACCCGCACCCACTATGAGGGTACGAGTACGTAACAGCGCCCAGCCTACGTCGCAGTGTCGGCAGTAGAATGCTATCCTAGGTCACAATATCTAACAATATAAAACTAAGCAGTTTATACTCCCCGAATGGGGGTAACATAGTAGAAGTAAACTCAATCACAACTAAGGAAGAAGAAAGCACGATATGATATAGAACTTAAGAAAAATACAGATGATCAGACAGTCTAAGATAACATCTCAACAGATATCCAGAGTACAAGATTTCAGCTACTGAATATGAAAGAATATATACAACCCAAATCTCAAAGACAGAAATAAAGTCTAACTACTAGTCTCAAGATAACATAAGTAAGATAAAACCTAACTAAGCTAGTCTAGGCATTAGGGTAAAGTCGTCAGCTAGAGCTGTCCCGTAGAAGGTATCCACACAGGCCTCCTCCTCGTCCTCTGTAATATTTTCAACAGGTCCAGTCAGGACAGGAGCGCGCACAATACATCTCAACAGTTTATAGCAGGTTAGAAAATATAATCATACAGTAAAGTAAGACACAGGTACTGAAGAATGTAGTATGTAAACAGAGAGAAAGAGGACTGTAATAGAAATATCTACTATAAGTAAAGAACTAACAGTGGCTAGTGAGTCAGAGTATAATACAGACATGTAAATGGCATAGAATGATTTTGATGAGACACTACGGAATGATTCTGATGAGATAATACTTGGGTATTATTCACATGTCTACTTCTACTCCCCCGTACCCCCAATCAATATACAAGGATCCAACCAGGTTATGTTATGATTCTATGTAACGGCCCCCGAAGAATGGTACATAGTAGTCCCATAAATGGAGATTCTGGGAAACCCAATAAATGGGATAAGGATTCAAGGAAAACTCTATGATCATAAGAGTATATGTCACAAGTGATCAAAGAACCAAAGAAGCATAGTGATATGCCATGTAAGTGAAACGCACAGAACATAGAGTACCCGATGCTTCCTGAAGGGATAACATCTCAAGAAGGGATCCATATAGTACTAATCCGTGTGACAAACGTGACAGTATCAAGTAAAGTAATTTAATGCAAAAAAATAATTCTAAGCAGGATATGAAATGATCAGAGAATATACTCGCCTGTATCTGAGTGTCCGGATGAAATGTACTGTCCGAGAAGAGGTGTTTGGCTCCTAATCAGAACAGCACAAGTCACAACAAGTCTAAAATGATAACAAGATGTAATTCAATGCATTCTACATGAATCTAGGTCAATCTAGGCCAAAGTCAACTCTTGGTCAACTCTGGTTAACCCTAGAAGTCAACTAGGTCAACTATGGTCAAACTAGGTCTAACAAGTCTAAATAGTCTAACAAGTCTATTCTAGGTCTAACTAGGCTATACAAGTCTATCTAGACTCTACACTAGTCAAGCAGACACACACATAGGCCATAGGCTATATCATGCCTATGAGCCAGACCATAAATCACATGACTACATGTCAATATATCTAAAATAATACACAAATTGATATATATTATAATCTAACTTAGAATATACATATATAGGCTATCTATATACATATCACCCATACAACCATATTTATATATAATATATGATAGTACACACACATTAGCTAATATATAGGATATATATTACATCTCACATATAGATATACATGTATATATGAAATAGGAACATAGTATGTGTCCTTGGGGGGGGGGTGTGTGTATAAAGACATGACATGTGTGTGTGTCAAGAGGATACATAAGTGAAGTGTCTAGAGAGTTGTGTGTGTGTGTGTGATAGCTGGAACCTGTGAACAGTGTAACATGTGTGACCAACCCCCCTGAAATCAGGACAGTGTAGGCAAGCAAAACAGTGCACTTGTGTTTAATTGAAATCAAGGAATGTTCATTAAGGAAAGAATTAATCTCAGGAAAATAGCATTGAAAGCAGTGAATACATGAATCAAACATTTCAGTTTCAAACTAGGATTAAACAGGAATTAACAGTTTAATCATGCATAAACATTATGTAGCCTCCCTTCCCGAAATTTTGAGATATTTTTTTTATTATTTGATTTAAATGGTAATTTTAGAATTTTGTAAATAATTATTTAGTTAATTATTACGGTAGATGATTTAGTCATGATTAAATTCGGAATACAGGGTGACTAGAAATCGTGGCACTGATAGTGCAGTAGCGTGCCTAGACTAGTGTATTAGCCATGCCAAGGAAGGCCGAGCCATAGTGATGTCCTAACTAGAAAAATCAGGCCAAGTTATGACATGACCATTATAAATAGTTTAATTATTCATTATTAACGTTATTTGACGTCTAGGTGACCCGATCGTACCAAACTAGTCAAACTGGACCCGAACTGAGCCCAAGCCCATGTAGTCATGTAGTACGTTCAATGACATTCGTGTTGACGTATTTTGGTATGAGTGTGTGGGTTTCCGTTTTAATTATTTAAATGAATATTTTCTAGTATTCATATTTATAATATTATAAATATCATTATTATGTGATATTCAATAATATTTGCATAAAAGGGGGCCCTGCACATTTTGGGATAATTAGACTGTATATGATGGTATATGCGCCATTATTGGTTTATAGTTTTCGTTATTATTATTATTTTATTGAGAATATTATTATATAATATAATATTATTATTGGTAATTTAATTAGATTTATGGATATTATTATATCAGCATATATATATATATATATATATATATATATATATATATATATATATATATATATATATATTTTTTATATATATATATATATATATATATATATATATATATATTGATAAATATCTATAGGAAAATATAAAGGGATATATATTTTGTGTAGATATATATATACTATATACGTGTTAAGGTGTATGTATATAAATATAGGATATAATATGTGTGCATGTATATATATATATATATATATATATATATATATATATATATATAATATATATATATATATATATATATATATATATATATATATATATATATATATATATATAGGTACACTTGGTGATATATATATATATAGTATATATATATATATATATATATATATATATCTATATATATATATATATATATATATATATATATAAATATATATCACAAGTGTACATATATATATATATATATATATATATATATATATATATATATATATATATATATATATATATATATATATATAAATATTTTATATATAATAAAATATCTATTATATATAATATAATATATATATATATATATATATATATATATATATATATATATATAATATATATATATATATATATAAATATTTTATATATAATATATTTGATATATATTTATATATATTTATATATAAATATATATATATATATCTATTATATATATATATATATATATATATATATATATATATATATATATATATATATAAATAAATAAATACATAAATAAATAAACTATATATATATATATATATATATATATATAATATATAATATATATATATATATATATATATATATATATATATATATATATATATATATATATATATATAAATATATACGTGTACGTAAATATATATATGATAATATAAAATGTGTGAATATAAATATATATGTGTATATACGTGCCTGTGTACATATATATGTGTGTGTATATATATATATATATATATATATATATATATATATATATATATATATATATATATCGAAGGAGAAGTATGTGGACGCAGGCTCCTCTCCTGGCCTCTCCGCCCGTCGGCATCCTTTGGCTGGGCTGGCCGGTTGGCCTGCCGGGCCCGGCGGCACCACTCCAATGTTTCACCCCCATCGGCGGACTCCCCTCCTCCCCAGGGTGGCCGGCCCCCGTCTGCCCCCCTGTGTGGTCCTTCCGTCCCGGCCGCCGCCCCGTGTAGAGGTTTCCCTAACTACTTCCCCCCTCCCCAGCCCCTCGCCGCCCTCGGCGGCCTCGACGAAACCGAGCTAGGCGCAGCCCTTCGCCGGCTTCTGTAACGCCTATGGCGCCCTCATCTTCTCCGGCGCCCCCGGTGGTCACTCCTGCTGCTGTGCCAACTCCCTCCTCGGCAGCGCCCGCCCAGCTGTGTCCTGGTTTCGTCTCCTCCGGCGGCCCAGGTTCCGGAGCGCCGCCGGCCTTTCCTCCTCTAGTCGCCCCCGCATCGTCACCGGTGTCCTCACCCTCCGCGGCGTCTCCTCCTCTCGTTGCCCCCCTTTCGTAGCCGCCTCCCCCGCTTGCGGCGGCGCCCCCCACCGCTTTCTTCTTCCCTCCGTGGCCGTCGCCCGCGCATTCCCCGGCTTCCAGCGGCTCCGGTCTGGCCCCCGCCTCCCCTTCCCCGTCGGGTCTCTCTCCGGTGCCGGTGGCCCCCCTCCCGTGGGCCACGGTGGCTGCATTACGACCACCGGCCTCGTCCCCCCCCACGGCCTCCGTGCTGTGGCCGGCGGCGTACTCGGCCCCCGCTCTCACCTTCTCCCCGTCGGTCGGCGAGACTTCTTCGACGGAGGCGCCGCCGTCATCGCCCGCTCCCCGTTATGCTCTGCGAAGCTCCCTCTGCCGCTAGCCGGCAGAGCCCCCATCTCGGTGATCGGACTGCGGCCGTCCGGTGGACGAGCCACCTTGCTCCCTCCCCTCTCTCCCCTGCCGGCGTGGCCGCCCTAGCGCTTGCCGCCCGCCGGTGCTCCCCCCACCCCCTTCCCTCCCCTGCCGGCCCCGGTGGCCGAGTCCTCCCTCCCCGTTTTTCCTCCCCCGCCCTCCGGCCTATCCCCCCTCGCCGGTGCTCCCCCATCCCCCCTTTTCGTCTTCCCCGTCAGGTTTCTCCGCTGGCGCGCCCCCCCACGCTCTGGAGGGGGCCGAGGCGGCCTCGGGCCGCACGCCCATTGGGCAGTGCCCACGTTGGGCCGTGTGCCCCTCTAGCTCCTCGGGTGGAGTTTCCCCCCTCGTTTTTCGTGTTCGAATTTTCAAATCTTTGAAAATTTGGTTAAAAAAAAACAGAACCAGAACCAGGGACAGTGTGCCCACAACCCCTCCTTGGGCCGAGCCTCACTCCAGCCGCAAGGGGCTTGATCGGTGCTGCGGTCTACAGTTATTTTGGCGTTTTGATAATTTGGTTTTCCAAATTCGAAACGTTGCACTGTCGGATCTTGGACCCCTCTCAAATCCGATTAACCCTTTTTTACTATTCTCTAGTGTTGTTTTAATTTTCTTGTTTTTCAGGGCTTATTTTGTGTGTTCCAGCCCGGCACCTGTATTGCTCTTCATGAGCTCACCTTTGCTTTCAATAAAATTGCTTTTGTTTTAATATATATATATATATATATATATATATATATATTATATATATATATATATATATATATATATAAAAGAAAAAATATATATATATATATAAAATATATATATATAAGTATTATGTGTTAATAAGAAATAGGAAAAAAAGGAAATAGAAAAGAAAGGAAAATAAGAAAATAGAAACCCCCAGCCCAGGGTCTCACCCCAGGCCCACGAACCAAGCCTGGGTTTCTCCCACCCCCGCACAGGGAATAGCCCGAGAGCCGAAGACCACCCCCCCACCCCGCGTTCGGAAAAAACCTAAGATTATATATAGAGAGAGGCCGAAGGGGGATTTGAAGAAACCCTAACACAGACCGCCGCCCCAACACCCCTGGACAGCCAGCGCGGCCGTGCGTCGCCGGGGGACGACCGCCGGTCGGCCGGAGCGGGTCGATTCACGCGCGCGCGAGCAGAACACTGCGACAGGACAGCAGCAGACAAGTGCGAGGAGGCCTACTTCGCGAGGCAACCACGACCTCCACGCTCGTCCTCTTGACGAACCGATTCTTCAGGTACGAAGCTAACCTATAGGCCTTCGATCCCCTTCAGGTAGTTCTTTTTAATTTGTTTGGTACGCGACGAAAAATGAGCCCCAAAACCGAGAAAAATCTCGATTTCCTGAGTATAAAAACTGTCCCAACGCCCCATATTTGCGGTCGATTTGCGACCAGAACATCACGAATTTTGGAAAACCGCCTGAAGATACTTCTAGACAACCTAACCAAGATGAAAACCCAGTTTTTAGATTTAATTCTTGTGATTTATTTTCTGTTTAAAATAAGGATGAAGTTGACGAAAAATCTATTTTCAAAATATCGAAAACCATCCACACGACGTGCGTCCCGCCATTCCGAACGACGTGGTCGCGAATCGAAGACATCAAAAGCTGCGTAACGGCTTCGTGGTCGTGTGGGCTTTGGCGGAATTCAAATTGGTCGCGTGTGCGCGACGAATTTGATGCGTATCCGTCAAAATTCACCGTATCGTGTACTTTGCAAATTTTCCAATTACTTTGTGCACGCTCGTCAGATCGCGACGAAACTTGCGCCAACATGACTATATCGTTTTTTTGGTCCTGTATGCCAAGTTTGGTCCAATTCTGAGACCGTTGATAAAATTACCATTTTGCGGGCCCTACGGTTCTACCTAACGGGCGATTTTGTGCACAGCCCGCCGGAATCTAACTTTGGACATACGGTTAGGTTCGTATCGGAAAACTGGATCCGTAGACATGTAGTTTGACGACTTTAAAGACCATTGACTCTGGCACGCTTTTCGATGCAAAGCGGGTCCAACGACGGACATCGTTTTGCCGAAATTACCGTTTTGCCCCTGTGTCCAGAATTGGACTTAAGGACAGGCAATCCTAGCTAATTTGACTATTCTGAGAACGTTGGTACTATTTATTTCAGCATTCGGAGACTCCTACATGTGTTGACTGATTGTGGCTCATTGAGTGGTATAGTGTTATTGGTTTCTCCAGCTAAGGACCTCAGGCAAGTGCACTTTCTGATTGCTTTCGATTCATAGTAGTTTTCTCATTTCATGTCTATATATATATTTTGCTGCTTGTTGACACGCACGTCACACGGAGTAGTCGGGAGGGGAAATACTCAGTAAATACGTGAACAAACCCAATTACTATTACCGAATGATAGCTAAGTCATACACACTCACATATGAGTTAGCTGTACCAATTACTGAATGATAGCCATCGTATGATGTGCCGTATTAGCCCAGCCATTCACGTATTAAAAGGTATTTCACACCACGTAGGTAGATGTCTTTTATTTTTCCTTTTACTTTTCCACCGTGCCATGTCATCAGTTTTCTTACTAGCTTTCATATTTCATATGCTATTTTCATGTCTTGTTAATTCTATTATGTTTTCGCATTGTCGTTGATTTGTGTACTTGTTCCATTCCTGACTGGAAACCAATATTTTTCAGGTTTAGCCGCGATCACTCTTAACACTGGGGAAGGCTTGGGTATGCTGAAGTCAAACCTAGAAATAGGTAGCAGATGTACCAATTTCACTTGTTGTAAAATCTTGTATTTCCTTTAATTTTAAATGATGTAAATGTTGTAATAAATTTAGAAATGTGAATGAGCAGCAAATGTTGTATTTTGAGCATTTATTTCTTGCGGGCTTGACAGCGTTCTACCGCCGACTCTGCGGCGTAGGCTGGCTTGGACATGTCTCGTATCCGAAAAGCGGGTACGGGTCGTGACAAGTTTTTGTGGTGGCCCATGCAGGTCAGTTTTCGTAAAAGATTGCGAACTCGTGATGGTACTTAATTTAGTCGTACCATTGCGAGCCTGCGCCTAAGAAATACTCACTCATAAATAGGATTAAAATAATTTAGGAGAATAACTAGGACTAGGAGTCCCTTGTTCAAATTGACCGTTGGGTAGTTAAGGTTGTTAGATAGGCCATGCTATTTAGAATGCTTGCCAGGTCTCTATATGATACACTGATACCTTTGGTATAACATTATGATCCAATATGGATCCACTATTCACTGGTAAGTTAGGCTTATCTATAATTAAGGCTTTAATCGTGATAACCTGTTTAGTTTTCTTTTGCTCTATCTAGATATAAATTTTATATCATGAATTAGAATTGCCTGTTTTAAATTCTCTTTTGCTGTAAGGATTTAGGTTATAATTTCTGATTCTGCAATTCGTGTACGAATCTCGAGGTAGATCGATTCGAGATTTCCCTCAACCATTGAAATGCATATGAAATAGATACTAGAATGTTTGTATTTCTTTTGTACTTAGTTATTTTCTCCTTGTTAAATCTTTAATTTAAATGTTGTGATTCATAGGACAAATTCTTACGCTCAATTTCTAGTCAACTTGTTTGAATCTCTAGAAGCTCATAAATTTTACGGTTATAGTTAGAGAAATATTAGCTAACCCATAAAGTTAGACAGCAGCACACTGTCGTCAATTATTTGAGAGTGGAGAATGTGGGTTCACTGCAGCCAGCAGCGCACTGGCGAGGCACAACCCATAGAATTGAAATCATTTCGAAGAGTTATAGGTTATGGAACATTGCTAAAGCTATGTCCTCGTTGACCTCTTTAGATCTTAGATACCCTTGCGTCAATCTAAGGTAGAGTATCTGATAGCATATCATATCTGAATTACGGAACCAAGGATTTACCTAGAATATAGAATTTAGATTTCCATAACCCATTAGTCGACCAAGGCCTTAGAGATAGGAAGAAAATAGGTTGACTATATAGGCAAGAACACCAGGTAAGGTTTTGATTCTCCCAAAACTCAAACTACTTGTGCCTCCTTTCCAAAAATCTTGCCTATTTATATTTTGACTATCTTGACCAATGCTGCTATTACAGCCTAGTTTTGCAAGCTTACTCTTTTGTCGAGCTTGATTCGAGACATATGTTTATTGGGGACGCCCGCTAACATATGGTCTACTCAGAATCATTGTATTACGGTCTGATCAACCATGATGCAATTGGTTCGCCCTTCATCTAATTACCCTACGTGGATTGAGATGTAGTGGTCTCTAGGATCTCATCCGCGACTGCCTTGACAATTCCTCTTGAATTATACATCCGCCTTTGAATCATGTAATTGTGTTCAGTGACATCTCCCTTGAGCCCTATTGTTTTGTCCTTCACCGATTAGAAAGATGAAAGCTCGTAATTGGTAGATAGATACATAGTATTTCCATGGCTAAGATAGTTGTATACGCAAGTGTAGCTACCATCGACCAGCCCTGTGACAGGAACCTTACCACCATATCCTAGCCTCTAAGGTGGGTAGACTGTAAGCCTTCTCAATTCTAGGATACCCTAATCTAGTGGGAATAGTTTTATCATTAGGGATCTTGTCTAGTCCATATAGAATGAAACCCATTGTTCATCCAACCAATGACTAATGTCCAAATAGAGGACCTATTAAGACCACAATCTTGATTTCTCAAATTCTGTTCTATTATGGAACCTTGTTTAGAATTTTGAGAACAGGAAATTCTGTATTACACGAATTGCAAGCCCCTCTAAGAAACAAGGATTCTTCGATTTAGCAAGTGACTGGACTAACGTAGCCCAATCTAGCAAATAAGTCAATGGTTCGTAAATACTCTTTTTAGCTATATCGTTGGATACTCTCTACTGCTCTTGAAACTTTGTAGTTGCTCTCGATTATTCTTCCTTACCTTCCCGTCCTTCCTATTACAGAGCTACGAATGGGCATACTATTTAGGATTTATCAAATTATTTCTTAGCTACTGGTGTAAATTTGTGCTTGTTAAATTTTGGATTGCTTGATAGGTAATAGAGGATTTTTTTATTATTATTTTTTGAATTTTAGGCATGTCTATGAGTTAGAATTTCGAGGACGAAATTATTTTAAGGTGGGTAGATTTGTAGCCTCCCTTGCCGAAATTTTGAGATATTTTTTTTATTATTAGATTTAATTGGTAATTTTAGAATTTTGTAAATAATTATTTAGTTAATCATTACGGTAGATGATTTTAGTCACGATTAAATTCGGAATACAGGGTGACTAGAAATCGTGGCACTGATAGTACAGTAGCGTGCCTAGACTAGTGTATTAGCCATGCCAAGGAAGGCCGAGCCATAGTGATGTCCTAACTAGAAAAACCAGGCCAAGTTATGACATGACCAATATAAATAGTTTAATTATTCATTATTAACATTATTTGACGTCTAGGTGACCCGATCGTACCAAACTAGTCAAACTGGACCCGAACTGAGCCCAAGCCCATGTAGACATACGGTACGTTCAATGACATTCGTGTTGACATATTTTGGTATGAGTGTGTGGGTTTCCGTTTTAATTATTTAAATGAATATTTTCTAGTATTCATATTTATAATATTATAAATATCATTATTATTTGATATTCAATGATATTTGCATAAAAGGCGGCCCTGTACATTTTGGGATAATTAGACTGTGTATGATGGTATATGCGCCATTATTGGTTTATGAGTTTTCGTTATTATTATTATTTTATTGAGAATATTATTATATAATATAATATTATTATTGGTAATTTAATTTGATTTATGGATATTATTATACTAGCATTCATATGAATAGATATATATATAGGAAAATATAAAGGGATATAATATGTGTGCATGTATATATATATATATATATATATATATATATATATATATATATATATATATATATAGGAAAATATAAAGGGATATAATATATATATATAATATATATATATATATATATATATATATATATATATATATATATATATATATATATATATATATTATATCCCTTTATATTTTCCTATATATATATATATATATATATATATATATATATATATATATATATATATATATATATATATATATATATATATCACCAAGTGTACCTATATGTGTATATATATATATAAATACGTGTACGTAAATATATATATTGATAATATAAAATGTGTGAATATAAATATATATGTGTATATACGTGCCTGTGTACATATATATGTGTGTATATATACATGAATATATATATAAGTATTATGTGTTAATAAGAAATAGGAAAAAAAGGAAATATAAAAGAAAGGAAAAGAAGTAAATAGAAACCCCCAGCCCAGGGTCTCACCCCAGGCCCACGAAACCAGCCTGGGTTTCTCCCACCCCCGCACAGGAAATAGCCCGAGATCCGAAGACCACCCCCCCACCCTCCCTCGCGTTCAAAAAAAACCTAAGATTATATATAGAGAGGTCGAAGGAGGATTTGAAGAAACCCTAACACAGACCACCGCCCCAACACCCCTGGACAGCCAGCGCGGCCGCGTGCCGCCGGTCGGCCGGAGCGGGCCGATACACACGCGCGCGAGCAGAACACTGCGACAGGACAACAGCAGACACGTGCGGGGAGGCCTACTTCGCGAGGCAACTACGACCTCCATGCTCGTCCTCTTGACGAACCGATTCTTCAGGTACGAAGCTAACCTATAGGACTTCGATCCCCTTCAGGTAGTTTTTTTAATTCGTTTGGTACGCGACGAAAAACGAGCTCCAAAACCGAGAAAAATCTCGATTTTCTGAGTATAAAAACTGCCCCAATGCCCCATATTCGCGGTCGATTTGCGACCAGAACATCACGAATTTTGGAAAACCGCCTGAAGAGACTTCTAGACAACCTAACAAAGATGAAAACCCTATTTTTAGATTTAATTCTTGTGATTTATTTTCTGTTTAAAATTAGGATGAAGTTGACAAAAAATCTATTTTCAAAATATCGAAAACCATCCACACGACGTACGTCCCGCCATTCCGGGCGACGTGGTCGGGAACCGAAGGCATCGAAAGCTGCGTAACGACTTCGTGGTCGTGTGGGCTTTGGCGGAATTCAAATTGGTCGCATGTGCGCGACGAATTTGATGCGTATCCGTCGAAATTCACCGTATCGTACACTTTACAAATTCTCAAATTACTTTATGCACGCTTGTCAGATCGAGACAAAACTTACGCCAACAGAAACATATCATTTTTCTGGTCCTGTATGGCAAGTTTGGTCCAATTCTGAGATCGTTGATAAAATTACCGTTTTGTGGGCCCCACGGTTCCACCTAACGGGCGATTTTGTGCACAGCCCGTCGGAATCCAACTTTGGACATACGGTTGGATTCGTATCAAAAAACTAGATCTGTAGACATATAGTTTGACGACTTTAGAGACCATTGACTCTGGCACGCTTTTCGGTGCAAAGCGGGTCCAACGACAGACATCGTTTTGTTCGAAATTACCGTTTTGCCCCTGTGTCCAGAATTGGACTTAAGGACAGGCAATCCTAGATAATTTGACTATTCTGAGAATGTTGGTACTGTTTATTTCAGCATCCGGAGACTCCTACATGTGTTGACTGATTGTGGCTCATTAAGTGGTATAGTGTTATTGGTTTCTCCAGCTAAGGACCTCAGGCAAGTGCACTTTCTGATTGCTTTCGATTCATAGTAGTTTTCTTATTTCATGTCTATACATATATCTTGCTGCTTGTTGACACGCTCGTCACACGGAGTAGTCGGGAGGGGAAATACTCAGTAAATACGTGAACAAACCCAATTACTATTATCGAATGATAGCTAAGTCATACACACTCACGTATGAGTTAGCCGTACCAATTACTAAATGATAGCCATCGTATGATGTGCCGTATTAGCCCAGCCGTTCACGTATTAAAAGGTATTTCACACCACATAGGTAGATGTCTTTTATTTTTTCTTTTACTTTTCCACCGTGCCATGT
Organism: Iris pallida; assembly: GCA_029216955.1. NCBI lineage: Eukaryota > Viridiplantae > Streptophyta > Magnoliopsida > Asparagales > Iridaceae > Iris > Iris pallida. Next base: position 20,700,568 of record JANAVB010016195.1, read on the forward strand.
CATCAGTTTTCTTACTAGCTTTCATATTCCATATGCTATTTTTATGTCTTGTTAATTCTATTGTGTTTTTGCATTGTCGTCGGTTTGTGTACTTGTTCCATTCCTGACTGGAAATCAACATTTTTCAGGTTTAGCCGCGATCACTCTTAACACTGGGGAAGGCTTGGGTATGCTGAAGTCAAACCTAGAAATAGATAGCAGATGTACCAATTTTACTTGTTGTAAAATCTTGTATTTTCTTTAATTTTAAATGATGTAAATGTTGTAATAAATTTAGAAATATGAATGAGCAGCAAATGTTGTATTTTGAGCATTTATTTCTTGCGGGCTTGACAACGTTCTACCTCCGACTCTGCGACGTAGGCTGGCTTGGACACGTCTTGTATCCGAAAAGCGGGTACGGGTCGTGACACATTCATTTCAGAGTAATGAAAAGGAACTAAATCTCAGTTTTAAAGGAAAATGAAATAACAGGTTTAGGATTGAATCCAGTGCAATGTGTAACACCCAGTTTCTAAAATGAGGGTAATTTTGAAATTTTATAATTATAATTATTTAATAATGATATTTAAACCATGTTTTGATTTTTGGTGATTTTTAGTTATTTTTAAACTATTTAAAATCACGACTTGTGATTTTGATGATTTACTAGTGTAACCCTAGAGTTTGCTGAGCCCAGAGACTAACCATGACCAAGGGAGCCTAGCTATGTGATTAGGATGACTAAATACTAGTTTTTAGCCTAGGGGTATTTTGGTCATTTTGACAATTTTGTGAAATTGTAAATTGTATTAATTAAATATTGTGCTAATCTATTAGTTAAGCCTTAACCTAGAAACTTAGCCTAAATCTAAATTAGCCTTGAATGATTAGGTTAACTAGTCATGAGATGATTCCTAATATCTAGATATTATAGGAAGATATTTTACTCTAAGATATTTATGAAAAATTAGCCTATGACATTGAACCAATAGGAATGCCTAGAATTTGTTGGACAATCCTTAGCCACTCATCATGACCTAAAAACCTAGCCCTAATAAATCTATGGCAGCCATTAAACACCCCCCTCCCCCTTCCTATAAAACAATCCTATTAAAACTTTAGCCTCTCTTTACACCCCCTTAAGAACCCTAATAGTTCTTCACAATTTTTTCCTTCCCTAATATCCAAATCAAGCCCAAATTGATTCAAATCAATTGCAACATCACCCTCTACAGTAGTGGAGGCTAGTTGGGGCTTGCTAGCTAGGGTTTGAAGTGCTTGGGTGGATTGAAGTTCAAGAAGAACCCTCAACCTCATATCCTTTTTTATTGAGATTCAATCTCAATAGGTAAACCCCATGAAACCCTAGTAATTTGTGTTTTATTTTCATAAATGCATGCATATAGGTATACCCTAGCTGTAAGAATAGTTTGGTGCTAGGTAGTGTCGATTTTGTGTCCGTATCGGACACGTATCAGTAAAATTAAGAAGGTGTTCGACGAAATGCCTGTGAGAATAAAATGTTATTAATTTCAAAAACTAATTAAAAGGAAATTTAGGTCTTGTAATGTAGATCAGAAATCCAATTGACTGAGTCGATGTTTTGGTGTCCTCGTGTCCAAAACGGATACGCACATACATGTGCAGACACGGTGGCAGTGCCTTGCTGCCACGCGTGTAGTGCTCACTGCACAGAACATTAGGAACCACCAAATTTGGTGTGGGACTCGGGGCAGTGACTGACAAGTCACTCCCCAAGTTTTAAGACTCATAGTGTCGTATCGGACACGGATTTTGGCATGCACTGATATTGTACTGTACTGTACACGCGATTTATTCCCACTGATACGTGTCTCGTGTCGCGCAGACACATGCCGACAGACTCTCGTGTCATGTCGAATGTGTAGCCCTAGGCCTGGACTACACGTGGGTGTGAGCACGAGAAGCCTTATGGCTTGTGTCGTATCCACGAGAGCTCGACATCGCTGCACGAGCCTGTGCACAAACTGTGCACTACTAATTCAAATCCAGTTTTCCTATTTGCTTTGGACACTTCGTGTCCACTCTAGTGGACACAAATGACACTCCTAGACACGATATCACATGTGGATTGAACCTATTGACTGTTGTTCAATTTCGATTTGGGTTTAATAAGTTTCGAATTTAGTTTTGGTGTATCAGTGTTTTGCCATGAGTTTTGATCATATAGTGTGATTTTTCCTGAGATTCCTGAGAAGGAATGACATGTTGATGTCCCTATTATTTAAGGTTGTTAACTACGGTTAAGTTTGAACCTGTGTATGCCTAGGAAAATTCTAAGAAATGTGAAATGACATATTGAACTGTATAGGAAAAACTGAGTATGGGAATTTCCCATTTTTCTGATACTGCCGTATATCAGTGTGATATTTCATTGTTTCCTTCCTAATTCGATTTGCCTTAATCATTAATATCATGTATATTGTTAATAGGTTTAAATGTTTGTAAATAACTGAGAATAGGGATGAACTGATTACATGAAATCTGAGTACACAAATCTGAAATTTCAATGCGATAACTAAGTTTGTTCTTCTCTATTTGAACCTGAGATTGTTGGGTTACTGTTGAAGGGAAAAAACCTGGAATAAACACACAAACCTGAGAATTCAGGATTTAGTATGATTTTACTGTTAAGTATGGTTTTGAGCTATATTAAATATGTTAACCTGTTAAATATGTTAACTGTTAAATATGGTTTTGAGCTATGTTAGATAGATTAACCTGTTAAATATGTTAACTGAGAATGAAAACATGTTAACTGAGATTGAAGGTTGAGCATGGAAACTGAAGTAAACTTGGTTCACTGTTTTTTTTAAATGTTAATGGGATTAAAACTGGGTTTGAGTTCTGTTATCAAACATAAAACCTGAGATTTAGTTTGTAATGGAGAAACTGAGTATGGGAATTGAAATGCAAAACTGGAAACTGAGTTCTTATAAAAAATGTATGGCAATTTCTTAATGAACTAAGTTGATGCAAACCTGGGCATGTTCCCCATTATCACTGTCAATTTCATGTCCTGAAAATCTGAGAACTTCATTAGTATTTTACTGTTTTGGTGTTAATCCTGAGATTGCATTTTCCTGTCTTCCTACAAACTAATGACACAAAGACCAGACACCTAACCCTCTAGCCTACACACACACAAGCATTTATGAACACACACACACATTCAAATCATACACACACACACAATCTACACACACACATTAGTTAACCCCCCATAGATTTTCCTATCACTCTAAAATCAGTCACACACACACCCCAATATCTGTGACACAAGTGCATTGTTCTTCACACCCTCATGATTCACACACATGCCTATAACCAAATGCACACACACATGTACACTTCTAAATTCATGGACACTTGTATTCTATTCTAACACACCCACTACCTATATTCACTCTTTCACACACACATTTACATATACCTATAAACATGCCCCTCTCTATACCTCTATCTATGTTCACATGATATTATGAGCACTTTCCTATGGATGTATTCTAAGGGCCATGCAAGTATAGGCCAATAGCCTATACAAGCCTGGTTTAACCCTTGTATATGTACCTATACATATAAGTACCTATATGCATACTTGTTCATAGAAGTGTTGTGTGGTTGTGGCTTGAATAGCCTAGTTATGAGGTGTGTTTAGCTAGGGTAGACTGGTTAGGCCTAATGAGACTTGATTGAGTCTAGGTTGACCAAGTTGACCTAGTTTTGACTAGATAGTTGGCTGAAGTTGACCAGGGTTGACTTTAGTCTAGAATTGACAAAGATTCATGTAGAGTGCATAGTAGAACTTTATTTTACTATTCTGGACATGTTATGACTTGTGCTGTTCTAAATAGGAGCCAGACACCACTCCTCGGACAGTATTTTTATCTCGGACACTCAGATACCAGGCGAGTACATTCTCTGATTATTTTCTATCCTGTTTAGAATTATTTTCCTGCTTTAAATTACCTTACTTGATACTGTCACGTTGGTCACACGGATTGGTACTATATGGATCTTTTCATGAGATATTATCTCCCTCGGGAGCATCGGATACTACATGTTTTGTGCGTTTCACAAATCATCACGTATCTCTATGCTTCCTTTGATTCACGAATCGCTTGTGACACATGTACTCTCATGTTCACAGAGCCTTTATGAATCACCTTCACGTATCACTCATTTTATGAGCCATGTGAAGTTTCACGAATCTTAACATAACTTGAACAGATCCTTGTGTATTGATTGGGGATGGGGGAGTAGAAATATGCATGTGAATATTATCCAAGTAGCTGTAGTCATGAATCACTCTCTTAGCTGTAGTCATGAATCTCCTATGCCATTCACATGTTTATATTTTACTCTGATTCACTAGTCACTATTAGCTCTCTATGTATAGTAGATATTTCTATTACAGTCCTCTCTCTGTTTATATACTGTATTTCTTCAGTTCACGTATCTTACTTTACTGCATGATTATATTTTCTAACCTGCTATGATCTGTTGAGATGTACTGTACTCGCTCCTGTCCTGACTGGACCTGTTGAAAATATTACAGAGGATGAGGAGGAGGCCCTATGTACCACCTATTACGGAGCAGGATTAGACGACACCTGCAACCTGGTTCCTCTGGAGGACCCAGCTGCAGTACAGGATGCTACTCCCAGAGTCTAGGCTAGATAGCTAGGCTTTAGCTTTTCTTTCAGCATTGTTATTTGAATTTTAGTTGTTGTTCTGAGATGTAGTTTATATTTAGAGACTTGTATTGAGCTGGATGTTCTTGAGTTGTTATCTTAGACACTTAGATTTTCCCTCTCTTATTTGTATTAAATTGCGGTTTGATCTCTCTATCTACCTTTACTATTCTGTACCTGCCTTAGATGTGATTGAGACTGTTCTGTTATGTCACCTCCATTCGGCGTGTATATACTGTACAGGTACCTTTATATTGTTAGATGATTGACCTAGGACAGCGTTCTACCGCCGACACTGCGGCGTAGGCTGGACGTACCCACTTCTCGTGCCCCTACACAGGGTACGGGTCGTGACACAATGGGTATTCAGGAATCACACAACAGGTAAATCATTACAGTATTTAAAGGGTGAATCTCTGTTAAGAGGGAAAGGAATCTCAGGTTAGGCTCAGTTCAATTACAGTTAAGTGGGAAGAGCCAATCTCAGGAAAATATGAAACAAAACAGTGAAAGTAAATTCTGGAAACAGTGAGTGTTATATGTGAGCTAACAATTCAGTAGAAAAGGGAACCAATAATGTATTCTCAGCTCAAACAGTCAACCAAAAACTCAGTTTTCAGTCCTAAAACTAACTCTCAGATTTAGAGCCCAAAATAATTCCAAATCAACCCAAAATCGATATACAGATAAAACACATTTAAGTAAACTATAATAGGGGGTGTTTACAGGAAAACAGGAAAATGAATTAGTGTAAGGCATGTGAAAGATTGTGTGTTTGTGTACTCAGAAAATTAAGAAAATAGTGGCATTATCAAATGGGAAAATTAGTGACATGGGTAATAACCTGGAACAGTGTCCAAAATCCTAAATTCTAGTGTGCTTATCAGGCAAACTGTCACACTCAAAATATTATTATTATTATTATTATTTATTATTGTCTTGTGTTAACTTATCTTGTGGTTAGGATTTTTGTCATTTTGTAACCCTAACCCTAGCCCTAGCCTTAACCCTAACCCTAGCCCTAGCCTTAACCCTAACCCTAACCCTAGCCCTAGGGGGGGTGCAAGGTGTCCCTACAAGGGATGGGAGGGGGACACCTCACCACAACCCCAACCCCTATATAAACACACACACACCACACATCAAAACCAAAGAAGGAAAGAAAGGGAAAAAAAAGGAGAAGAATAAAACAAACTCACACACCCACCACACACCACCCGACCCCCCAAGCCCTTTGCTGCTGCTGCCGCTCCCTTTGCTGCTGCTGCCGCTGCTGCTCAGCCGCCCGCCGCCGCCAGCGCCGTCGCCCGCCGCCCCTGCTGCCGCCGGCCAGCCTCCGGTCACCACCCCAGCACTACTTCATCTCCACTTCCTCTTCTCCCAACTCCATCTTCAACCTCTTCATCATCATCATCTTCCATCCAAGGAGAAGACTAAACCTAGGTATACCAATTTCTCCCTCTTTCCCCAAATTTATATGTGTGCTTTTTTATTCTAAAACCCTAGGTTAGGAAACTTCTAACAAATTCCTTGTTATTGGGTTGTAATTAGGGTCTTGTGAAGAAATTTAGGTCACCCCTAACTCAAAGGCAAGTCCTCCTTCACTCTCTCTCTCCTAGATATTATTCGATCATAATTTCCATATTTTCATGAGTAATCGATGAGTATTTAAATTCTGGAATTTAATGTAAGTCATGGTAAATTCCAATATAGATATTCTTTGAAATCAGAATTGAAGTTGATAGACATAGGTGTAATTACGTATATATAAAAACGAATGAGTACTTTGAGAATGAATGTATGGGACACGACACAATTAATATTCGCAACAGACACCTTGTGTAGGATACAATACAAATTCCTAAGTATTGGACATGACACCAAAGAATTTTTCTCTTGGACACATGACATGTTTATACACACCTTGACACTGTTGATAGATGTAATTTTGATTCATATATATATACACATAGGTCCCATGTCATCTTACTTGAACACGTATACACGAGAGTAGTTTTTCTTTATTATTAACATGATTGTATAATTCTGTCCACATTTTTAAACCTATCGAATAACACATGTTGGTACAATGGATAGCTAAATTAATCATTTTTGCAAGCCCCTACATAACTACGGCAACTTATTTCTACGAATTTCCAACTCTCTTGCACACCAATGTAATATTACAAGGGTCTAACGTGGTTTCCTCAAGAATTGACACATAAATTTGATGTCCATACACTACTAATAGGTTCTTTGATACTTGGGATAGTGAACGGCAAGCCGCTCAAATCAAGGAAATTACTTGCCTAATTTAAATGCATGATTACTTGCTTGCTTGATTGCAACGGTAAGAAAGAATATTATTAAGCATTTTTGATATTTGCGTGGGTTTCCGGTGTTGAGGTTTGCTCCACCGAAGGGGTCGGCGAACCCGATATATATATTTGCGTGGTTCCGGTGTTGAGAGTTGCTCCACCGAAGGGGTCGGCGAGCCCATACATTTCTTTTATATCATGTTTTGTAAATTGTCGGAGCTCCTAAATACAAAGGAGACTCTGCCGAAATTTTTGAAAAATTTAGGAGATAGACAAATTTCTGATTTTCGGAAATTTTAGAATCATTGGGTGGGGAGGACAACTGAATATCCCTAGATATCCCGTAACATAATAACCATAAAAGGCTGATCAGCAATTCCTGAATATCCTGATGAGTACTTCTATATAAGTACTAGCCCAAGAGAGGCTCCTGTCCTGCTACTTCTATTCCGACAGTAACATCGAATAGATTGGTTTTAGCCCAAGGGAGGCTCCGAAATTACAACCTGATCCCAGGTTAACGGGATTGTTCACGGGAATTATTTAGGGAATTAATTCAGAGTACTGTTCTCAAAATTGCATTGCATTTAGTCTACTAAATTTTATCTTACTCCAGCAAATAACTCCACCTATCAAAGGTAGGTAGTTTCTTGGTTGCTCAAGGGAAGCAAAATCCTACTGAGAGCTCAAGGGAAGCTCAGGAAATCTTACAATCCATGGAGTAGGATGTCATTTACATTTCCTTGATTTTGTGAAGTAAACCCATATAATAGTGCTAGTTGGCATATTTCTTTCCTTTAAGAAAAACTGGATCTTTCTTTTGTATACTTTACCGTCCTTGACCGAGGACTTGCTTGTCGTTTTCTAAAATGACCTAGTATTGTTCACTAGGTGAAGAAGAGGACGTCTCCGCCGAAGTAACGCTGCAGTACAACGAGGAATAATCGTCTGATAACTTGCTAGTTATTTCTTTTGTAATAAGCTTGTAAAGTATTGTTGATGAAGTATGTATAATAAGATGTAATCTCTGGCATTTTCCATTTTTGCTGATGTTTACGGGCGACAATCGCAGATTTTCGGTGCGTAGCCTGGGGATGTGTATGACGTCACCATTCCATTTGGGAAGTGGGACGTGACACGTCTTTTAGTGGTGGCCCACGCAGGTCCGCGAAAATGGAAAATCCAGAATGGACCTTAGGTCTAGACGTAGGTTTTAAACTCAGATAGAAAACTTTGATTTCCAACCATATCTTAAAAATCCTTAAGTAAGGTAGATAAATAGTTGGTAGCATTTTCCTTACAAATTCCTCTTTCCTGTCTAGATCTTAAATCCTACTAAGGAGTTACTAAACTAAGGAAAAAAATTACTTTTTATTTTCTTTTCAATCTAGGTCATGCCTCGGTTTGCACCCTTCGCAAGACTAGGAAATGATAGTCACAGCCTAGACGAGTATTATGCATTTGTAAAGAAGATGTGGCACGTAGCGCGTAAAGGAATGATCGAAGCCTATGGAGTACACTACGAATTGAAATATCCAATAGTGTCAGACATAGATAATGAAAGGAAGGAGTATTACAACTCGGTACATTATTATGTCCTGATAAAGGCAGAACCCACCAAAGGCCCAGAGACTGATCGCAATGGTACCTTGGAAGAATGGCTGCAAACTCATCCAGACGCAATAGTGCACAACATCAGGAAAATGTGGATTTAGATCCTCAAGCATGTATGTATGTAGAATGTATGAAGTAAGAATGTAATATATGGATGCATGTAGTAAGAATGTAAGTAAGTAGGGAAATATGGACTTAGATCCCTAGTATCTATAGATGATAAGTATGTGTATGTAGCTAGGATGGATGAAATGTAAGATATATCTGTATGTAGGTAGAATGTGACCAAGTATGTATGTAAGCCAAGGGCATATTGTTCTATAAATAAATAAAATATGCTTTTTCAATCTTCTTATGTTCCTTATAAGAAATTCTTACATAGGATATCATGGATGTAGGTATGGGCCTGTTTATACCCAGTTTGGAATGGGATGGAAGCGAGTACACCTTGTACCTATACCAACGCTATGCCAGGATACTATGGAACGCACCCGACTGGTATGACATTCATGCCTACCAAATATTCTATGGAGTCAGGCGTCCTATGGTACGAGACGTTGAGGATGGTGCTGAAGTGTACTTTGAGTACACCACCTACTGTCTTTATGTCCGAGACCCGAACCACATCTATGTCGGATTGCACGGCTACGAAGGCACCATAGATGACTTTGAGAGGTTATATACAGAAGTAGAAATCCTTGCTGAAGGGAGGGAGCTTATTGAAGCCGTAGCATAAGATGTCTTAACCCTGTACATAGTGAAGAAGAAGTCCTTTTCCTTGTATTTTGGCATCTGCAAATATGTACCTGTATGAAGTAGAATAGTTTACCATGTCACGTTTTGGGATAATAGGTGACATGAGTAACTAAGTAGCAAGAATGTATGTAAATGAAAAATGAGAGTAAGGAGCACCATTTTGTAATTACTCTCATTTTAATGAATATATATATACGAAGTTTTATGATACACTCTTGTTGAAAATTACGAGTTAAATACTTCCCTAAGAATTGCGTTTTCTCAGGATATGGACAACCACGGTCAGTCAAGTACTCCGCCCCCTCAAGAACCAACTGTGGCCGATATGTTTCGATTATTCCAGCAATTACTGGAATCCCATAATCAGCAGGCCAATGCAGCCCATGTTGCCAATGCAACCATATTGGAACAAATGCAGAACTCCAATAAAACAGAAGAGGGAACCCTAAAAGATTTTCGAGATCTTAAGCCACCTAAGTTCAAGGGAACTGAAAATGCAATAGAAGCGGGTCAATGGTTGAAAACCATTGAAGGCTTAATGAAGGCCGCAAAGCTCAAAACCGAAGATATGGTGCCAGCAATCCGCATCCAGCTAGAAGATATCGCTGGATACTGGTGGAGTGCTGAGTACCCAGAAGATTCCGATGGAGTTATGACATGGGCAGAATTCAAGAAGAAGTTTGAAGAAAGATTCTATCCTAAATCAGCACGAATAGAGTTAGAGCGGCAATTCAACTATCTTAAACAAGGAAGACGCACCGTCGATGAATATGCTGTAGAGTTTTCCAGACTCAGTCGATTTGCTCCTAACATGATAGCCGACGAAGAAACAAAAATTTCTAGGTTCCTGGAAGGGCTCGGGACACAATTGAAGAGCAGGGTCGCGTCCTACCGATGCCAGACCTTTTCTGAGGTAACAGAAGCTGCTCGAGACCAGGAGAGAATCCTGAAAGAGGAGCAACCTTTCCGGTCATCACAACCCAAGAGAACTTTTGAGGAAGGATCATCCTCTAACAAGAATCACTGGCAAGGACCACCTAAGCGTCCTCAGAATGGCAACTCGGACAAATTCCTTATCTGTGATTTCTGCCAGAAGCCAGGACATAAAAAGAATGTATGTAGGAGAAGATTGGGGCTTTGTTTGAGATGTCGAGCAAATCATCCAATCAGTCAATGTCCTCAGCCGCCTGCGAATGGAGCAAGGACACAAGGCTTCACTCAAGGATACCGACCTCCAGTTCAAGGAAACCAACCTCGACCAATGATACAGGCACCAACAGCGCAAGCAGGAATGGCTTATGGAAATCAGCAAAGGCCGCCCTATGCCCCTCAGGCTTATCAGTTTCAACAAGCACAACGGGCAGCTCAAGCTCAAAATAGTAACAAGAAAAGGAATAGGCAAGGGCAAGCATTCATAATGGGAACTGAAGATGCGAATATCCCTGGAGAAGTAGTTTCAGGTACTATTTTAGTTTCTTCATACCCAGCTTCAGTATTATTTGATTCCGGGGCTACCCATTCATTTATAGCATCTTCTTTTATATCACAACGTGAAATAGAATCACAACCTCTGCCTAAATCACTGAAAGTACTCACCGGTAATAGAGTAGTAGAAGTCAGTCGAGTATGTCGTAGATGTCCCATTAAATTAGGTGGAGGAGCTTTTCGTACCCGATTGCTTGTCTTTCCAACAAGCAATTATGATGTAATATTGGGTATGGATTGGCTAACTGCAACATTAGCCAATATAGACTGCGGCCAGGGGAAAATTTCATTCCAACTCCCTGACGGCGAGTCTTATGAATTTGTAAGAGACCAAAATGAGTTCAATACAGAGGAGCTAGAGAAATTTGAATTACCAGTACTACTGCAAGGAGTAGCAGAGCAATCATTTCCAAGGGTAGTGGAAGAATTCAAGGATGTGTTCCCAGAAGAATTACCAGGGCTACCCCCAGACAGAGCCGTGGAATTTTCTATAGATTTAATACCGGGAGCTGCACCCATAGCCAAGAAGATATACCCAATGAACAAATAGGAGCTAGTTGAGTTAAATAAACAGATAAAGGAGTTATTGTCAAAAGGGTTTATTCAGCCTAGCGCTTCACCATGGGGTGCACCAGTATTATTTGTGAAAAAGAAAGATAGTACCCTACGCCTGGTGATTGACTATAGGGCTTTGAATGAGGTTACCATCAAGAATAAATATCCCTTACCTAGGATCGATCAACTGTTTGATCAGTTAGGAGAGGCAAGGGTATTTTCAAAAATTGATTTGAGATCCGGATATCATCAGGTAAAGGTGAAAAAGGAAGACATCCCAAAGACTGCATTTAGAACTCGGTATGGGCATTACGAATTCTTAGTTATGCCATTCGGGTTGACAAATGCACCTGCTATATTTATGGACCTGATGAATCGAATATTTTATCAATATCTGGATAAATTTGTGATTGTATTTATTGATGACATCCTTGTATACTCCAAAAGTGAAGAGGAGCATGAAAAATATTTGAGGATAGTATTGCAAACTCTGCGGGAAGAACAATTGTATGCTAAGCTTAGTAAATGTGAGTTTTGGTTGGACCAAATACCATTTCTAGGGCATATTGTCAGTGGAGAAGGCATCTCGGTAGATCCAAAGAAAGTAGAAGCAGTTAAGTCTTGGCCAACACCTAAGTCAGTAGCAGAAATCAGAAGCTTCTTAGGATTGGCTGGCTATTATCGGAGATTTGTAGAGAACTTTTCAAGAATTGCAGAACCTTTAACCCGTCTTACCCGGAAGGAAGAGAAATTTAATTGGACGGAGAAATGTCAAGCAGCATTTGACGAGCTGAAGAAAAGATTAATTACAGCTCCAATACTAGCATTACCCTCTGGTTCAGGTGGATATGAGATATATAGTGATGCATCAGGTAAAGGTTTAGGATGTGTACTGATGCAGCACGGGAGAGTCATAGCCTATGCATCCCGACAATTAAAGACACATGAAAGGAATTATCCAACTCATGATCTCGAACTTGCAGCGGTAGTATTCGCACTCAAGTTGTGGAGACACTATTTATATGGAGAAAGAATCAAAATATACACAGACCACAAGAGCTTAAAATATGTCTTCACACAAAAGGAGATTAATATGAGACAGAGAAGATGGTTGGAGTTACTGAAGGATTTTGACATGGAGTTGACCTATCATCCGGGCAAAGCTAATAAGGTGGCTGATGCCTTAAGTAGAAGACCCGAAGCTTTCTTTATGAATACACCCAAAGAAATCCTTGAGGATTTGAGGAAAATGGGAATTGAAGTGATATGCCCGCTAACCGAAGGAATGTGGCAAAATTTGCAAGTACAGTCCTCCTTAATAGATAGAATTAAGGAAGCTCAACAGAATGATTCAAAACTTCAGAAAATTTGGAAACAAACAGAAGAGGGACTCCAGACCGGGATAAGGAAGCATCCGGACGGATCATTAAGATTCGGAGATCGATTATATGTGCCCAGTGGAGATTTAAGAACAGAGGTTATGTCTGAAGCCCACAACTCACAATATTCCATTCATCCGGGCAGCACTAAAATGTACAAAGATTTGAGACAAACATTTTGGTGGCACGGGATGAAGAGAGAAGTCGCCGGATTCGTATCAAAATGTCTTGTCTGTCAGCAAGTAAAAGCGGAGCATCAAAGGACAGCAGGGCTTCTCCAGCCGCTACCCAAACCCGAATGGAAATGGGAACACCTCACCATGGATTTCGTGACAGGATTGCCTAGGACCCAAAGGGGTAATAATGCTATTTGGGTCATCGTAGACAGACTTACCAAGTCCGCTCGTTTTCTTCCCTTTCGAGTTGGACAGTCAACGGAGGTCCTGGCAGAAATGTACATGAAACAGATTGTTAGTCAGTATGGAGTGCCAGTAAGTATAGTATCGGATAGAGATACCAGATTCACTTCATATTTCTGGAAAAGCTTGCAAGAAAGTCTTGGCACTAAATTGAAATTTAGCTCCGCCTACCATCCCCAAACAGACGGCCAGTCTGAAAGAACCATTCAGACCTTAGAAGACATGCTGAGAGCGTGTACTTTAGATTTTGGAGGAGCATGGGATGATCATCTACATTTGGTAGAATTTTCATATAACAACAGTTATCATGATAGCATCAAAATGGCTCCTTTTGAAGCACTATATGGTAGGAAGTGCAGATCGCCGGTATGCTGGACCGACGTAGGAGAAAAATAGTTGTTGGGGCCATAATTAGTAACACAAACTGTGGATATCGTCAAAGCAATAAGAAGTCACCTGCAAGCAGCTCAGGACAGGCAGAAGATGTGGGCGGATAAGCACCGAAGAATATTGGAGTTTCAATCCGGAGAACATGTATTTCTGAAAATTTCACCAACTAAGGGAACCATCAGATTTGGGACCAGAGGAAAGCTAAGTCCCAGATATATTGGACCATTCGACATCCTGGAGAAAGTTGGGAATGTGTCATATCGACTCGCCTTGCCGCCAGCACTAGAAGGAGTTCACAATGTATTCCATGTTTCCCAGCTACGAAGATATGTGCCGGACACGAGCCATATACTCGATCATTCAGAAATCACCATCGGGCCTACACTCCGGATAGAACAAAGACCCGTTGGGATCTTGGATCGAAGAGATAAGATACTCCGCAATCGGGTCATTCCGTTAGTACGAGTTGCGTGGAGCAGGGATTCTCCTGGAGATTCAACTTGGGAGAAGGAAGAAGACATGCGGAAGCAATACCCGTATTTATTCCCTAAGACAGGTCAGTAACCATATTGCTAGTCTAATTATTTCAAATTCCGAGGACGGAATTTTTCTAAGGAGGGTAGACTTGTCACACTCAAAATATTATTATTATTATTATTATTTATTATTGTCTTGTGTTAACTTATCTTGTGGTTAGAATTTTTGTCATTTTGTAACCCTAACCCTAGCCCTAGACTTAACCCTAACCCTAGCCCTAGCCTTAACCCTAACCCTAATCCTAGCCCTAGGAGGGGTACAAGGTGTCCCTACAAGGGATGGGGGGGGACACCTCACCACAACCCCAACCCCTATATAAACACACACACACCACACATCAAAACCAAAGAAGGAAAGAAAGGAAAAAAAAAGGAGAAGAATAAAACAAACTCACACACCCACCACACACCACCCGACCGCCCAAGCCCTTTGCTGCTGCTGCCGCTGCTGCTCAGCCGCCCGCCGCCGCCAGCGCCGCCGCCCGCCGCCCCTGCTGCCGCCGGCCAGCCTCCGGTCACCACCCCAGCACCACTTCATCTCCACTTCCTCTTCCCCCAACTCCATCTTCAACCTCTTCATCATCATCATCTTCCATCCAAGGAGAAGACTAAACCTAGGTATACCAATTTCTCCCTCTTTCCCCAAATTTATATGTGTGCTTTTTTATTCTAAAACCCTAGGTTAGGAAACTTCTAACAAATTCCTTGTTATTGGGTTGTAATTAGGGTCTTGTGAAGAAATTTAGGTCACCCCTAACTCAAAGGCAAGTCCTCCTTCACTCTCTCTCTCCTAGATATTGTTCGATCATAATTTCCATATTTTCATGAGTAATCGTTGAGTATTTAAATTCTAGAATTTAATGTAAGTCATGGTAAATTCCAATATAGATATTCTTTTGAAATCAGAATTGAAGTTGATAGACATAGGTGTAATTACGTATATATAAAAACGAATGAGTACTTTGAGAATGAATGTATGGGACACGACACAATTAATATTCGCAACAGACACCTTGTGTAGGATACAATACAAATTCCTAAGTATTGGACATGACACCAAAGAATTTTTCTCTTGGACACATGACATGTTTATACACACCTTGACACTGTTGATAGATGTAATTTTGATTCATATATATACACATAGGTCCCATGTCATCTTACTTGAACACGTATACACGAGAGTAGTTTTTCTTTATTATTAACATGATTGTATAATTCTGTCCACATTTTTAAACCTATCGAATAACACATGTTGGTACAATGGATAGCTAAATTAATCATTTTTGCAAGCCCCTACATAACTACGGCAACTTATTTCTACGAATTTCCAACTCTCTTGCACACCAATGTAATATTACAAGGGTCTAACGTGGTTTCCTCAAGAATTGACACATAAATTTGATGTCCACACACTACTAATAGGTTCTTTGATACTTGGGATAGTGAACGGCAAGCCGCTCAAATCAAGGAAATTACTTGCCTAATTTAAATGCATGATTACTTGCTTGCTTGATTGCAACGGTAAGAAAGAATATTATTAAGCATTTTTGATATTTGCGTGGGTTTCCGGTGTTGAGGTTTGCTCCACCGAAGGAGTCGGCGAACCCGATATATATATTTGCGTGGTTCCGGTGTTGAGAGTTGCTCCACCGAAGGGGTCGGCGAGTCCATACATTTCTTTTATATCATGTTTTGTAAATTGTCGGAGCTCCTAAATACAAAGGAGACTCTGCCGAAATTTTTGAAAAATTTAGGAGATAGACAAATTTCTGATTTTCGAAAATTTTAGAATCATTGGGTGGGGAGGACAACTGAATATCCCTAGATATCCCGTAACATAATAACCATAAAAGGCTGATCAGCAATTCCTGAATATCCTGATGAGTACTTCTATATAAGTACTAGCCCAAGAGAGGCTCCTGTCCTGCTACTTCTATTCCGACAGTAACATCGAATAGATTGGTTTTAGCCCAAGGGAGGCTCCGAAATTACAACCTGATCCCAGGTTAACGGGATTGTTCACGGGAATTATTTAGGGAATTAATTCAGAGTACTGTTCTCAAAATTGCATTGCATTTAGTCTACTAAATTTCATCTTACTCCAGCAAATAACTCCACCTATCAAAGGTAGGTAGTTTCTTGGTTGCTCAAGGGAAGCAAAATCCTACTGAGAGCTCAAGGGAAGCTCAGGAAATCTTACAATCCATGGAGTAGGATGTCATTTACATTTCCTTGATTTTGTGAAGTAAACCCATATAATAGTGCTAGTTGGCATATTTCTTTCCTTTAAGAAAAACTGCAACTTTCTTTTGTATACTTTACCGTCCTTGACCGAGGACTTGCTTGTCGTTTTCTAAAATGACCTAGTATTGTTCACTAGGTGAAGAAGAGGACGTCTCCGCCGAAGTAACGCCGCAGTACAACGAGGAATAATCGTCTGATAACTTGCTAGTTATTTCTTTTGTAATAAGCTTGTAAAGTATTGTTGATGAAGTATGTATAATAAGATGTAATCTCTGGCATTTTCCATTTTTGCTGATGTTTACGGGCGACAATCGCGGATTTTCGGCGCGTAGCCTGGGGATGTGTATGACGTCACCATTCCATTTGGGAAGTGGGACGTGACACAAACCGAGTGAGTACTCTGGAAAACTCAGTTACAGTTTTCAAAGAGAGGAAGGAAAATAGTTCAGGTATTCAGAAATTGAAACCATTCTTAGTTTACATTAGCAAGGAACCCAAATCGATACCAACTAACCCAAATCCTGTTGACAGTTTAATCATGAATAACATTCATTTCAGTTCAGAAAAAAAACAAATCTCAGTTAAGAGCTCAATTCAAACCAAAACATCCCAGGTTATAGGTTGTTATAGAGAAACAATTATCAGGAACAGGAAATGAGAATCTCAGGTTGAGAAGAACCATTCCCAGGTTCTTAATTTCGAAATTCAACCCACATGTCCAAATCCTATTTACAAACCAAAAACCCAATTCAATTTGCAATAATGAACTAACATGAACAACCAATCTTGTGGGGACATATAACAGTGAAAAACAGCAAGTAAAACAAGGAATTAAAAGTTAGAAAAAATGGGAAAACCATGTATCAGTCAAATGTGTAGCATGTATCAGCCGAATGGCTTATATCCCCATTTCGAACCCAAATTTCCACATTAAACCTATTCTAATATGTGAATCTAATCTAACATAGTTTACACATCATATTTAGGATCAATTTAGCAAATTAAACATGAATTAAATCATTTAAAACTGTAACAAAATAGGGAACAAAACTACACTGATACACGCACACAGTGCACACTCGTGCACACGTGATTCCGTGTCCGACACGACACGAGGGCTGGTGCAACTCGAAGAACCTCGTGTCAGTCATGGACACAACACGTGTGTCAAGTTTTGGGTGTCGAAGTGGCGTGTGCACAGAGCAAACAACCCCGAGTAGTAGGGCATGAATCCTGCCAGCGCACGCGCGTGTGCGACCGCGTGTCCACGTGTATATGGCGACACGACACGACACCAAACATGACTCAGAACACAAGAAACACGTAAGCGAGATCAAACCCTATTTTTCTATTCAAATACAATCCTAAAATCAGGTCGAAATGCTCTTTGGGGTATTTCGTCAAACACCTATAAACATGGGTTGATACGTGTCCGATACGGACACGTAATGGACTCAAATTCTAGGGTTAGCTAGTCTTACAGCTAGGGTAGGCCTAGGGCATCCTAGAAATGCAATAAAACAGTAATTACATGGTTTAAATTAGGATTTAGCTATTGATGTGCAAAGGCTCAAAATCTTCAAATGAAAATGGTTTCTCAAGCCACCAAATTCCTTCAAATTGCCCAAACTCTGAAATATCATTACATAAACAGCAAGAACAGAAAAATTAGAATCTATAGCAATTAGTTTGGAGGAAAAAGGAGTTGAAATAGATTTTCTATGATTTATTGAAGATGGAGACTTACCTCTTTCTAAAACTTTACAAAATTCCTAATGGAGGCTAGCCCTAATTCCTAGGAGTCATTAAATAGAGGGGGAATCCCTATGTGGCTGGCCATGGCTGGATTGGGTTAGGGTTTTACATTATCTAGTAGGCTTTGGGCTTCTATGGCTAAGTTGCTATTTAATGGTTCAACCATAAGTCATGGCTTATGACTTAACTATTCCAACTTGTGTTTAATGACTAAACCATAGGTTAACCCTAGTCTAACTAGGGTTGCATGACCTAACCAAGTCCAACACAACTAGGGTTAGCTTCTAGGTTAGCCTACCAAGTCAAGCTAGTCAAAGTCAACCTAGTCAACCTTCATTCAAACAATTCCAAAATAAATCCTAAAAATTCCCATAAATTCAAATAAATTCTAATAAATTCAAATAACCCCAAAAATGACAAAAATACCCTCAAACTAGAAATGATAAACAAAATACCCTAATCACATGGTTAGGCTCTAGGTCAACCAGTCTCCAAGGTTACACTATTAAAAAAATCACCAAATATTATATCATAATTTAAATATCATTATTAAAAGACTAAAATTACAAAATTTCAAAATTACCCTCTTCTGGAAAACTGGATGTTACACTTCATGAAAGACTTTACGAAGATCGCATCGCCTCTGACTCACCTCACCCAGAAAGGAGTCGCATTTGAATGGTCAGACGATTGTGAAGCTTCATTCCAAGAATTAAAGCGACGGCTCGTCTCGGCCCCGATACTCGCACTTCCAGAAGGGACTGAGGGTTTCCAGATATTCAGCGACGTGTCCGGTCAGGGCTTGGGGTGTGTGCTGATGCAGCGGAACAAGGTGATATCTTTTGCTTCCCAACAGCTAAAGCCGTACGAGAAGAACTACCCTATTCATGACCTGGAGTTAGCGGCAATTGTGTTCTCTTTGAAATTATGGCGTCACTATCTTTATGGCATGGCGTGCATGATCTATACCAATCACAAGAGCCTCAAGTATCTATTCACGCAGAAGGAACTGAACTTACGGCAAAGCCGTTGGCTTGAACTGATCAAGGATTACGACTTGACTATCGACTATACGCGAAGAAAGAAAAATGTTATGGCGGACGCTCCGAGTCAGAAGTATATTACCTCGCTATCCATCGACCGTAGACTGCTACGCGACCTGGAAGAGATGGGTATCAAACTGTGAGTCCGATTTTGGAATGTGCAGTTGGCAAAGTTGCAGTTAGAGCCGAGTTTACAAGAAAAGATCAAGACCGCTTAGAAGGAAGATCCGTACCTGAAGAAAATGCGAGAGCTAATCTCGACGGGCAGGACGATCGACTTTACGAAAGACGAAATCGGCATGCTTCGATTGAAGGGTAGGCTATGCATTCCGAACGATTCAGAACTTAGAAAGGAGATACTGTCAGAGGCGTACTATACGAAATATACCTTACACCCTGGTAGCACGAAGATGTACAAGGACCTCCGTATGAACTTATGGTAGCACGAGATGAAAAGAGATGTGGCACTTTTCGTGTCGCAATGCATGGCCTGTCAGCAGGTAAAAGCTGAGCACCAGAGACCAGGCGGGGAGATGCAGAATCTGGCGATTCCGTAATGGAAGTGGCAGCACGTGTGCATGGATTTTATTATTGGTCTGCCGAAGACTTCGTGGGGAAATGATGCCATCTGGTTCATCTTCGATCGACTAACCAAGTCAGCGCACTTCATTACCATCAAAGTTACTTGGAGCGTTGATCGCCTGGCACAGATTTATCTTGATGAGATAGTACGGCTGCACAAAGTTCCAGTATCCATCATCTCTGATAGGGATACACGGTTCATGTCACGATTCTGGAGTAGCCTACAGTCGGCCCTGGGTACCAAGTTGCAGTTCAGCTCAGCTTACCATCCTCAGATCGACGGCCAAACGGAATGCGTCAATCAGATTCTTGAAGACATGCTACGACTCCGCGCAATTAACTTCAAATCAAGCTGGGACAATTATCTATCGCTGACCGAATTTGCATACAACAATAGCTATTAATCCAGCATCCAAATGGCACCGTATGAAGCCTTGTACAAATGCAAGTGCCGATCAGCCATTTGTTGGGACAAAGTCGGAGAGTGGCAGATTCTCGGCCTAGAACTGGTGGAACAGACCGTGCAGAAAATTCGGCTCATTTGAGAAAGATTAAAGACCGCACAGAGTCGTCAAAAAAGCTATGCGGACGTTCATCGTCGCCCCCTTGAGTTTCAAGAAGGCGATCACGTATTTCTCTAAGTATCGCCCATACGGGGAGTTACTCGGTTCGACACGAAAGGAAAGTTGAGTCTGAGATTCGTTGGGCCATTCGAAATACTCGAATGGATCGCCCCAGTGGCCTATAGAATTGCCCTACCGCCGGCGCTTGAAGGTGTACACAACGTCTTCCACATCTATCAGCTGTAGAAGTATGTACACGACCCTAGCCACGTGGGATATTTTGGCCAGCTAGAGCTAAAGTTCGACTTATCCTACATTGAAGAGCCAGTTCAAATCTTAAAATGCAAGGATAAGCTACTGCAAAATCGAACGATCCCTCTCATTCGCGTTCTCTAGAAGAACCACTCGGTCGAAGAGTCGACGTGGGAGCTTGAATCGGAAATGAAGGAGAAATTTCCTTCATTGTTCGCGTAGAGGTAGGTCCCATCCTTAAGTTTCGAAGACAAAATGTTTTATTAGTTGGTTATGGTGTAGTACCCTGTCCCTACATCATTGCCTATTTTCGTCCACGGGGTGCGTGAGAAAGGAACACTGTCGCTAACGAATCGACCGGGACCGATAGGTCGGAATCGGCCGAGTCGATCGAACGAAAACGGTTGAATTAAGATCCATTCCACATTATGGAATAGCTTCTTCGGAACTGTCCCATTTTCAGTGGGTTGCACCTCGAGGATTGGCTCTGCGGCTGAGTCGGGAGAGACCTCCCGTTGCTCTAATTTTTATGCCGCACTTGATTTGGCTTTGGCTTTGGTTTTTGTGAATGCATTTTTTGTGAATGTTTTCGATGGGTTTTCGTGACGTGTTTTCGAGCTTCGTATTTATATCGAAGTTCCTTGAATTATACAGTATTCTAATCAGTTGCTTATGCGATTGCAGGTGATCGAGTAGGCGACGACAGCGCAGCCAATCGGTCGCTCGCTTGAAGCAAGCCTAAGGCGAGTGGCTGACCTCCTTCGTCTCGTCCCTCTACTTCAATTTCAATATGAAGTAAAATGAATGCTTGTCATAATAGTATAGAATCAAAGAAATCATGGCATGATTCTTCACGAAATACTTGCTATCAATCTGCCGATATTGAAAATAGAAAACATGCTTCCTTATGCAATTACACTTAGCCTATGCAAAACCATGAATGAATCGATTAACGTTTATCGCAATGATACGACTAAGTAAGAAAATCGACTAAGTGCAAGAAAGGCTAAGTTTCACACATAAAAGAGAAATGATAAGGTTCTAGAAAATAGATAGAATTTTTCAAGACTCTGCAAAATGGTCATTGGACAACTTATCGACAAGGTAAAGTTTCCTCGAACGGTTGCCTAGGCCAAGGGACCGATTCGGCCTCGAAGGAACGAGTATAGCAAGCGCCAGCCCTTCATCGGCATGGGTTACACGGGAACTTTCGCACAGGGCTCGCTACCCGTCGCGAAAGGGTCGCCGTCTAACTCAGATATAGTTCACGATGGCTTGACATTGCCAATGGCCTTCACATCCATTCACTACTTAACAAATGCACGTGACACGAGATGAATATGATAGTTGCTTAATGTTATACAATTTCATATGCTTGCCTTAAAACATGTTAACTTGCAAATCGAGCAAGATGGTTAGAAAGATCACATAAATAGCTAGCTAACTTATTTATGAAACTTCTTGAATCAAATACAGAGTTCGGATTTTAATTAGTCATTTGCCAGTACATGTGATCGTACAGATCCTCGCTCCTTGCAGGTCCCGCGAACTAGGAAGGACGTGCCAGCTAGCTCGACGGCGTTCATGATTTTGAAGCTTCGGCCGTGCGTCAAAGCCTTTTTTCGCGACTCCACTTCTGAAGGCTCTCGACAGTCCAAGGAAGATGACTCAGTGTCCCTCCCATCCAGGTCACTGGAGTACTTATTGTATTTTGAGGGATGTGTACAATGTATGGAACGGCTATCTCATCGGCACCCTTTTGTAATCGAGTCATGTTATAGCCCGTGCAGCATGAGTCTTGTACTGGAGTCTGTAAAAGATGTTCATTATCAATAAAGATCAAAGTTTCCTTTTCTTAATGTGTGATTTAATTTTTCTGCGTACTTTCTTAGATCTCATGTCTCGGATTACCTTATGACTATGCCTTGTGCGATCGTAAATTAGGTTCGTACGGCATCACGCCCGGGGGACGACTATCGATTCGACGGAATCGGGGCGTGACAGTAGTCGTGGTGACAGACAGATCCTTTGTAGGCTTGTACCAAAAATAATTTTCGTTAAATAAATTACGAAGTTTCGAGTCATAAAATTAAATTTAATTACCATACTATACTATGAATCTAAAAATTCAAGTATACCGAGCTCTCGCCTCATTATGTTAAACCGGTCTTCCGCCAGTAGTTTTGTGAAAATATCTGCTAGTTGATGATCTGTGTCAATAAAATCTAAGTAGATATCCCCATGTTGTTGGTGGTCACATAAAAAGTGACGACGAATCTCAATGTGTTTTATGCATGAGTGACATACAGGATTCTTAATCAGGTTAATAGTGCTAGTGTTATCATAATAAATGAGAATCTTAGTGTAGTGCAGATTGTAGTCTTCTAGGGTTTGCTTCATCCATAAAATTTGAGCGCAGCAACGTCCTGCGGCGATATACTCGGCCTCAATAGTTGATAATGCTACGAAATTTTGCTTCTTGCTAAACCAAGAGACTAAGGCCTTTCCTAGGAAATGACATGTACTGTGGTACTTTTACGGTCTACTTTGTATCCTGCAAAATCCGTATCCGAGTAACCTATCAGGTCAAAGAATTTGGTTTTAGGATACCACAAGCCGACTGTAGAAGTTTTCTTAAGGTATCGAAAGATACGCTTAACGGCACTTAGGTGTGATTCCTTAGAGTTTGCCTGGTATCGTGTACAGATGCAAACACTGAACATAATATCAGGGCGACTAGCAGTTAAATATAATAAGCT
Source organism: Iris pallida (assembly GCA_029216955.1). Classification (NCBI taxonomy): domain Eukaryota; kingdom Viridiplantae; phylum Streptophyta; class Magnoliopsida; order Asparagales; family Iridaceae; genus Iris; species Iris pallida. Next base: position 20,723,936 of record JANAVB010016195.1, read on the forward strand.
ACCAATCATACCTCGATACTTACGCTGGTCGATAGGTTTGCCACTTTCATCAGAATCAAGCTTTATGGATATAGCCATAGGAGTTCTGATAGGCTTTACATTATCGAAGTCATACTTTTTCAGTATATCCTTCGTATACTTGGCTTGATTGATGAATGTTCCCTTTGAATGTTGTTTGATCTGAAGTCCTAGGAAGAAGTTTAGATCTTCCATCATACTCATCTCAAATTCACTCCGCATACACGTAGCAAACTCTTGACAAAGTTTTTCATTAGTAGAACCGAATATAATGTCATCAACATATATTTGCACAAGAAGAATGTCATCATTTAAAGATTTGATAAACAAAGTTGTATCAACTCTTCCTTTTGAAAAACCATTATCAAGTAAGAAGGCACTTAGGCGTTCATACCAAGCACGGGGTGCCTGTTTGAGTCCATAGAGTGCTTTCTTAAGCTTGAAGACGTGATCAGGTTTTTGAAAATCTTCAAAACCAGGGGGTTGTTTCACAAAAACTTCTTCTTTTAAAAATCCGTTCAAAAATATACTTTTTACGTCCAATTGAAATAATTTAAAATTATTAAAACATATAAAAGCACAAAACATGCGGATGGCTTCTATTCTAGAAACATGAGCATATGTCTCATCATAATCAATACCTTCTTCTTGATTATAACCTTGTGCCACTAGACGTGCTTTGTTGCGTAGAACTTGTCCATCTTCACTAAGTTTATTTCGGAACACCCATTTGGTACCAATTATCGATTGACTAATAGGTTTAGGAACGAGTTCCCAAACTTAGTTTCTCTCAAATTGATTTAGTTTCTCTTGCATGACATTAATCCAAAACTCATCAGAAAAGGCATCTTCTATATTCTTAGGTTCTATTTGAGAAATGAAAGCTACATTTGCTGTTATTTCAGAATCCCTAAGAGAGGAGCGTGTACTTACACCTTTTGATACATCACCTATGATAAGTGTCTTTGGATGATCTAGTAAGAATTTTAATGAATCAAATTTTTAAGTCAGATCTTCCACATGACTCTTCTCGGTTTTTGCTTGTATACCTTCATCATCACTGTCGCTAGATCTGTGACTATTGAGCTCATCAAAAGTAACGTTAATTGATTCTTCAACAATCATAGACCTTTTATTAAAAATTCTATATCCCTTACTCTTAGCAGCATATCCGAGAAATATCCCTTCATCTGCTTTAGGGTCGAACTTTCCCAAGTTATCTTTGGTGTTCAGGATAAAACAGCGACATCCAAAAACTTTGAAATAAGGAATGTTTGGAATCCTTCCAAACCAAAGTTGATATGATATTTTCTTCGAGATAGGTTGAATTATCACCCTATTTAAAATATGACAGACTGTGCTAACAGCTTCTGCCCAAAAATATTTAGGAAGATTATACCGATTCAGCATGACTCTAGCTATTTCGCTTAGAGTACGATTCTTCCGCTCCACAACACTATTCTGTTGGGGAGTTCTAGGATAAAAAAATTCGTGGTAATACCCACTATTATCATAAAACTTTTTGAAATCAGAATTTACGAATTCGCCACCATGATCACTTCGGATACGAGTAATCATGAAGCCTTTTTCGTTTTGTACCTTTTTGCAAAATATCTAAAATTCAAAAATAACATCGCTTTTGTTTGATAAAAAGTAAACCCAAGTAAAACGAGAGAAATCATCCACAATAACAAAAGCGTAGAGCTTACCGCCAAGACTAGCGACTCTACTAGGACCAAATAAATCCATATGTATCAACTACAAAGGTCTAGAAGTACTTACAGCGTTGATGGATTTAAATGTAGACTTATGTGCTTTGTTCTTTTCACAGTCAGCACATACCATATCTCTCTTGAATGGAATCTCGAGGAGTCCTTTTACCAACTTCTTAGTGCTCAGTTGTGAGATAGTGTCCATATTTGCATGTCCTAGTCTCATGTGCCATAGCCAGCTTTCATCTAAATTAGCTACTAGGCATCTTCCTGCATTATTAGTACTCTCCAAAAAGAAAATATAAATATTGTCTTCTCTAATCCCTTTATATACGGGATTACCAGATGACATATCATATATGGTATATTTGTCTTATATAAAATTGATACCATAGCCATTATCAGCCAAATAACTTATGCTTAGTAGATTATGTTTCAATTATGTGACTAGACAAACATCCTTTATTACTGGATAAGAAGATATACCGACAGTGCCATTACCAATAATATCACCTCTCAAATTATTTTCGAAGGAGATGCATCCTTCTTTCTTTATCGATAGCGTGGCGAACAAAGATGCATCACCAGTCATGTGCCGCGAACATCTGCTATCGAGGATCCACTTGCTTTTAGTATGAGAGGGTTGAGGATCCATCTACAAAATAAGTAGATAAATCCTTTGGAACCCATTTACTGAAGGGTCCATATTGATTAGTTTTAGGTCTCCAGAATAAAGTACGACTGTCAACAAGTTTTTTTGCTAAACAATACTATGATATGTGTCCATATGTACCACAATATGTGCAAGTTAGTTTAGAACAAGTGGTGGTTGAAACTGTGTTGACATGCTTATTTGGTTTCTTGGAAAACCTATAAGTGAAATCATGGTGATAGTCGTATTTCTTCCGTGCTTTCTAATTTTTAGTCATCTTAGGTGTATGCTTAGCATTAGGACTAAACCTAGGCTGCATCACAGGTATTACATGTTTGCCTAACTTGATTTCTAACTTTTTAGAAATCGCAACAAACTTAATATCTAGAAGTCATATCTGAGAGTCTTTGTTCTATGACTAAGTGCTTCTTCTTCTCTATGTCATATAACACTTATATTTGACATAGTCTCTTTTTTCTTATCAACCTTGAGGATAGCCTCATGATAGTCTACTTTGAGTTTAGCTATCTCTTCCGTGTTACTGGTAGTAGACGTCTCTTTAATATCTTTAATAAGACTGGACAGTCTAGTTATCTCGGTTGTGCATGCCTTAATCTCTTTTCGAGATTGCTTATATTTGTCAAGCACAGTTCGGTGTTCTTTAAGTAATTCGCTAAAGGTATTTTCTAATTCATCGAAAGTAAAATCATCATATAGAGGGTTTGAGGATACCTTATCAAATGCCATAAGACAGATATTGGCATTTTCGTAGGGTCTGTCTTCTTCCTCTGTATCACTGGCATCACTTTCATGCCAGATACTTGTGTTGGCATACTTTCGACTTGTTGTTGCTTTTTTGCTTGCTCTTGATCTGTCATATGGATTGCTTTTCTTCGAAGTTGGACAGTCATTCTTCATGTGCCCTGACTTCTTGCATCCAAAGCATATGGTTTCATCTTCATTGCTTTCTTGGATATCTCTTTTCCTTCTGTTTGATTTCTCAAACTTCAGGAATTTTCTGAAGTTCTTCACTAGTAGGGCTTGTTCATCACCACTTGATGATTCTTCATCAGAATCATTGCATGTAGATTTTCTGACTTGAGCTTTGAAAGCAATAGACTTTTCTTTTGGGGTTGCTTCTTCAAACTCTTGCAGATCAAGCTCATGGGTCATGAGCTTGTCCATTAGCATTTCCAGAGACATGGTGGTGAGATCGTTTCCTTCAATGATTGCTGTTGCCTTCGGGTTCCAGTTCTTGGTTAGAGCCCGTAGCACTTTTTTGATTTTCTCATGATTGCTGTAATTCTTACCAAGAGATTGCAAATTATTAGTAATATCAAGAAAACGTATGAACATCTGCGTATTTGACTCACCGGATTTCATCTTAAAAGATTCATATTCTTATGTTAGTCTACTGACTTTGGATTCCTTCACTTGGAAAGTACCTTCATGAGTTACCTCAAGAAGTTTTCAAATCTCGTGAGACGTTTTACAGGTTGAAACTCTGTTGAACTCCGTTTTGTCAATTACACAGAACAGTGCGTTGATGACACGAGCATCTAGACTAGCCTTAGCTTTTTTAGCTTATGTATATTTGTCATGAGGCTTGTCTACAAGCTGGTCGTCAACCACTGTAGGTGCCGGTTTCTTATAACCGTCAATAACTATAGACCAAAGATCAAAGTCAAGAGACTTTAAAAAAGTCATCTGTGTTTTTCAGTAGGTATAATTTGTACCATCAAATATTGGAGGTCAATTTGTGGATTGCCCTTCACCATTGAATATTGATTTCACGGCTGCCATATATACTCTCTGAGGTTTGTTATAATAGAATATATCTGCTCTGATACCAATTGTAGGACCGTTGAGCACCTCTAGAGGGGGTAAATAGAGTGAGTGTGAGTGCAGCAAAAAATAATCACCAATTTAAATTTTAAACTATGGCAGTAAATAAGAGACAGTAAATATAAAGCAAGAGATAGAGAGATCAAACTCAGTGACATAGCGATGTATACTGGTATCCCTCTGAGAGGACTAATCTAGTCTCGAGTACTCTTGCTCGATGTTAATCTACTAAGGCACAAGCTAATTGAGAGCTTGCAGTCTCTTACAACACCATGCTTGGTGAGAAGTATACGACCAACTTTACAACACCGTGCTTGGTGACGAACGTACGACCGGCTCGACAACAAAGATAATTGTTGTACTTTGAACAATCTCTTTACAACTCTTGCGAACCAAAAGACTCTAGATCAAAATAGATATTACTGGCTTTTGGCTAAGAGGAGTATAGGTGTGATATGAAAGCTTTTGATCGAGTGAAAACACTTATTGAATAGAGAAGAGAAGATGAAGAATGAATGAGTGATTTGAAATGAAAAACTCTCTCCTATTTATAGGTGTTTTCTAGGACCGAACTCGGAAAGAGTTCTGGCAGAGTTTTGATGCAAAGATTTCGCATATGTACGTTGCATGCAGATTTAGAGGCAACGAATATTTGAATTCAAATAGACCGAACTCGGGCAGAGTTCATACCGAACTTGGGCCGAACTCGGTTTGAGTTCTGTCTAGGAGAATTTTGAATATTTTTCAAATTCTGTTATAAAAATAAATTTGAACTTTTGGTAAAATAGAATAGGAATATGTAGGCTTTATAGAAATGTGGACAAAGATTAACCTAAGCCAGTATTACCTAGTCGATCTTACAATTTAAATCCTAGACTCAATAAAGATAAAATACGTAATAAATTATAAAATGACTTGGACTGGATCCCAATGATAGTAATCTTCAGATTGATGATTTATGTGCTTGATGATGCAGTAGTACGAAGCTTGTTGATATTGATTTCACACGTCCTGAAATGATTAGCAGCAGTCTGTATATTTTATATATTGACTTAAGTCCATGTCGATTATTAAAATCGGATGTGACCATAGAATGGGCCAACAAGAACTACGTTGACGTTGCTGCCCAGATACAGAACATCGCAACTAATTTTTTGTTTCTCAAAGACGAGAGATGCACTAAGATGCGTCATAAAAAAATGACGATTGTATATGTATTTGAACACTTTGTGTCGCTCTTGTTGAACTTTTCTACTTTATTGGAGAACTTATGTAGTTTGTTGAACTATGTTTTTATCATATTTTGCTTTCCTTTGTTTAGTAAACACTTTGTGTTTCATTGCGTATCATATTGCGTATCATATTATGTATCATATTCGTATCTTATTGCGTATCATATTGTTTATCATGTTTGTATCTTATTGCGTATCATATGTGCGTATAATATTGTGTATCGTATGTGGGTATCATATTGCGTATCGTATGTGTGTTGTGTATCGTATGTATAATTTAGGACTGCCAGTAAACTGGGCAGTCCTACTAGACAACAAGTCAAATTTAGGACTGTCCAGTTTCCTGGCAGTCCTAAATGTATATAGAACTACCAGTAAACTGGACAGTCCTACTAGACAACAAGTCAAATTTAGGACTGCCCAGTTTCTGGCAGTCCTAAATGTACGTAGGACTGCCAGTAAACTGGACAATCAATACTTGACATCAAGTCTAATATAGGACTGTCCAGATTCATATCAGTCCTTAATGTACATAGGACTGCCAGTAAACTGTATAGTCCTACTAGACAGCAAGTCTAATTTAAGACTACCGAGATTTCTGGCAGTCCTAAATGTACATAGGACTGCTAGTAAACTGGGCAGTCCTACTAGACAGCAAGTCTAATTTAGGACTACCCAGTTTTTTGCAGTCCTAAATGTACGTAGGTACGCAATATGATATGCAATATGATACGCACAATTAACAAAGTACTATTTTTCTTCCATTCTTCGATTTACAAAATGTTACAAAAGTACTATATTTCTTTCATTCATTCGTTTACAAAATGTTACAAAGTACTATTTTTCTTCGGTTTACAAAATGTTACAAAAGTACTATATTTCTTCCATTCATTCGTATACAAAATGTTACAAAACTACTACATTTCTTCCATTCTTCGTTTTACAAAATGTTACAAAAGTTAGAAATGTCAACATACAAATAGACCGACACATCAGTCAATTAAAACATCGTAGTGGTCCTTAGGCCTGGGTATAGGGTCCACCATCTTCATTATCTTCTTGTAGACATTTATTGTATCGGTATAAGGTGTCGTCCAAGCGACCGCTTCTTTCAGAGCATGTTTATTCCAAACTTGTCACGATCTGCACCCGATATAGGGGCACGAGTACGTGGGTACATCCAGCCTACACCGCAACATCGGCGGTAGAACGCTGTATTGGTCACAGTATTATCTAAACAGTCCACAGATATGAAATATAACCGGTCAACAGTACATCTCATCTCCGCACGGAGGAAAAATATAACATATAGAACATATACTTAATCACATATATTTAAAGGATATGATAGCACGAATAGATAGAAGATGAAATGATGAAATAGAGTTAATATCATAAGTCAAATACAATAGAGTCTAGAAGTCTATAAATAAGTACATATCCCGAATAAATATAACAAATCTCAAGTATATCAAAACTGGAGACAAATCTAGCAATATCGATACTAACTAACTAGCATCCATCTAGGAAGGCTAAGCTACTCTGCCAGAGGGATCCACCCCTCGAGTCTCCTGAGCACCGTAACAGGTAGGGCATGTATCCACGAGCTTGTCAACAGAAAAATATATCTAGTCAGGATTGGAGCGAAATATACCTCTAACATCAGTTCCAATTAAATGATAAAAAAATTATAAAATAGTTATAGTAAGTAATACATGATGAGTAAGAAAGACTGGAACAGAAATTGGAATAGAACAATAGTTAAATAGAGGACAGTAAAAATAAGCATGGTAAAATAAGAGAATATGACAATAAAGACAATAAATAAAAGAGAACTCAGTTAATGTAGATATATTGTGTCCAGCAAGTACAAAGTAATCATCAGGAATATAACTAAACTAGTGTGTTTGAAATACCACTTTCGATATGTAAACGACTAGGGAGTAATACGGCTCATCGAACGCGAGGTATGTGACTGCTATCGTTCTAGATTAGACCAGTAAGGGGTGATTCCAGGATGTTTAGAAATGTTTACATGTCTACTCAAGTATTTTTTTTGTCCGACTAGTACAAGTGAATCTATATCCCGACACGTAAATCAAGTACAAGGCCATAAATCAAGTACAAGGTCAGCCAGAAAGTAAATGATACCAATAGGTGATTCTAAAAATAGAAGCCAGTCAAGTAAGATGCACGTGCCACAAGAAACTAATCCAGAAATACCAATACATGTTTCCATCATGTCAAGAATCAAGTAATACAATACTACATACCAAAATCATAGAAATTATCAAATAATGGAAACTATTAGAGAATGTACTCACTTGCAGTCCTAAGCAATAAGTGTGAATCGAGGTCCAAAGTAGAATCACAAAGACCTAAATATGAGATATACATGTTAATTAGTGTTTCGGTGTGTTAAACATGGATATGTAAGATGAAATATGTATTCTAGGTCAATTCTAGGTCAACATTAGGCCCCCATAATCAAACTAGGTCAATTTGACTTAAATATTGACTTTTAGGGTCAAACTAGTCAACCTTGGTTAAGTTGAGTCAAACCTAGGTTTCTAGGCATTACCTTTCATAACAAGGTAAACCAACCTATACTAGGTTACCCTACTCTTTACCTTGGTCATTTACCTAGTATAGGATATCTTGGGATACCCTAGCTATTTACCTTTTACCTATCCCCTTTACCTATGCTAAGTTACCTACTATAACATATAGGTAATGCCCTATATATATATATATGCATTACCTTATCTACATATATGGTAAACATGACAAGGTCCAATCTTCATGACAAAAGGGCAATTTTTGGCAGTAATCATATAAGGGTTTAATCTTTGGCAGTTATCACATAAAGGTTAATTTTCATATTTGGACTTGTGAGATAAAGGTGTGATTGGCAAATGATGATCAGATAAATTTGATAATATCAGAGAGAGATGATTAATTTGGCTTCCCTATGAAACCTTGTCTTTTGATTTCCCTATCAAAATGGAATTTGACTTAATCCATAACTTTGAATCATTCTTTGAGTTTTCACTATCATTGAATGCTAATTCCCTTGGACGCGACCAATCGACTTTGGTTATTCTATGATCGTACCCATATCCTGGATCGTACTCAATTGAATTGAATTCAATTGTGACCCAGATTTTCATCCTTGGATACTCGTGCCTAAACTCTTTTCGACCCTTGATTTGATTTCCTGATTTTATCTAAAATTCCTTGTGCTTAGTCGTGCCTAGATGATCTGGCATGACTAAGATGACTTTAAACCCTTGATCATAATTTTAGCGATCATCACTATACCCATTACCTTATCTTAAAATAGCGCCTAAAATTCTTGACTTTCGATCACGACTAACTAGTGTGATACGAAATTAGTCGTGTTAGAATTGAAAATTGATCGTCTGAATAAAATTCTACTGTGCCAAATTGACTTGATTTCTTTCTAAACCGTGCTTTTGAGACCTTGATTTCGACTTTATGATTTTATCATCTTTCACAATTAAACTTGGATGTAGATCGTGCTTATGCGACCTAGAGTCTGATTTTCCATCAACCCTAACCACCGATCGTTCTATACTCGAATCTTGTCCTCAATTTGCTTCTCTTAGCCCTGATTTAGATCATGACTGTATGACTTTGATTTTCATGATCATGATAATCTTAACCCTCAATTCATGCTAAAAACCTTGATCTTTAATTACGACTGTGTCGGAATAGATTTTTCTATCGTACCTAAATTTTGATTCTCTAGTCACTCATGTCTAGGTTTCATTCCTAATCATGACTAGGTATAAAAATTTTGTCGCTTATTTCTAAATCGTGCCTAAGTGGTTAGTCATTCCAAATATTTTTGAACGCATCTGAGTCGTGATTTCATTCATGACCAAATGGTTAATCCTTGATCAATGTTCGTGCTAAACATTTGATTATTCCTAACGATACCCAATCACGTCATTTTCATCTTGATCGTGTCTATCTGAAACCCTAAATCTAATTTCATTAAGCTGGATCCTATCAATTGATATTTTGGCATGATTCTGACTTGATCATAACCGAATGATTCTTGATTTTCCTAGTCGTGTTTTCATGCTTAATAACATTGAATCATTTCTAAAGTATGCCTATAAAATGATGACTTTAAATCTCAAATCATGCCAACCCTTGTTTTGGACATGGTTATCCTTTCATCTTGATTGGGCCTGTACGACTTTCAGGTTGATTTTCATCAAACCTAAGTGCTACAGATCACCCCGTACTTGAACTTCATTTGTATCTTCGATTCTCCTAATCGTCTCTAAAATCGTGCCCCAATGACTTAACTTATTCCTTAAATCGTGTGTATATATAGTTTTGTTCATATCATGATTCTATCGTGCCAAAATATCTAATCGTGTCTGAATAATTTTGAATTGATTATCTTGATCGTGCAAAAAAAAACTCGTCATTCTTTGATCGTGCCTAACATATTGCTTAAACCTTCTATCTTGTTTTAAACCTACTACCAACCTTTAATTTTGAAGACAAAAATCTTATAAGGTGGGTAGGATGTAAGCTCCCTGAATTTCAGGGATTTATTTTTGATTTTCTAAAAGAATTATTTTCGATAATAATTCTTTTTTTATTTTTTATCATTAAATGCTCTTTTCCATGACTTTAATTTTTGGAGCGTCAGAGATGTCAGTCTCTGAAAACTTTCTTTACTGGTTGTAGTAGACAAGATTATCTCCATTTTGATATATCATGTCCCGCTCAAACTTTTTTTTGGTGCTCTTTTTGCATCGCGCAACTTTCGGGTCAATTTAGACCAATTTATCATCTGCCGTAATTCGTGACTTAACTTCCAACTTAATTTCAGGGCCCGATATCGGTCCAATCTGATCGACCCAATATATGGCTCTGGCCTGTTTTGAGTCTACTATGCACGTACAACTTGCGTGCCACCCAATTGATCTCCCTTGTGCTTCCATTTCATCCATGATTTTAAATGGTTTAAATTTGTGATTTTGATCAACCTTAGCCCAATCTTGTGCAAACTTGACCCAACACCCAACCCAATTTGGTGTGACCCCTGTTATGACTATCCATACACCCCACTAATATATTTTCCCTTTTCTCTACTCAAAAATATCCTCCTCTTTACACAAATATCTCATTTTTTCTCTCTCTATTATATATATATATATATATATATATATATATATATATATATATATATATATATATATATATATATATATATATATATATATATAATACACTCTCCCTCTCTCTTCATTTAAATCCCTCTCTCTCTTCACCCAACACACCCTCCGATGGCTGGTCACCTCACCCCTCTCTCTCTACTTTTCTCTTTCCCTCTCTCTAATTAATCCCTCATTCTCTCTCTCTTTCTATATATAATATACACACACACACACACACACACACACAAATACATCTCTCTCTCTCTCTCCTAAGTACACAACCCCATCACCTCACAGCTCTCACTCCCCTCTCCTCCACATTCAGCCGAACCCCCCCTCATTATCATTATCATCATCAACACCACCACCATCATCATCCTCACTATCACTATTAACACCACCACCATCACCACCACGAGCACACCACCACCCCCACCTCCACCTTCCTCTCCTCCTTCTCTCTTGTCGCAGCCGTCGGCCAACCGTCGCCATGCCCCCACCTAGCCCCCGCGCTGTAGTGCGGCCAGCAGCAGCTGCTGCAACAGCCAGCAGTAGCGGCACAGCAGCGCAGAAGCAGCACAACTGCCACAGCAGCAACCACACGCCGTCGCAGCCACGACCTCCGCCGACGAGCCCCCCTAAGCCGCACGTGACCCCGGCGAGCTCCCCCGTGGCGTGCCCCGTCACCCCCCGGTGCAAGAAATACATGATTCGTGCGTTTCGTACGAAATCACGTCGTGACGCGCGCGAGATTTGAATCCAGAACCTTGTTTCGGGACAGCGACTTCGTGCGCATTTTTTGAGAAATTCGATCGTTGGATCGCCGATCCGTTTCTTCCGTCTCAATCTTGGTATATACCACTTCACTCCTTCAAGTTTCATCCGTTAATTTTGTCGTTTGATACATCAAAATTGGCCATCAAGTTGACCGTTTAAATTGTACAATTTTTGGACAATTTTATGGAGCCAACTTCGTCGGCTCGTATCTCCGCCATCGCAGCTCCGTTTAACGTGCCACTAGTTCCAGTGTACAGCTGCTATAACCCTCTTCCTGGCCCTTAAGTTTCATTTAATTGTGAGCACGTTTGATTGGTTGAATTTGACGCCAAAGTTGGACGTCCGAATTTGTAATTTCTAACTTATTAAATTCTATTTTTGAATGCGGGACTCCGGATTCAATTTCTAACACCAGAGTAGACTCGTGGCATCGTTCTAGCACGATTTCATATAAAGTTTGTTAGTTTTGGAGGACGTAGGCCCCGACACGTATTTTGGTACAAGACGGGCCCCATAGTTCGAGTCAATAGGTCTTTTTGAGATCGGCTCATTGGAATCCAATTCTGGATATACAGTTGAGTTCGTATCGTCATTCTAAACTCGTTGACATATAATTTACTGAGTTTTATGGACATTGACTCCTACACGCATTTCCGTGCAAATCGGATTACAATATCCGGATCAACGGACCAATTTGAGATCGGGTCATCGGAATCCAATTCCGGATATACCATTGAGTTCGTATCATCATTCAGGATTCGTGGACATATATTTTGCTAGATTTTGAGGACTTTTATCCTGGCACATTTTTCGATGCAAAGTGGGTCCGACACAGATACCGTTTTGACCCAAAATTACCTTTTTGCTCCTGTATTAGAATTGAACTTATGGATAGGCTATTCTAGCTATTTTGACCATTCTGGATACGTTGGTGATGTTTGTTTCATTATCCGACAATATCTGTAGACTTTTCTCCTATCTATTACTATTTGTTATAATCCTTCTCTTTTTGGTTCGTATTTTGAGATTCGTGCACCAAAATTGAGATCCGTCGATTCCAGTGATTTCATATCACTGGAATTGACCAGTTGTCTATGTGGATGATTTTGGAGACTAACTTTGACCTAGTTTAACCTAGATGTGGACTAGGAGTTGACCGGTTGACCAAAGTCAACTGTAAGTCAACCTTTGACCCAGTTTGACTGAGTTTGACCTAGAATATGCCTAGAAGCATAGAATTAATGTATTTATGTATATTGTTTACTCTAGAATACTAAGTAACTCTGTAAATTTATGTTAGGTCTCTGTGACGTCGGTTCAGGCATAGACCCTCACTTATTGCTCAGGACAGTAGGCGAGTACATTCTCTGGTAGTTTTTATTGTCTTGATATCTGCTATATCCGATTCAGTTGTAGTGTTTTACTTGATTCCCGACATGATAGTACACGGACTAGTATACAACGAATCCTGTCATGAGATGTCATTCCTGGGTGACTATGGTATATTGGTACATTGTTCGATCTTGTTTTTCTTGTACTTGTATAGACGCCGATTCCTAAGGGAATTTGCTACCCACTTAGAGAATCTCGCATCATGACGTGACATGTCCGGATCCATTATACTGGATAGGGAGTTATTAGAGGTTATGTGATCATACCCTACTGGATACTCCTTGCATCATAGCTTTACCCTCGCCTCACATAGGGTAAAGTCTGACCTGATACTACTTGCACCATAGCTTTCCATTTTTGTCGGCCTGATCTCCAGGTTTACCTGAGCTTGTTCTTGCACCATAGCCGGTCAAATGGAAGAGCCTGATTTTGACCCAAGTCGATCACATAATGCTCTAATATCTCAAGGCACTGTTATATTTATATTATACATCAGATATTACAGTACTGCTTTATATTCCAGTATTTCATACCCTGACATGATATCTAGTTTTACATATACTACTTTATTTCCAGCATTGATATTTCATCCTGTATTTCATTATAATTGTCTCTTATAGAATTTGTCAATTTATATGGAACTGCTATTAGTTTATGTACTCGTTCCCATCCTGACTGGATACGTTGGCAATATTTTAGGAGTTGTTATGCCCTCATTATTGGACTTCAGGATGATGCTAGCTGGGGTGGTTCTCGGTATTCTTCACCGTGAGTTGTCTCTCAGGAGTTCTAGGTCTGGTAGTTATTTTAGTTTGGTTATTATTTTTCCCCTGTTTCATTTTTTGTCTCAAATGATCTTGTAGAGTCTAGTTGTTCTAGTGATATTGTTATTATTTCTTGTCTTATCTTCCTTAGCTTTTGTGATGTGATATGAGTACCTTTATAGTTATGGATCTTTAGATGTTGTAGTTAGTATCGGGTACTTGACAGTGCTCTACCGCCGATACTTCAGCATAGGCTGGGCGTGGCCCATGTATTCGTACCCGTATATCCGGGTGCAGGTCGTAACAACAAAAATATGTAATGCCCCAGTCCCAATAAACATAGGACTAGGTATACGAAACATGCCAACTGCATACATACGAAGTATAATCTAATATATAAAATCTTCATACACACACATAATCTGTAAATAACAAAATCACAGGTAGTCAAATATAATCTACATCTCATCCACATAATACAAGAATAAAACAATAGCTAGATAGAATAAAATGAAAGAGTCAAAAGATATATAGCCGGGTGGAAACAAATCCACTACCAAACAGCTATAAAAAGTAGTCTGAGATAGCTGGAGTTCGACCTCCTAAAATAGAATAAAATAAAATAAAATAAAAGATGTCCACTATAAATGTAGCAAGTCATTACTTCTAAACAAGACTACTAGATCTCGGCAGGTGAGACCTCATCAGCTGGGAAAGATGGATCCAATGCAGAACCGTACTCCTGGGAATAATCCTGGTCGTCTAAGCCTGGAGAGATCACCAGGTCCTCAGAGGGACGTAACAAGATACAAGAGAACAACATGCCATATAAACTGGGTAATAAGATAAAGGATGCATGCAATAGGATGCCCAACCATTCTACTGTGAATATACATTTAAGAACAAACCTTCAATATAAGGGCACTCTAGCTACAGTAGGATTGTCATAGTTCACAATTGGGCACCAGGGGCCTACGTCCGTAACGCTCCGTGAACGTCAGAGAGAATTAGTACAGTGGGGGAATATTACCTGCATCTCCGGCGGAGCTCACAGGTTACAACGGATAGTGCATACTTGGTCCATACATTAAGGAGCTATTTTCCCCACCCCATGTCTATTAATGTCATATCCATGACACATATGAACCTCTAATAACCGCCATGTCTACTAAGCATGCAATATCTATTAGCAATTATTTCCTTACCGTTGCACATCCTAGTCATATCAGTGGCTAGTCGACTATGTGAGTCTGTGTCCCACATATGCTCACAACTCATGATAAAGCAGGTATCAAGGCCATATGAGATATACCAATACCTCACATCCATGGGTGGTCATCTAGTACTAAGTCATCATGTATAGAAATAAACAAACCAGTAAAACGGCTAATGCAGTCGCGTGTACCCAAGTATGACTTGGACGCACAATATAATAAAAACATGTAAACTGCAATAACAGAATAAAATAATAGGAAACTATAAAATAAATGAACAATAAATAGTGGCAAGGTATCTTTCTGGAGGTGGTGTGCAGAAAGTAGCAACGTCTAGTCACTCAGATCGTCAAAAACTAAGAACAATGAAAGTCAACTCCCGCAAAACGTCCTCGGATGCTGAAATAAATATTATGAATATTTTTGACATAAAAGAAATATCTAAGATCGTCTACCCATAAGTCTAATTCTGGACATAGGGGCAAAGTCATAATTTTGGGCCAAATCGGTGTCCGTCATTTGACCCTCTTTGCACCAAAAAGTGTGCCAATACCTACAGTCTCTAAAGTCATTAAGTTGTATGTCTACGTGTCCGGTTTGACGATACAAACTCAACTGTATGTCCAAAATTGGATTTTCAATGAGTCGTACACAATTTTGCCCGTTGGATCGGGTCATGGGCCCACCAAAATAGCGTTCTGGTTGACCTTCTAAGAATCGGACCAAGCTTGGCTCACAGGACCAAAAACTAATACGAGTCCAGTTGCGCAAGTTTCATCTCGAGATGACGAACGTGCAAAAAATTGTTGGCTAGTTTGCAAAGGGGCTGATACGTGGTATCTCGACCGATACACCTCGATTTCATCGCCTCGAGTTCCGTCGAATCCCACACGTCCGCGAAGTCAATATGCACCTTTTGATGCTTTTGGTTCACGACCACATCATCCAGTTTGTCGGGGCGTACGTCGTAACGGTGAAATTTCCTAAAATTTCTACTGTTTTGAAAATAATTTTTGTCAATTTTGGGAGATTGATTTCTTGACGCACAGTGACGAAATTCTTATCTACGAAATGGGTCACGAAGCCCTATAGGTTGTCTAGGACTGTCTTCAAGTATATTTTTAAAATTCCTAATGTTTGGTTTGAAAACCCTCTTCCAAATCAGGGTCTGGGACAGCCTTACTATTCTATTTTCGAACAGTCTTTCGTCAACTTTGTGTCAATTTTATAGATCGATGGTTCGTCCCCATCAAATTTTATTTGCGGGGACTTCTAGTGGATTATGTAAGCTTTCATAGGATTTTATGAAATAAAAAATGATCAGGTATTAAAGAAAATTTTTTATTGGAAAGGGGGTACCTAAGATTGCTTGAAATTGAGCAGTGCCCCATTCGAGTAAGGTTTGGGCGGCGCTCCGACGGTGCGGCGGTCGACGACAACATACAGGCAGTCGGGAAGGGGCGCGGGTATCAGGGTTCTCCAGAAGTCACTGTGCGAGGTCGGGGTGAGGGATTTTGTAGGTTTGCGTATAGATGATCCCAATAAGGGTCGATGACTCGTTTATATTGACGAGTTTTTAAAACCGATTTTTGATCGATTTAAATTTGATTCCACTGGGTTTTAAATCCTAATCTGGAAGAGAATCCCTAGAAGATAGGTTTAGGATTTGATTTGAATCAATTTGGTTCAAATCCGACCAAGATTTGGTTAAAAAAAGATTTCCTTTCTTTTCCTTTCTTACAGTAGCTTCACTGTTTGGAGGCTGTGGGAGATTTTAAGGGTGTTGATTCGCGAGATATTCAATATCTCGTGAGTTGGTTTTTTCCCCTTTATATTTATATAGGTATATATATATACTCTTATATAAAATCCAGTAAAATCCCTATAAATCTCTAAAATCAGAAATACCTTTCAGATAATTAATTAAATAATTATGTACAATACTGTACCTAGTATAACATTTACTTGCTATATGTGCTAGTAATAAAAATCATAAGCTAAACACAAGTTATTAATTCTTTTCGAGAAATATTTAAATTATCAAATTAATAAAAATAAACAAAATTCCTAAAAAAAATAAAAAATAAAAAAATATTTTTCTGAAACATTTAGTACGTAAACTTGTACAATTTATTTACGTATGCATATAATGTAGCATCTTACTTGCTACTAAAAATATTAAAAAAAATCTTAATTTAAAAATCAATCTTATATAAATTAAATAAAAATACTGTAAAATATATTAATTAAAAATTAATACAATTTTTTAAAATTTTGGGGGTTTACAAAATTGGTAAAAGGACTACCGGAAATATCATTCAAGAGAGACATGGTATGTGCTTATTTGGAAAAAAATAAGGCAAATAGATCCTCGTTTAAATCTATCAATGCTGTAAATACTTCTAGACCTTGCAGTTGATACAAATGGATTTATTTGGACCTGGTAGAGCCACTATCCTTGGTAGTAGCTATACGCTTTTGTTATTGTTGATGATTTCTTTAGATATATCAAACAAAAATGATGTACTTTTTGAATTTGAGATTTTCTGTAAAAAAAGTTCAAAACGAAAAAGGGTTTATAATTACTCGTATCCGTAGTGATCATGGAGGCGAATTCGTAAATTTTGATTTCAAAAAGTTTTACGAAACAAATGGTTTTTCTCACGCACTTTTCTGTCCTAGAACTCCCCAACAAAAAAGTGTTATGGAGCGGAAGAATAGAACTCTGGCTAGAGTCATGCTAAACCAGAGCACAACCTTCTAAAATATATTTGGGCTGAAGCTGTAAGTACAGCTTGTCATATTTTGAATAGAGTTTTGATTCGACTTATATCGAAGAAGGCTTCTTATGAGTTATGGTTTAATCGCATTCCTAATATTTCACATTTTAAAGTTTTTGGATGTCATTACTTTATCCTGAACACCAAAGATAACTTGGGTAAGTTTGACTCAAAGGCAAACGAAGGGATATTCCTTGGTTATGCTGCCAAGAGTAAGGGATATAGAGTTATCAATAAAAGATCTATGATGTTAAAGAATTAATTAACATTTTATTTGATGAGCTCAACAGTCGAATAGTAAGTGACAGCGATGACGAAGACACAAGGAACACTTCCAAAGGACCTGACGATACTACTGTCGAAAAAGGCTATCTGGAACCAAAGAAGATAAAATTTATGCCAGACCATCCAGAGTCCCTTGTCATAGTGTATCGAAGGAAGTAGGTACATGTTCTTCTAATAGGGATATAGCTACTAATGTTGCATTCATTCTCAATTAGAACCTAAATCAATAGCGGATGTATTTTAGTTGAATTTTGGATTTATGCTATGCAAGAGAAA
Source organism: Iris pallida (assembly GCA_029216955.1). Taxonomy (NCBI): domain Eukaryota; kingdom Viridiplantae; phylum Streptophyta; class Magnoliopsida; order Asparagales; family Iridaceae; genus Iris; species Iris pallida. The sequence continues at coordinate 20,742,087 of JANAVB010016195.1, forward strand.
CTAACCAGTTTGAGAGAAACCAAGTTTGGGAACTTGTTCCTAAACATATTGGTCAATCTATAATTGGTACCAAATGGGTATTCCAAAATAAACTAAGTGATGATGGACAAGTTCTATGCAACAAAGCTCGTCTAGTGGCTCAAGGTTATAATCAAGAAGAAGGAATTGATTGTGACGAGACTTATGCTCTTGTTGCTAGACTAGAATCCATTTGTATGCTTTGTACATTCGTATATTTTCACGGTTTTAAACTTTTTAAATGGACGTGAAAAGTGCATTTTTAAAATAGATTTATTAAAGAAAAATGTTTTTTTTGAAATAACCCGCTGATTTTCTAGATTTTTAATTTCCAGATTACATAAGGCACTCTTTGGACTTAAACAAGCCCCTCATGCTTGGTGTGATCGTCTAAGTTCCTTTCTACTTAAAAATGGTTTTTCAAAAGGAAGAGTTTGTAGTTCTCCGCTCTGTGAATGTACTAGATAAACAGAAAGATCGGATTGCTAGCTCTGCATCGGAAGACAATTAATCTGGATGAGTGGACGAAGACTCATTTTTTGATTCTTTCACACCTAATCAGAATCTGAGTTTTTGAATAAATATTATTTGTTAATAACAGGATGGTAATTCTTGGGAATGCTAGTACATCGAATCAGTATGCTTATAAAAAAATTCACATGTTGCTTTGTAAAGACAAGAAAAAAGATAATCTGCATGCTAAGAATAAGAATGTTGCCTGCTAAAGTTAGAGAATGCTTACATGTTCCGAATTCGTATACTGTCAAAAGTAGAATGATATGCTAAATCTTCACAGAACTATTATCATATGTTTCAAAGAGGTAAACGATTGTTTGTCCCTTAAATATGTTCTAAATGTTAAACATCTACAGACGGACTTGTATATGTTGCAATGGAATGAGAATGTAGGAGCTTCGACTTTGAGATAAATAAAAAAAAGAAGGCACGAAATGAACGTATCATATATCTGCAAAGGCACAAAATAAACGTGTCGTATATTTGGGAAATCTGATCAATCTGTTTCATCTGATAGACATATTAGGGCATGCATCGGTCTCGGACAACTTGTGTACAAGGTAAAAATTTATCTTTCAGGTGGATTTTTGGGGCGTTGGAAACCACTCGGCCTAGGAGAGATTAGGAAACCTTAGGGTAAATGAGACCTCGTAAATAAGGGGTATCGATATCTGAGTCCTTAGCGACGAGCTGAACCCAAGAGTCACAGCGGCTAACATGGAGAATGACCCATATACCATCATATAGATAAGTGTTGATTACTGCAGAGCTGAACCAGACAGTCATAGCTTCCAATCGAGTCTGTATGTGTCGATAATAGTTTTTCTAAGAGATAACAATGCAAAGACAAATAGGAAAAAATATTGGTTATGTTTATTCTAATTCTTGTCATGTGCAGGGATTAACTGTCGGCTATCGTAAGAATCACTAAATAAATGATATATGTGTTGCTTAAGTTCGATCATGATTTGTATCAAAGAATAATCTGTTGCCAAGAATTATGTCCGTTCAAAGAAAAGATATGATATCGTGCTTGTAATTGATCCTAAGAGTTGCTTGAACAAGAAGAATAATTATGGCTCCTGAAACACGTTGCGCACTTCACATGAAATGAATGGTTATCGTGCATGAAACGAATAGTCCCTTGTATGCTTGAAATGAATATAAATGAATTGTGGCTTTTCGAAAGTTTTTTTAAAAGATGTAATCTGACTCTGATCTGCATGAAATAAACATAGGTAAAAGTAGCAATATCACATCATATGAAATATATTCTCACTAAATGAATTAGTAACCGTTTTAGACGATGTAGCCTTTGTTCACATCAACAGTATGTTGATGTAATGACCCACCACCAATTTGCAAGATGCATTGAGATGGATAGTCCAAAGCGATAGCCGAGCCTTATTCTTAGGAGCTATAAATCAGAAGAGATACAAAGAGACGGTCATTTGTTGCAATAGTTAGTTTTGTATATAAAGGAATGTAATGTATGAAACGAGATCATTGTACTTCTGTAAGTTTTGTGAGAGAATGTAAGCCAAGTATGTCATGGATCAGAGACAAATGAGAGCTTTGTAACCAATTCAAAAGGATATCAATAAAGATAATTCGTTTCTACTATCATTGTGTTGAATTCATATTCTGCAATATGTCCCCTGATGTTTCAAATTTCTGCAATTATATTCTGCTGCGTTATTGTTTATCATGTCTATTTTATCATTGTACAGGTCTTGGACTTATGCAAGTACAACTTAGGCTTGTACGGCATCACGCCCAAGCGAGGACGAACGGTTCCATAGAATCCAAAGCGAGGACGAAAGTATTCTGCAGGATCGGGGCATGACAGAGTTGGTACTACTTTGTTTATTAAATCTTCGAATGATGATATTTTACTAGTACAAATTTATGTAGACGATATTATATTTGGTTCTACTAATGAACATCTATGTCAAGAATTTGTTAAGTGTATGTAGAGCGAGTTTGAGATGAGTATGATGGGAAAGCTGAACTACTTCCTCAGACTTTAAATCAAACAAAACTCTGAGGGAACCTTCATCAATCAAGCTAAGTACACGAAGGACTTGCTCAAGAAGTTTGACTTCGATAACGCAAAGCATATCAGGACTCCTATGGCTATATCAACCAAACTTGATCTTGATGAAAGTGGCAAACCATTCAACCAGCGTAAGTATCGAGGTATGATTGGTAGTTTATTATATTTAACTACTAGTCAACCTGATATTATGTTTAGCATTTGCATATGTGTAAGATATCAAGCTAATCCTAAGGAATCATACTTAAGTGCAGTTAAGCGTATCTTTCGATACCTTAAAGGGACTTCTACTGTCGGCTTATAGTATCCTAAAACTGTATCATTTGACCTAATTGGGTATTCTGATGTGGATGCAAATTAGACCATAAAAGTACCAGCGATACGTGTCATTTCCTACGCAAAGTTTTAGTCTCTTGGTTTAGCAAGAAGCAAAATTCTGTTGCATTGTCAACGACTGAAGCCGAGTATATCGTTGTAGGTCGTTGTTGTGTACAAATTTTATGAATGAAGCAAACCCTAAAAGACTAACTACACTAAGATTCCCATATATTATGACAACACTAGCACTATAAATATGACTAAGAATCCTGTATGTCACTCAAGCACTAAACATATTAAAATTTGTCATCACTTTATACGTGATCACCAACAACACGGAGATATCTGTTTATATTTTATTGACATAAATCACCATTTGGCAGATATATTCACAAAACCATTGGCTGGTGACTGATTCAACCATATTCGTTGCGAGTTAGGTATTCTTGAATTTTCAAAAGCATAATGCTTTATATTTAGTAAAATACTTAGACTTTATTTAATGATATTTTAAAATCTAAGTTATTTTGGGTACATGTCGAAAGGGTCCTCCTATCATACAGTCGTAAATAGCCTGAAACGACACGGTATACTAGTCTTCAGACTACTGCTAGCTGGGATCTGGCCCCTACAGCTAACACAAAGTAATAGAGATTTATTAAATCAAATGATTAATAGTTTAAGTTATTTTGTTAAACATACAACAACCTATGCTTCACAGAATTCAAGCATACATAACTCGGACGGAACTCTGACCAAGTTCGGTGCTGCTTATTACAAAACCAACCCGAACGTTGGCCCACTTATTTAAGTTGTAACTCTTTTATATAAACCCCTTATTCTTCCCCGAACTAGTAGCCGAGAAACCCCTCTCATAAACCCTAATCCTAGAAATCCCAATCTTTAGGGTTTCCAACTCCAACCTTTTGGATTCGAAGGTTTTTGGGTGTTCTCTTCCAATCTACATCCTTCGTTTGAGGTAATTTTCTCACTTTTCTTCTTCAATTTTCAATGGCTCCTAGATTTTCTATGAAGAAGAGAGGAGATGGTGCTTCAACTTCTAACCCATCGTATGATTCTCTTGAGAGTCTCTTTAGTCCTCCTCCTCCTCTTTCCGATGAGGTTGAATTTGATGCTACTCTATTTGTAGACTTAGAGACTTCTATTGCTTCGTTCGATGAATACCACAAATGAACTATTTGTCCTAAAAATTCTATTAATTTTAATATATTTCTATAATATTATTTAACTTATGAATTTTTTGAAATTTTCAACCCTATATATGGCAATGAGTTCGCATGTTCTACTGTAACTTGCAACATTCACAGGACATCATGTACTCTTCTATCTATCGAATCGAGATAGAGTTTGATGATGATGACTTGAGTGAATGGCTCCAAATTCCCAATGTTGGAGATGCTCTAGTCGACATCACCAAAGTCCAATTTAGTCTGACTTGAACATAGAAACCTTCAAGGTTGTGATGTATGCTCTGAATCCTAGACCCCCGGGATGGCTCATGTCACGATACTTGAACCAACACTTCTATAAACTCCATCGAATCATTATGATTTCTATCTTGCCCAAAACAGGATCTACATATGAGATCATATATTTGGAGTTATCTGCTATGTATGATATTTATTTTAGGATTCCTTTTAGTCTTCCCAAAACTATGATAGCGGCTATCATCAACTGTAAAAAGGCCAGTTGAAAATTTATCTATCCAATGATTTTTTTTATCATATTTCGTAGATACAACATGCCCTTAGATTCATGTCCCATTGATGACACTCCATCTGAACTGGATAGGTCTTATAGGTTTCCTCCTCCTCCTTCTGCAGTTGGTACCGGAGACGTTCCACCTGCTGCTCAGGCTCCTCATCCAGATCCAACCCCTGCTGATGTCCCTTATGCTCACACCATAGATCCGCTTTATTCCTTGATGAATCTTCGGAGCGAGCGTTTTGAGCCTCGTTGTACTCTTAAAGATGACTATTATCAGATATAGCACACTCGTCAGAGTCACTTACCAGTTCCAGACCCTATAGAATGGTATTGCTGATATTCAGTAGACGATGTCTTATCATCCTTTCGGTTCAACTCCTATGCTACATTATCTGGACTTTGATGGACCTAGGTTTGATGACATTCAGGCTCGAAGATATTTCGATCCTGCTGCAGCTTACATTGATCCGACCTGATCTGTTGATACTAGTGACAATGTTAATTGACGAGGTGTTTGTGCTTTTGGATTTGTGTGACTCATGCTGCTGATGATGATGATTTTGCAGTAGTTTTTTTGTACTAGACTTTGATTATGCACTAGTTTTTATTAGTTATAGTTAAGTATGTTTCAGACTTCCATAGTATCTTGGTGATTTTTTTGTACTTTTATACGACGGCTGATTTTTTCAGTTCTACTTATACTATTTATTTCAGTTCTACGTCTATTATTGTTGGCCTTATCATTATTTTATCTTTTGGTATTGTTATGTTTTTCTCTGTTTGTTGTTTATGCTCATTATTTGCAGGAGAGCATCCATTTTGTACAAATGATAATAGGGAGAAGAGTATACCAAATTACACCCGAGTATTAAGAGAAATTGCAATGGCCAAAAGGTATAAATATTTCAAGTTATTATTTTTTGACATTATTTTGTATAAACTCAAAGTTTGTCAACTATCAAAATAGAGGAGATTGTTGGCCCATTGGTCATAGTTACACCTGATTTTGATAATCAACGTAAACTTTAATCGATACACAAATAATATGCAGCTACAGGTACAAAAATAGAACGTCTACTTCCACACTGCTATCACTCATCGTCTTCATCAAATAAAGACTATAGATGCTGACTAAGACATGTTTTTATATTTTGTTCTGTATTTTTTATTTTATTGAGTCTAAAAAAATGTGAGGTCGGTCGGATTGGCAACTGGCTATTCTACTAAACTCCACTTTTAAAATAGTCTACATATCTACTCCATATTTCATATTAGCCAATACCCAATATCCAATACCCATACTAGCCCAATACCAACTATACCCAAAAGGCAATCTTTATTAATATACCACAAACTGGTCAGAAAACTCAACCTAAGAGTTCAGCCAGAGTTCGACCCAAACTCTGCCCGAGTTCGATCATGTTGGTTCCTGAACGTTAGTGGTCTTCCTGATGATATGTAACAAATTTTGAATTACAAAAAATCTACATTCGAACTCATGCCGAGTTCTGCCCATAAAAATGCTATAAATAGATGAGAAGTTCCTATTCCAAATCACTCATTCATTCTTCTCTTCTCTATCTATTCAGAAGCATTTGATAGCTTTATACTTTCGTGTCTAGCCTTTAAACTAGTAGCCAAGCCAAGTGCCATTCTGGTTAGATCTAGAGTGTGGTTCAAGTTTGTAAAGAAAGCTTTTCGAAAATATTCTAGTTTTTAAAGTTTGTCTAATTGAAGTTGCAAGTCCTTCGGATAAAAACCCATGGTTGTAAGAAGCTGCAAGTGCTTCAAATTTAAAGCTTGTGCCATAGTGGATTAACATCGAGCAAGAGTACTCGAGACTGGACTAGTCCTCTCAAAGGGATACCAGTATACATCGTTGTGTCATGAGTTTGCTTTTCTGATGCTATAACTTACGTATTTAAATTTTTATTTAGTTTATTATCATCTGCCTAGCACTTATCACATGTGACAGTGTATATAATTTTTAACTTTGTGAATATCTTTTCGCTGCACACACGCTCTCTATTCATCCCCCCCACTAGAGGTGCTCAACGTTCCTACATAAAGCACATATGAGATGGGTAAGGCATCCCAAACACAAAACATACGTAATTATGAGAGCAAATATGTTAAGGATACATCAGCAGAATATACAAAAAGGTATGTAAATGTACAACTAGCAGCTGTCCAGAATATACGCCTATACCGTCCAAGAACGAGGGAAATAAAATCCAAAAACAATGACTAACACTTGCCCTTGGCTAAACACCAGCAAAAGAAAGTACAAAAATGGAGTGGAAAATAAAGGTAACCCACTCGCTAATCCGTATCATAGTCCTCTGAGTGTGAACCATCTAGAGAAGAAGACGATAGATCCTCGAAATCAACTATGGAACCTAGTTATGCAAAACCAGTGGGGTCAACCCTTAATAACAAGTACCACAAGGAAAGCTTGAGTTGAACGATAAAGCCTAACAACAACAACAACAACAACAACAACAACAACAACAACAACAACAACAACAACAACAACAACACATGGCAAAAAGTAAATAAATGCGGGTCAAGACTGGTGTGGTTCCAATGCACATATCCCGAGAATAAAATGACTGAAACAAAATACTAAAAAATATAGCTATAGAACAGAATAAACCGATGAGTAACAAGGGATCTTAGGAACCATTAAAGTCAGAGCCACAACCCTTAAACCAAACAAGCACTGGGATTGCAGATCTTTTTTCGAGCAGAACTTAGCCTCTGTCCACTCACCTACACAAAAAGCATATAATGTAACACACAATCAAAAGTGCACGGCCAATCAATGCCTATGGCTTGCTACATGTTAACTAGCTAGGGTGATCACAAGACCTAATTACTAGAATGCAAATTGAGTAACTTTGCAACTACCTGACTGCAGATACCCGGATGTCCAGGGGTAAAAGTAACTTGTGCATCTATTGCCCAACAAGACTGTCGACAGATGATATGTGTCTTGAACTAATAGCATGAACAACCATAACATACACTTGTAAAAAAATACATAACTGACTCTGCCGCAACCCGGTACGACGTATGACTTGATTATGTATCAATATGTGTAAGCTTGGTATGTCATGGAGCCCTTGCCTAGCAGATTTTAGCTACGCCTTATGGGGCCCTTGGAGATGATCTACTTGAATTTACTAGTCGTGCATACTCAAGAATTTCCTAAAATGACGTATGATGTATACGAGTAATTCCCGTGTTGTCACTTGCGAACATCCCCGTACTCACAACACGCAATACACGAGACAATACTCACACTCGATTGTCTAGTGCCAGATGCAATAGATTAAATATTTAACAAGCTATATACACGATGTCAAAGAAGAACATGTTCTTTTGTCTTGTGTATAGAGAATAAATCTTTATAAAGTCATAGTATTATGTCAAGGAATGAAAACATTTGAAAAAAGAAACAAAAACGACAAAAAAGGACAAAATAGCCCAAAATAGCCTAATTTGGCCAAATTTGGATTATTGACGGATTTCTGTGGATTATCGACATATTTTTGAATTGTTACAGTAAGTTTTAAGTGTATCATTCGGATTTTCTGACAATTTTCGCATATTACGGATGAACTTTCTAAATTGTCACAGAAACCGAAGTTTAAAAATATAAAACTTGTTTCGGCCACAAAAATCTCGTTTTAAAATTTGGCGTTTTAAAAGTTAAAGTTGAATCTAATTGAATTCCCTGCAACATAGAAATATTAGTTTTACAAATTTTGGAATTAAAGAGATGATTTCATCATAATACTCAAAACAACTTTTTGGGAACCAAAACGTATCCTGATTCCACCAAAATTAAAACCAACATTCAAAACCAAAAGTGCCATATACTAAAGATGTAAACCATTTGAAGAAACATATTTTAGACTAATAAAACTTTAATTTATAAAGAGAAATAATAACAAAATATGGTCGTCATATATTGAGCAACATGTACGTGCCTAGAGTCTCTGGCAACCAAGTCTAAGTTTCTACTCCTCCTAGGGGGTTAGACACCACACAAGGCCCCAAGGCCATCTCCTATGCACAGCCCAAGGGGGATAGAAGATAAGAAGAAATAAAAAGAGAGAGAGAGAGAGAGAGAGAGAGTGAAAAGAATGAAAAGAGAGAGGAGAGAGAAAATCAAAGGGTATATATAGAAGGGTGAATTAATCATGACCGTTGGATCGCGTCCGCAACTCGATCTAAAGTGATTTCGTCCGTCAAAAAAATACCAATTATCCAAGGATAATAGATTCGACACTATTCACCAAAATATCTAAATACTATTCACAAAAATATCCAAAACAATATTCAAGAAAAATATCTAGATATTATTCTCAAAATATCATGAACGAAAATTTCGACGGTGATCTGCGGAATGCCGAAGGAAGTTCTAAAAGGAGGAAAAATCCTACTTTGAGAAAATTCTAGGGTCATCCATTCTACGCATGTGTCCTAGCACGGTTCTATGACAATGCCAGAAATGTATCCTACAAGTCCAAGGGTAGTATCACATATCAAAATAAAATCATGAATACATGAATATAATAAATAAAATACGAAATTCAATATGTTATCATTTTAGAAAGAAAATTTTAAATAACCAAAAATCAGAAATATGAAAACTGGTAATGAATGTTACAAAATTTATCATAGAATGTCTTTGTTGAACAGATTCGGACTCCTTGAACTGGATGTTACTGATACTGATAGGATAATCTATGTTTGACGTTTAGAAATCGGAGTGAGACAAGTTTAGGTAGAAAACCTTGTACTATCGACTGTTGTTTGACCTTAGGATTTGGGGTAGGAGTTTTGATATTGTTGCATGGAAATGGTGATCACAATATCTGACTTTGGCCTGGTAAGTTAGCCTAGCGGTTAAGCAGACATCCGTATATCGAGAGATAGAATTGGTTCGATCGACCTTAGTGAGAGTTTCCTGGGTAGATTATAGAGATGGGGAGCTATATGTAGAGTTGAGACATGGAATTGGACAAGTATTTTTGAAAGTTTTAATGATCGATAGGATTGGACTATAATTTTTCGAATATCAGATGTTTGATGGATAGATGTCTTACGATCGAAGGAACAAAATGGTATCGAGGATTAGACAAATCGATTGCATATTGAGGGTTTGCCTTATTTTGTGTTGCTCAATTGAAAGTGGAATGGACTTAGATTTTTATAAAATTGGTTCAAGGTAACATGCTGATTACATAGGTTGGATACTTGGGGCATTGACGATGATATCGTAACGATTGATTTAAAAAATAACGTTGGTTGATCGAACAAATCAAATATGTTAGATTACATTTTCTAGATTAGAAGAAAGTTGATGATTGATGATGAATTCATGTTTTGATGAAATCAATTATATTCTTAAGGGTGGAATAAAAGCAAATTTTACTTGGTTGGATTTGAAACGATATCATCGGGATTGACATTGTATTTCGAAGAGTATATTCGAGTGCTACATGATAAGAGATTTGGATTTTGATTGGTTGTTTCAAAGGTTTAGAGTGTTTCGGAAAATAGAATATAGGCGATTCAATGATAACTTAGGAAGATAGTGAAATTGGTTGGCAAGAATTGAGTATCGATACGTGTGATTTTGATTGAGACATGGATGTAGTTAGGTTTGAAGATTGGATTGGAATTAAGTTAAAGACTTGAAATTTTTTGTTTGGATTTGGTTAAGGAGTAATACTGGGTTTCGACTAGGAGATGATAAGTGATCAACTTGGTTATGTTTTGAATTTGGAACGATTGAGGAATATTACTTAGATGGGTTCTCCCTAGAGTTAAGTTTCTCGTGTGTGGCAAATTATAGTTGCCCCACGTGTGAGAATAGCAGCGCGAAGCACGATATGGATAGAAGCATTAAGTCTTGGGATATACTCGGATTATTTGGAATCATATAGTTGTTTGGTGAATTGGCTAAGGCATGAGCGCAAACTCGGACTAAGGAAATGAATAGAAAGTTGTGTTTGAGAGATCTTTAATGTATGGCAAGGGAGTTAAAGTGGAGTATAGAGTGATAAAGTTGATGAGTGTGTACTCAGGAAGTTTTGAGGGTAAAACTTTCTCTAAGTTGTGTATTATGTAGTACCCCGCCCTGCTCATTTCAATATGATGAATTAATAGACGCAACAATATTTGAACATGGATATACAGCGACTTGCTCGAAGTTTTGCTTTGTCGAGGTTCCTCGTTTAGGTAAGTGGCTTCTATAAACTCATCTCTGTCTTGCCTTCACACTTAATAAGATGGATGTCACGTTCATTTTAAGTTGATAGGCTTGTTGCATCCTAATAAAAAAAATGAACCCACATAACTAAGGGAATAATCCTTTTATGCATCAGATTTATGTGAACATGGAAATGTTAATCTTGTTGCATAAATAGTCCTTCATGATGTGTTTTAAATTGGCCCTCGTCCTATCGATTTTGAGTCAAGTGTGCAGTGAGGGGTTTCTTATACTTCCACATAGACTATCGACTTATTATCGTAGTCTATATGTTCCCACGGTTCTAATGCTTGTCATAACATACAACATTTTCACAATTTCAATGCTTGTCAGACAGAGTATGGCACAGTTTGGGGTACTTGGTAGAATACGATTTTGTTCAAAGTTAAGTAGGAGGGTTATCAAATAGTCATTCCTGAGTCGAAGATGAAAAGTATTGAAATATGAAAAGTTCTCGGGACCGTTGATCACCGAGGTAGTCCATGGTTTGGGAGCTGCGTAGAGATGGAAATACCAAGATAAGTAATGTCTTGAGTAGGATGGTAAGTTTGATTTGAGACCTTGCATGGTCATGGATAGCTTGTGCACATAGATTTTATTTCCTCGGATGGTATCTCGGGGACACGGGATCGATTCGGCCTTAGAAGAAACATGTTATAACTGAGGTGGTTAAAGCACCAGGTGAATCGGGAACTTTCACTAGGCTCACTTGTCCAAGATGGCTTGAATTGTCAGTGACATTCATATAGTTTAAGTCGACATGCTAGCGACAATCCGCTAACATGTCATTAGATTGAGTTAGAAAGTAGATACACGACACACAACACAACTATAGGACCGAAGATTTGGCTTATGCCGATACACGCACTACGATGCAATATGTGAGATCATGGTTCGATAGCGTGGAACTAGACCCTTATGTTATAAAACTATGTTATTTTCTTGTAACATGGAAGGTCAAAATTTAAGTATGTGTAAGTTTACTTCTGTTGCGCGGTACGGTTATGACTTTGTGACACAAGTAGGCTTGCTAGTATATGACATGAATCTGATCCTAAGGCAAGATTAGAAAGACCACAAATCATAGTGCACAGTCACTATAATAACGTATTGCTTTTGTATGGGTGGGTGAGAGGCCTCTCCACCAGTGTATTCTATGTATTGATGCCCCGCCAATTTGCTTGCTGGATTCAGGAAATATTTCGCTCGGTGCAGAGCTCACTCGAACGCACTGAGGCATGGAGTTCCTTGGCATTTCGAGGCATGTGACCGCTTTAGTGACTTCACATATACGGGACATAATGTATGTACATCACCTATATATTGTATTCTTCTTCAAGTTGTGAGCCTTATGGCTTTCTCTATTGTAATTGAGAGAGAAATAGAGGAAGGAAGAGAGAGAGAGAAACATTGAGGACGAGGGGACAAAGGAGGCAACGGGGGGCAGGAGGGAGTATAGCGAGGGAAGAGTGGTGGATGGAGAAGAGAGAGGGATGGATAATGGTATTTTCATCCATTTTTTCTACGGTATCAAATTGTACAAAAAAAAAAAGTTTAAGGTATGAAGTTGAAAAAATAAAATAGTTGAGAGTATCAAGTTGAAATTAAGCCATTATTTTCTAACATTTAATTCCGCAAATGTACACTTTTTTTTTAATGCCTATAAAAGTGATAGAAAATTTATATTTTTTTTATAGAATATATACACACACACGCACACACACACACACACACACACACACACACACACACACACACACACACACACATATATATATATATATATATATATATATATATTATATATATATATATATATATATATTTATATATATATATATATATTATAACAATAAAATAATAATTAATTATCTAACAAAATTAATAATTACCTTTATCATACCTCAAATCAGAATAATGAAATATCATACTACATAGGTGGACTAAGGCCAGTTATGCTATACGAAAAAGCAATAAAATAATAATTAATCATCTAACAAAATTAATAATTACCTTTATCATACCTCAAATCAGAATAATGAAATATCATACTACATAGGTGGACTAAGGCCAGTTATGCTATGCGAGGTACTCCAAAAATATAACTTGCCAGTCACAGTTGTAAAAAGATAAGGGGGTTGTACTACAATCTAATGGTCATCCTAAGTCATGAATAATCTAAAGTGTCCCAACCAAAGCTAGCTAGCAACAGCAAGAAACATCACATCTTCAATATGGTCGTACGCCTCGAAACACCAAGGAACTCCATGTCTCAGCGTATCCAAGCGAGCTCCGTCTCGAATGAGCAAGTACCTGTTACCTGTGCATGAAAATTGGTGGGGTATTTGTATAATCGTACTGGTGAGTGAGCCCCTCTCCCACCCAAACAAAACTAACACGTTCATTTATTGAGTGCTCTATATGATTTTGGTTGTCTTTCTAATGTTGCTTTAGGATCAGTTCATTGCATAACTATAAGTCTACTCGTGTTGCAATATCATGGTCTTACTCCAAGACCTTGTGACCGTGCTTTTAAACTCATTTGTGCCAACATCGTGGTCGTACCATAAAATCTATTTGTGTATCATCATCGAGGTCGTGCCTCGCAACATAGTGTATTTTTACTCAGTACTTGCCCTACGGCCTTTATCCTATTTTGTCGTGGAAATGGCTTAATCATAGACTTGTGAACTTAGTGGCCTTTTACCCATTTTGTCATAGAAATGGCTTAATCATAGACTTGTGAACTTTGTGGCCTTTTACCCATTCGTCATAGAAATGGCTTAATCAAAAACTTATGAACTTAGTGTCAATGACTTAATTTATGACACCACTTCTCGTGCCAAAGTATGTGCTTCTATTATAGCCAAATCTTAGGCTCTAAACTCATGTTGCGTACCATGTATACATTTATTGACTCATTTATATCGTACATAAACTTCTTGACGCATTTGTACCGTGCACACACTTTTTGACTCATTTGTACCGTGCACACACTTTATTTGACTCAATCTAAAGCATGTACACAGATCATCACTTATATGTCGACTCGTCTATATGAAAAGGTAACAAGCATCACAAGCTATCCTGGACAATAGACAGATTTTAGACGTCGAACCTTTCAGCGCGGGTAGTGAGCCATGCTGAAAGTTTCCAAATAACCCCATTTGAGTGTTGTATGCCAACACAGCTTTTTTTTTTGCTCCTCCCATGCAGAAGTCAGTACCGTCTCCGGGTTACCGTTAGGGGAGCTGTTTCTTGTGCACAAGTTGTCCAATGACTATGCAAGATGCAACTCAACTTGCCTTCATACAGTCACTACTCATTCACAGTATTTCCATACTTTTGTTTTCTTTATATAGCACCCATTGTTTTAGGGTCTGCCTCGGTGAGCTCCCATTATTTCAGAGGTTTCCTCGACAAGCTACCATTATTTCAGGGAGTGCCCTGGCGTGCTACAACTCCGGGAACTTCCCGTTTATGTTATCATACCTTTGACTCAACTCAGGAATGACTACTTGTTAGCCTCCTGCATATTCAACTTGAGCTAACCATGTTCTATGTTGTGCCACCAATCAAGTCATAATCTATATGACAAGCCTTTCCAACCGTGAAATCGTAGGGTCGTACATATCGTGTCAACTAATTTCTAGTCTTTGTGTCAACATAAGAATGCCACTTTTGCCTAAGTCGTATGCTTGAAGCAAGTCGTGGGATTGAAAGATCAAGTGCCAATTTGAAATCTAGCGTGAAGTGTTTATCTAAGCATCAACTTTTTATATTTTCCATATTTTGTGAATTCTGACCCAGAGTAGGATTATTCCTTTAGGTATGTGGGTATGTCTCTTTTGTTAGCAAACCTACTTAGTGCATTCAAAACATCCATTTTATTAGTGTGAAGGCCAAGTAGAGGCAACTTCATCAAATCCACACACCTGTACGAGGAGTTGCCTCAACCGAGCGGGACTTCAAGCAGGCCATTGCATAGTCCAAACGCTGTTGTATTTCGATTCCTCCGGTTGACCTGAGTGGGACGGGCTACTACATTATAAACCACTCAGAAAAAGTTTCATCCTCAAAACTTACTGAGTATACTCTAATCAACTTATCACTTATACTTAACTTTTATTTACCTGGCATCATTAAGGAACTTTCGACACACTTCCTATTTGTTTCATTATTTAGAGTCGCGCTACGCGCCATAGGCAATTTCGTCAAACACTAAGGGACAGTTTGGTTATATGTTTAAAAGCAGTTTTCTGCTTTTAAACTCAAAAACATTAAAAATCGTGTTTGGCAACACATTGTCTAAAATATGCTTTCCAAATTTTTTTGAGAAACTAGAGTTATAACTCTACTTTCACAAATCAGAAAAACATGTTTTCCAATTTTTTTCTAGTTTCAGCAGTCCAAAAGTAGTGGCCCCCATACCCCACATCCCCTACTCTTTTGATTCTCTCTCCTCTCTCATTCTCTCAGCCCTCTCCCTCTACTCACTCGCTCCCCCTCTTTTTCAGCTTTCTCTTTCTCTCAAATCTCCTCCCCCTTCTCCCTCATTATCGACGACCTCAAGTCGGCTTCCCCAACATCCACAATATGACGAACTCGAAAGTGGACGATACGGTGACCCCAAGTCGGTTCCTCCAATGTCCCCAACCCAAACCCTATCCCCGGACATGAACTACACGTCAAACAACATAACCCAGGAGATGAATGGCAGCGACGACGAACTCGTTGTCGTTGCTGACGAACTCGAGCTCCTCGAGGATACGATGACTTCGAGCTCGAGCTCCTCGAACTCGCTGCCGCTGTCGATGACGAGTAATGGGACGACAAGGACCGGTTCGTCGAGCTCCTCCTACAGCCTTGTCCTCCTCGGTTCATCGGCAGCCTCGACCGGTTCGTCGAACTCTTCCGTGGGAGGAGATATTTTTTGTCTGGAAGGAGATATTTTATATGAACACAAAAAGGACCCAAACAGGATACAGAAGGGATCTAATCTTGATAGTAGTATCTGTATCAAACACGAATTGAGTAGACATGATACAAATATTTTATTAGATACGAAAAAGATATAGGGACACAAATTGGACACGAACAGATTAATTTTAATATAAATATTTTATAAAATTTTAATAAGAATTATTTTCACAAAATATTTTACGAAACAAAATTTGAAACTTTTATTTCATGAAATTGTTTTTCAGACGAAAGTAACCAAACGCAAAGCCACGATTTTTACACTCTAAAAATAAATTTATAACTTACTTTCAAAAAACTGTTTTCAGAAAGAAATTTTAGAAAGAATATCCAAACGGAGCCCAAGTCATTTTAGACAAGCTAACTATTTCACAACATAATCATCAAGTCATGTCTCTATCAATAATGCGCCTCACGCTGTTATATTTCCAATACATAGAGCAACTATGTCTCGCCGCACACACATGCAACTTAACTCTAGGACAAACCTACGTGAGCGATATCCTTAATCATTCTGAATGAAACACATATCAAATAAATCAACTCATAATCTAGTCGAAACCCAGTGTTATCCCTTTAACCAAATCCGATAATCCTCAAGTCTTCAAGTTGAACTTTCCAACCAATCTTTCAAACATTACTGCATCAAAGCCTCAATTAAAATTGCACATTTTGATACTCAATTTTTGCTAAACAATTCCACTATCTTCTGAAGTTATCGTTCGCAATGTCTACGTTCTATCTTCCAAAATTTTCTAAACCCTTAAATCAACCAATCAAAATTCGAATTTCATATTAAGCACAACCAAATTTCACTCTTCCGACTATAATCCTAATCAGGATGATATGTTTCAATTCCGACTAAGTAAAAATTTTGTGCTTATTCAATCCTCGAAACACATTCGATTTTATTGACACACAAATTTATCTTCAATCTCTAACTTTATTCTATACTAAAAATCCGATCCAACAAATTGATTCATTTCGATTGCATATGCCAGTTCCTTCGTTCAATCTATACAATGTCAACGTCCATTTTTCAAATATCTCGCCTGTGCAATTCAGTATGTTTACCTTGAACCAAGTTGATCAAACCTAATTTTATTTAATTTCATTACAACGATCATACCTTCAGTCTCATTTGAACTCAACATACCACTCGAGTTGGATCGTCACATATTTAAGGCATTCCCAAAATATATGCATTTCAACCAAGCCTCGTGATATAGAATCCGAACAACATTGAAAGGTGCAATTTCCATCGACTTCTTCTTCGGAGCACAACTTTATCTTTCCATTGAACAACCGATATCCCAATATCATAACCCAATCCAAACCTATCATTCATCAAAACTTCCAAGAACATTTCTAACTAGCTACCCCAGCTCTATTATCTACCCAGTCGACTCTCGCTAAGGTCGATCGCACAATTCTATCTCTCCGCACAAGGACGTCTGCTTAACCGCTAAGCTATCTTTACTACTAAATTCAAAGTCATGCACCATCCCGTGCAACCAATATCAATACTTACACCCCAATCCTAAGGTTAAACCATAGTTGATAGTACATGGTCTTCCTACCGAAGCTCGTATCACCCATATTTCTAATCTTTGAGTATAGATTTCTCCTATTCGCATTCGTAATATTCAATCCACGGGGTTCGGGTCTTTCAACAAAGTCATTCCTAGGATAAATCAGTTCATGATCATCCTCAACTACACATGTTTCAATGACACAAATCTCACAACTATTAAATACGTCATCCTCAGTTCGTTTAATAGACCTATCAATCCAAACTCATATACCTCTACTACAAAATCATAGTCTTAATTCACCGATCCCAATTTCTACGTCGTATAACATCTATTATAATTCATCGATCGTAATGTTCCTTTAATCCCAATCTTACTAATCCTCGAGTCGTGCATCTACTTCATGAACAATCGCATTATCGCCTACTATAATTTTCCTGGGTCATAAAATCGTCACATCAATGATCATTAAATCTGTCAATAATTTTGTTTCGGATAGTCTAGTACTATTCATTCACGTAAACTCCAAGTTTATCTTATCAATTCATCCAAACATTCATTCTTATCAAAATCCCAAGGGATAGAATCTATCTGAATAATAACACTTTACACGATCAATATTTCTCGAATCGTTATCGCACATCAATCTTTGATACGCCTCAATACCATCGATGACATACATAACCTGATGATCTTCCTTTACAATAAACTCTGAGTCGTGCAACTGATGCTATCATCCGAACTGGATATACAATAATAACCTCGACATTCAAAATCAAATTTGATCGTTATCCCTCGAACTAGTTACATGATTAACTCAAATCACTTTTGTTGTATCTTCTATCTTACATTAAAAAAAATTCTTCTTTGATCCTTAGCCTCATTCTTGTATCTTCAAATAAGTTTTCATGTACGCTAACTTTCAATCGTGTTATCTTTCCTTAGTCAAATTCAATTTTAATTTCGTTCAGTTACGTACTAACATTTTCGTACATGATTCATATCGATTCCCTCGACTGAGTCATTCATCCCGTTACACCTTAAACTTTTCCTCGGTTTAATCTGTTTAGTCTATCATTTTGTACTTTATATTCAATGTAATCCCAATCCGATGTGCGTCGCTTTTCGTTCGTTAGAATCAAACCCATACTATCTATCTAAAATCATGATTAACTTTGAAACACACTTTCTAAGACTTTGTATAATTTTCTCGCTTACTGATAGACTCATTGGTACCCCGATCCTTAGTCGATCAAACATACCCAAGGATAGCCCGTACACCACTCAGGGATGAAGTAACTCGACAAATCCTCGAAATAATTTTTTGAATCACAACCAATCACTTCGAATCTCTATTCAAACTATTCCTCAAATTTCAAGCACCTTCTGTCTATATTGCACCGGCGACATCGTTTTCCGATAGCATCTATTTTGATAATTATCAAACATTTCATTAATCAAGTCCAATTCGAAAACATTTTGATCCCGTACACAATTTGCTATCATCGACGCAAATGTAGGTGTGTATTACCCAGCTCAACTCAGTCAACCGTGCCTTACGTGAAACCATCTTTGTTCAACCAATCATATGATTTTATAAAATATATAGACTTATTGTATGGAACATCTCGTAGGATAATTGAAAGAGATTGCCAATAACATCGATTACGGAAGCAACAACATCAAAGTTCAAACGAATTCAATCGAAAATCCAAGGACATAAAGCCGTACTCTGATGACATTATGTCACGCCCCGGTTCTGCAGAACAGATCGTTCTCACTAGGGCATGATGTCGTATGAGCCTAGATTTGTGCTCGCGAAAGGCGAATGGATGAAACGGCCGATTAGAAGCTAAACGACCAAGTCACACAGAAGACATCAGCGTAAAAGTAGAACAACAAAAGAAACACAAGTATTGAAAACAAAATCAGAACTTTATTAATAAGAACAGAAACATTACAAGGGGTTGGCTCTAGGCCAAGATTATATTCGATCAAGCTCACAATCTGTCTGAATAAAAAAATTCAGCTCTCTCTCATCGCTTAATACAAATAATCCTATCTTGAGGCATACAACTTGACAAAGGCGATGTCTATACATTATGTCATGTATAGGTAAAGTCTTCAACGCGGTTGCACGCCTCAAAATGCCAAGGATCTCCATGCCTCAGTACGTCCAAGCGAGCTCTACCTCGAATAAGCAAGTACCCGTTACCTGTGCATGAAAACTAGTAGGGTGTCTGTACAAAACCGTGCTTGTGAGTTAGCCCCTCGCCCACCCAAATAAAACCAACACGTTCATTTTGTTTGTCTTTCTAATCTTGGTTTAGGATCAGTTTATTGCATAACTAAAATTCTACTCGTATTGCAATATCAAGGTCGTACTCCAAGATATTGTGACCGTGCTACAAAACTTATTTGTGCCAACATCATTGTCATGTCATAAGATCCATTCGTGTATCATCATCGAGGCCGTGCCACGCAACATAGAATATTTTTATGAAATACTTGCCCTACGGCCTTTCCCTAATTTCATCGTAGAAATGGCTTAATCATAGACTTGTGAACTTAGTGGCCTTTTATCCGTTTTGTCATGGAAATGGCTTAATCATAGACTTGTGAACTTAGTGTCAATGACTTAATTCACGACACTACTTCTCGTACCAAAGTATGTATTTCTGTTATAGCCAAATCATAGACTCCAAACTCGTATTACGTACCGTGTACACAATTATTGACATATTTGTACCAAGCATACACTCCTTAACTCATTTGTACCATGCACATACTTTACTTGACTCAATCTGAGGCATGCACGCGGATCGCCGATAATATGTCGACTCGTCTATATGAAAGGGTCACTATCATCACAAGTTATCCTGGACAATATCTAAATTTTATATGACGAACCTTTCAGCATAGGTAGCGAGCCCTGCTAAAAGTTTTTGAATAACCCATCTAAGTGTTGTATGCCAACACGACTTTTTTTTTGCTTCTTCCAGGCTGAAGTCGGCATCGCCCCCGAGTTACCGTTCGTGGAGCCGTTCCTTGTGCATAAGTTGTCTAATGACCTTGTAATACTCAATTCAACATACTATCGTACACAGTTATTACTCATTCACAGTGTTTCCATACTTCTGTTTTCTTTTCCCAGCACATATTATTTCAGGGTCTACCTCAACGAGCTCCTATTGTTTCAGGGATTGCCTTCGCGTGCTCCCATTATTTCAGGAAGTGCCTTGGCATGCTACAGCTCCGAGAAATTTCCATTCATGTTACCATACCTTTGACTCAACTCATGAATGACTACTTATTTGCCTCCTGTATATTTAACTTAAGTCAACCGTGTTCTGTGTCGTACCACCAATCAAGTCATAATCTACATAATAATCCTTTAAAACCATAGAAACATGGCAATGAAATCGTATGGTCATGCCTACCATGTCAACTAAATTGATAGTCTTTGTGTCAATAAAAGAACGCTACTTTTTTCCAATTCATGGGATTGAAACAAGCTGTGGGATCGAAAGGTCAAGTGCCAATTTGAAAATCAAGCGTGACGTGCTTATCTAAGCATCAACTTTCTATATTTTCCATTTTTTACGAAATTTGATTCAGAGGGGGATTATTCCCTTAGTTATGTAGGTAAGTCTCTTTTGTTAGCAAGCCTACTTAGTGCATTCAAAACAACCATTTTATTAGTGTGAAGGCCAAGCAAAGGCAAGTTCATCGAAGCCACCCACCTAAACGAGGAGTTGCCTCGACCGAACGGGACATCGAACAAGCCGTTACATAGCCAAGTCCAAATGTCGTTGCATTTCGATTCTTCCGGTTGAACTGAACGGGACGACACACTACATTAACCTTATTGTTCGTAGGCAGTAACTGATTCCCAAAATGATGGCTCACACGTCCATGGGTAAACGTCCATGAGAACATATAGATATATAAAAGGTGAGAAAATATATCCATTCGAACTGGCGGGCCACGATCCTAATAGGCCTTGCCATCGAACGGAACGTCCGAAAGATCCTAAGACGCTGTTAATACCTAGCCATGCAAAACTAGTAGGACCAAAAACTCAATATCAAGTACCGCAAAGAAAGCTCTATGGTAGAAAAATCTTCCAAAAAGCAAACTATGCTATTCCAAGGATTAGATGAAGACTCATAGGTCAGCAATAGAGTAGTAACCAACCATTACATCAAACTAGGGTAAGAGGTTGAAAACTACCCCACGACTGTCTACTTCCCTAAGTATGAATCTAAGTAATAAGCAACAGATGACAAAAAATAATATGTCGAGTCAGTATGTAGAAAGGCACTTCCTCAAGAATAGTAATGATAAGACAATAACAAGTAACTATCTGGAAGAACAGCACAACTTATAGCACATGAGAATAGCAAAAAACTAGACAAGTAGTCAATCATAGCTAGTCAAGTCGTACGGCTTATTATCATTAACTAACTAGGGTATTCCTATTTACTAAAGATGCAAGGGTGTAGAATCCATCTATGTCTTGCTACGGCAAATACCAAGTTGACTAGGGAACACACATATAACATATCATGATCAAGGGTCCCCAAGGAATAGTTCCTACCGCGATTAAAGAATAGAATATAAACAACCAAGATGTGTTGAAAAGTAAAGAGCAAAATATGAATGACATAAATAAAATATATGTATAAGGTGGAATATGGCTCACGACACAGAGACCATGTACATAAGCAAAGATCTGCACTTAGACTATATAGAAGTAACCCCCACTATACCAAACAAGAAAAAAGGAGGGAAACTACCCTTGTCATGACCCACTCCAGCTTTTCGGGATATGAGTACGTGACCAAGTCTAACATATGTTGCAGTATGATGATAGTACGCAAACTATACTTCAATTATAACCTTTATTTCCAAATATTCAATAATTAATCATAAATATCATCTATTGCACATTCACAACCATATAACAAATTTACAAAAACTAATATTCATTTAAATTAAAATTCAGGAACAAAAATATTGAATATTCAATAAAGTTCTATCAAACTAACTAACTAACTCTAACTCATGAATCTGTAGGAACCCTAGGGGTGAATATGGCAATAAAAACTTGGCAACAAAATTAGCAATTTTAAAGAGCAATTTAAAGATAAGATAAGAATTCAAATGCTCGATGTATTTAGGTGCATATCCTTCTCGAAGGCAATCCAGTACCGAAACTCACTCTGGCTTTAATCCACTATTATCACAAATAATACAACACGAGCTTTAATTCGAAGGCTCACCAACTTCTTACACATGAGCTTTGATCTGAAGGCTCATCGACTTCTTCTTAAAAAAGAAATGGGCTTAGATCTTCAAAGACACTTTGGAGATCAAAATTATAATTTTATGAATTTATTCTAACACTTTTGTGGATGGCTAATAAAATCTTGGTAGAGTGTATCGGGATTGGCCTTTGGTAGATGGGAAAATCGAAAGCTCAAAGGAATGCTTTGAATGAATGAGGTTCAAAGCCTTAAATACGAAGCCAAAGGAAAATAGCATTTAATGCAACTTTGGTTGTGTAGGTGGTATATCACGGTATACTGCCGATATACTATCATGTATAGTAATGGTCATAAATGGCTAGTATAGTCGTTGGATGTATTTAATGCAGTCATTGGAATGCATTTAATGTGTCAAATGGTATATTGCTGGCATACTGCGCTATACTACTGGTATGCTATTTTACACAAGCAAAACTTGTTATAACAATATCCACCGCAAATATACTACATTATATTGTCGGTATACTATGGTATACCGTTGGTATACTACAGTATGCCTCTAGTATATTATGATCTATTGCTGGTATGCCATTTATACAACCAGACTTGTTGTACCGACAGGCGGTCCACTGCCGGTATATTGCATTATACCATCGCTATACTATTTTGTAGGCCAAAGTTGTAAATAGTTTGTTTACTAGCCTAGCTTTTGGTTTTGTCAACCACTCCTTATGTTTACAAGTTTTCCTAAGATACTTTACAAACTCTTGATAGACTATCACAGGTGCAGGCTTCTTCCGAGTATTGAAACTTGATTCGTATCACAAAAAACTTGAGTATGGTACCTCCAAAATGATTTATAGCACTTACGCTTATTAAATTCGAGAATTTTGCATTGAGGAGTTATACTAAATAGTACAGGTATACAATTATGTAAATTATCAAAATTAATATATAGAATTTGCCAGCATTCTTTTCTATTTTGGATAAACCCTCAGCCCATGTCGGCCTAGCCATTACATGGACAAACCCTATGCTACCTAACCCCCACTCACTTCTCTCTCTCCAGAATACTCTGGATCAATGAAGAGGAAGAAGAAGAAGAAGAACGAAGATCAAGAAGGAAGAAGATTTAAAAAGATTAAGAAGAAGGGGTCGAGAGCTAACATAGGCTCGATGGCAGTCCTAGCAAGGAGAGGTTACAGTCTCAAGTGCAGTCGACAAGGTCACGACGGATCTCGGCTGAGGCAGTGGAGCTGGCTTCTCAGCGGCTGCGGTTTAACGCTTGAGACGGGCTTAGCGCTCGAGACGGCTGCTCTACACCCGAGGAGTTGGCTCGGGGCTCGAGATGACTCGGCATAGTAGTAGAGGACCACAATAACTCGCGACGGAGGAGAACCACGACTCTTGATGGAGGTCATCGTTGTCGTTGCGACGGTGAAATAGGGTGGAGGTGGCACAGATATGATGATCGGAGACCTTTCGAGCGGAGGAATCGGACACGGGGTTTGCTACTCGTCGATGGGGCTCAGCCAGTGGCTAGGTGCTCCGGCGAGTTTGCAACGACACGGCTAGGCACGGTGGTGATCGTCAGAAAGAAAACTTATGTCCTAGCTAGACACGTCTGCACACTATGATGATAATGAAGATACGACACTCCGACGAGGCTGATCTGTGTCCTGTCTGCACCATGACATAGTAATACAGACTTGTAGCAATGAATACTCCGGCGGTGAGATCGGCTACACAACGGTCAGGGGCAAAATTAGGGTTAAGGTTTATTGTTTCGAGAAATATGTTTGTGTCAGGGGACACAGGACACAGATATACTGTGGTATGGGAATGGTGTCTCCGTGTCTGGTAAACATGGGGAAATATAGATGTAATAGTTAGAAAATACTAATGAAATAAATGGACATGGATACGATTAGAACACGGTCATTAGGACCATATAGGAAAAGATTATGAATGCTAAAGCTAAATTAATTAGGCTATTTATAGGGATCATTAGGAAGATCCTAGAATCTTAGGCACATGGGTTAAAAAAATGTTCCAAGGATATTCCAAAGAATATACTAAGATCCCAGAATATTTCTTGGATTTATTAGTACTAATCCCTAATTAATTAAGGGATTCTAGAATATTTTCACCTAATCCTAGTGACTAATCATTCTACCATGGACTCCTAAACAATTACTAACATGACCACCCCTTTACTAATAACAACAATGTTATTCCCCTAAATGAAGGATGTTAAATAATAATAAAATTTACAAAATTATTCCCTAAAATATGAACAAAAATATTAGGCTTAATTTAGAAAATTTAGAAAATCGAGAACAGTAGGTTATATACTTAATAGCTAGTCTTCTAACTTCCTCCATATACGACCATCCATCTCTCCGAAATTGGGGGAGGCACGAAAGAATGATAAGGAGTCCAAGAAGGTATGATCGAGTTCAAATACGTAGTTTAAATACGTTAATCAAATTCAATAAAAAAATTCAAAACAATTGTGGATTGAGATCCTTAGTCATACTTGATCCTAACGCAGGCTCGCACGGTACAATAACATAACCATTACGATATGTTATGACCTGCATGGGCAGCCACAAAAACATGTCACATCTAGCCCCAAAATATGTAGCATCATAGTACATGGCAATGGCCAGCTACGTATCAAGTGGATACTAGCCCAACTCGAATACGTATATGCTGTCTAAAATAAGGTCAATCTATCTATATCAATACTAAAATATATCTTAATCCATATAAAATGAATATAATGAACGAACAATATATTTTATGGTCTGCAGCCCACTAGCATATATATTCGAATAGACTTGAAAGTAAATATGATTCTATAAAACTAGACTAACAAGTAGATAATATCATGATAAGTAATATAAAGCACAAAAGAACGATAAAAGATGCCACTAGCAATACCTGAATCGTGGAGACGCAATCACTATCTATCCATCTATTCTATAGCGACAACTCAGCCAATATCTGGAGGGATCACCGGGTCCTCAGAAGGGACGTAGCAAGATGCATAATATAGAAGCCTACTGTATAATATATATAACATGCATGTAAAAAAATGAAGATAGGCTAAGGAATACAGTAACACAATAAAAGATTATAACAAGGAAATACTATACTAAAAGTGACATGTCATATAGAATGGTACTAAGTGTGGCTACAATTAAATCGAATGACCATAGTCCTGCGTGGTGCTCCCAATCTATAGTAAGTCTCTATTGTAGTATTTATGGGACTCCCAAATCGAGAGTGGTCAAGTAGCCATCTTAGTATCGATCAAGGTCAAGTCAACTCAAGTCAAGTTCAAGTAGCCGGATCAAGTCAAGTCGTATGACAAGAAAAACAAAAAACATATAAGCATCATATATAGGCACAAGTAAAGGAATATCATGGATCATGTACAAGAACATATGAGAGAACATAGAAATGAACAGAAAATAATAGAAAATAAATATGCATAATATTATACAAGTTTGGCAAGGTATACTTTCTTGGTGATTTAGTCCACTTCTGTGCTAAAGTCGCGGTTACTGTGGCCTGATTCAAGTCTAAACAATAACCCAATGAGTTGATTATATAGATTTATTTACCCAAGATTAAATCTATATCCATTTAATATAAATCCTAAATTTATTTATAATTATTTCTACTTAAGTTTATATTCTTATTCTAAATTTTTAATTAGTTACTTAATTAAGTTATATAGTACCATAAGCCTTAAATCCAATATTAAGTTATGTATTATATAATTAATAATACTTGATAATCTATTATTTATGTTGTAAATAATAGAAAATGAAGGGATTTGGTGTAAAATACACTATAATTTTAATGAGCTACTCAAAACAGAGAGTGGGGACTATGGCTGTCACTACCATATTTTCGGCTTGAGGGTATTTTGGTCATTTTGACTTTTTGGTGATTTTAAAATTTTATTAATTAAATATGTGCTATTTGTTTAGTTGAGACTTGACCTAGAATTTTAGCCTAATCTAGATTAGCCTTGAGCTTAGAATCTTGATTAGGATATCCTACTAAGTGACAAGATTAACAATATCTAGATATTATTGTAGTAGGATATTTTCCTTAAGATATTTGTAGAAAGAAAGACTTAGAGCTAAATTGGACCAATGAATGGACTTGAATTTATGTGAGAAGCCTTAGCCACCCATCTACATCTAACCCTAACCCTAATTCCTATTGTGGTCGGCCACACATAGTATCCCCCTATAAGTATGCTCCTATGTTGTTCTTGCCTCTTTTAACACCTACAAAGAAACCCTAAATTGTTATTCCCTAAAATTCTCCCTTTTAATTCAAATTGATCCCAAATTAAGGCTACTCTCTTGCATTGAGATTCATAACAGTAGAGGAGGCTAGTAGATACTTGCTAGCGAGGATTTGAAGAGCATTGGCCATAGCTTGTGGAGGGAATAACTCACTTAGGAGCCTTTTCATTGAGTTTGAACTCTCAATAGGTAAAACACTACAAATCCTAATGAATTCCTGATTTCTTTCTATATTTGCATCCATCTAGGTATCTCCTAGCTATAGAGTGAGTTTGGTAGGATCTCGTTTTCATTTACTATGCATATCGGACACGTATCAGTATCCTATACACTATGTTTGATAAAATGTCTCAAAGAGTTTTATTTGCATAATTTCTAAATCTAATTGAACAAATTTGTAGATGTCTATGTTGCTTATTGATTTGTGTCACACTGAGGTGATTTTTGTGTTATGTCCGTGTCCAAAATGGACACGAACCGACAGCACGAGACTCGGTTTACTGTCATATTGCCACAGTGTTCGTATGAGCTGTGCCACGTGGCGGTATGCCACTTGGTCAGAGGGTTGGGACAGTGACTTACATGTCACCCCCTAAGCCACTCTCGACCTCGTGTCGTATCGGACACTAATTCTTTCGTGTACAAATTTTGCGCTGGACCGTACAGTTAGGTTTCACTCCCTGATACACACACACACACGCGACTCGATGCACGATGGACACGATATAGACACCTAAACACGTTCACCTAGACCTAGTCTAAGTGTTGACACGACCATGTGTCATCCTGTAGATTGTGTCGTGTCTATTTCTTTATGAACTGGCCGCACGAGGCTGCCTGTGTGCATGTTTTGGGTTTCAGTGATTAAATCATGTTATGACACCTCATGTCCAGTTTTATGGACACAAAAAGACCCGTTGGACACGAATACATGTCTGTCATTCACTGCACATATTAATTTAATATTAATTTAGGTTTTCACATATGATTTGGGTTTTTGTATTCGAGTTGCATAAGCTCTGATACTCAGTATTCGAATGGGTTTTAACATGTTTTAAATCATTTTAGATTATTTAAAAACACGATTACGTGCTAAATTACATATTATATGATATGTATCTACACCTGTACACATTTAATTGAGATCAAATTAGGCTTCGAATCATGTTTTGGGTTGAAATGTGGGGTTTTGTATTTCCTCTGATAACTGAAATGTTCACACTATTTTACGAGTATTTGAATGATTAATTTATGAAGTTTAGGTATACTTTTAAACTGTGATATAGATGTAGGTTGTGGTTTGATTCGAGTATTAGTTTTGAGTTCCATTTCGAGTTCGAATTCATTCCTTCATGTCTGATACATGGGGATTAACTGAGTTTCAATTAAGAGTGTAAACTGAGTGATGATTGGTTTTGAATTGTTTTAAAACATGAGTTTGATTTCAAAAGGAAATCTGAGTTAATTCCCTGTTAACATAAATGTAACCTGGGAGTTCATCTCAGGTTTGAATTTTAAGTTGAACCTGATATTTTAACCTGAAATGTAAAACCTGAGAATGGAATGTCAGGGTTTTATATTTTAAAACCTGAGATTAGGATCCCAACCTTAAAACCTGAGAATGATTCCCCCTTTGCTGTCCAGTTTTAAACACCATGTTTGCACACTCATTTAACCATGTGACACTTCACAATATTTTGACACAACTATGTAAACACTTGACCATACACTATTTACATGTACACTCTTCCTTTTCACATTACACTAACTGCCATTTTATACATTGTTGCACTATACCATGTTCACTATATCACACTTATATATAGTTCATCCTATGACACTATGCTTGACACCATGTGACACTCAACTTACCATGCTCTCACACACATATTTCTCTCTATGTATGTATATATAATTGTAAGTATGCATGTATGTATGTATGTATATATGAATTGTATATATAGGTTTTGTACTAGCCTATGATTATATAGTTTGGATGTGTACATATATATGGTAGTTAAGAGATTGGGTTGAGTTGTAATATATAGAATATATGTACTAGTGATATGTATATGCGACTTTGGTATACTTGGTATGCATAGGCATTGGTTTTAGCTAGGCCTAGTTTGACTAAACCTAAACTAGATAACCTAGAGGTGACCAAGTGTTGACCTTAGCCTAGAAAGACCTAAAAATGTCTAACCTAGACTAGTTTGACCATGGTTGACCAAACCCTAACTAGATTGACCTAGTTTGACTAGATTAACCTAGTTTGACTTTTATTGTTTACCAGAGTTGACTTTGGCCCAGATTGACCTAGAAAAATGTAGATGCATTGTACTCTTCAAATTATAATCCCTTTGTATACATTATGACTTGTGTTGCTCTAAATAGGACTCAGTTACCTCACTTCGGACTTTATATTCTCACGGATATTCGGATTTCAGGCGAGTACATTCTTTGATCATTTCATACTTGCTAGGACTTATAATCATGTTCTAGATTACTCTACTTGATGCTGACACTTGTTATCACGGATTAGCACTATATGGATCTTTCATGCGATGTTATCCCCTCATCGGATATATCGAGTATTTTGTGTTTGTGTACTTTATCATGGGCATCGTGTACTCCTTGTGTTCGTGTTATTCGTGTACTCTCAATCGTGTACAACTATACTTCGCATGTAATAACATAACTTGACTGGATCCTTGTGTATTGATTGGGGACGGGGGAGTAGAAGTGGTTATGTTATCATTCTTGTAGTTACTCGTGTGCAACCTCTGTAGATTACTCGTGTGTAACATCGTGTCGTTTACATAACCGTCTTGTGCTCTGAATCACTAGTCACTTACAGTTCTTACTTATCATGTATATATTTCTAGTTTACAAATATCTTTCTTATTTTTGGTGTACATCTTCTTACAGTTCATGTATCTTGCTCTTTTGCATGCTTTATATTTCCTGCCATGATATGAACTGCGTGAGATATATTATGCTCGTTCCTGTCCTGACTGGACCTGTTGAAAATATTATAGATGACATCGAGAATTTCTGTCCTACGTACTATGGAGCAGCCCTAAACGACACTTGTGAGCCGGACTCTCAGGAGGACCTAGCTCTAGCTGATGATATCACCCCTACTGCTTGGACTAGTTTAGTTATGCTTTATCTTACTTTGTTGTTGTCATTTGAGACTTGTAATGTATTATATTTTGTTGTTATAATTGTGTCGTATAGATACTTAGACTTATTTTCCTTTCTGTTTGTACTTCCTTTGAGATTATCTATCATATCGTGTTGTTTCTACCTTAGATTATGATTGAGATGTACCTTTTACTTGTCCTCCGTACGGAGAGTATGTCTTGTGCAGTTATACTTATACTGTGTTAGATGTTGTGACCTAGGACAGCATTCTAACGCCAACACTGTGGCGTACGCTGGACGTACCCACTTCTCGTGCCCCTATACTGGGTACGGATCGTGACACATTTTTAGTGGTGGCCCATGCAGGTCCTGTTTTTGTAGTGGTATTCGAACTAGAGTATCACTACAGCTTGCGGTAGGATATAGGATATAGTTTTGAGGTACTCAATCACATTTAGGAAAAACTCTTATCTAAATTCCTGCCAACTAAACTCTTGTTGATAATTGCTTTCCTTTGAAATAACTGTCCTCCTTTGATTTGTCGCTTCTTTCTCAGTATTGATTCCTTGTTTGATCTGTCTCCAGGATGGTGATTGAGACAAGATCGCAGTACCCCATCATGGGTGGTATGTCAGAGAGGTCTGCCACTTCTCGTCTAGTTCGGCCAGGACTTGAGACAGTAGCTCCCCCAGTACCTACTCATGTTGGAGACTCTACAGCTTTCGAAGGAGCACCTCCACCTGCTCGGAAGCCGATAGTTATTCCCGAGGTGCTTCCGTCGCAGCAGCAGCCATATGCGGGATTGGTTGACGCTGTACACCTCTTTTCCTTCGTAGAGCGGATCATGGAGTCACATCAGCAGCAGCAACAGCGCGAGACTGCTGACTTCTGTCAGGGCATAGACGATGCCCACCAGCTGGTCAGGACGACAGTAGAGATGGTGGCTGCCCAGCAACTTGGAGGCCAGATCCAGCAGTATCAGCAGCGGACGCCAGGCATCCAGGATTTCCAAAAGATGCGTCTTAGGGACTTTCGAGGCACAGAGGGGATCTTATATGCCGATGATTGGATTGAGCATATTGAGAAGATATTCCAGTTGGCGGAGATACCAGCCCGACTTCAGATCGAGGCGACAGGCAGCCAAATGCAGGACATGGCCCGCACTTGGTATCAGACGGACCCTAGAGTGGGGACCGAGGGACAGACTTGGGCAGCCTTCAAGAAGCTGTTCAATGAGCATTTCTTCCCAAACGTAGCACTGGGAGGCATAGAGCAGAAGTTTAAGAGTCTGGTTCAGGGGACCGTCGAGGAGTATGCATGAGAGTTTTGTCGGCTGAGCAGATTTATTGAGGATCTGAGCGAGACAACGAAGGCGAGGAAGCTCCACAGAGGTTTGATCAGGAAGGTCCAGTCCTTGACCAAGAGTGACCGAAATGCTACTTTCGCGAAGATCCTAGCAGGAGCCATGGCAGCAGAGGACGACCTAGGGCTAAAACTGAAAAGAGGTCAGGATTTTCACGGAGCCAGTGGCAGCAGAGGTCCGGCCAAGAGACCCCACTTCCAGCAGCAGCACCAGCAGAGGCAGTTCAAGCAGTAGCCTCAGGGACATAGTCGAGCACCTTTTCAGCATGTGCAGCAGCCGGCCCCCAGGCAGCAGCAGACCACTAGTTGTCCTTTCTGCAGAAAGCCGGGATACGGATGGAATGACTGTAGGAAGAGGCTGGGGAGGTGCCTGATGTGTGGTTCGATGGACCACCAAATGAGAGACTGTTTCGTAGCGGCGGCTCGTCCGGCACCAGAAGGAGGAGCTAAGGCTCCAGTAGGCCAGCAGAAGGGACCAGCCCTACAGAAACAGCAGCAGAGGTTCGTTCAGCACCAACAGCAGGCCAGAAAAGGCCAGCAGAGACGAGCATTCGCCATGGCAACGGAGGATGTAGAGGCTATTGGAGAGCTGATTGTAGGTTCTGTTCTTCTCGACTCCTTTCTCGCTTTTACATTGTTTGATTCTGGGGCATTCCATAGCTTTGTGTCAGTATCTTTTGCTATTCGACACCATCTTGCTTCTGAATCGTTGCTTAGGACTTGCAAGATCATGACCGGGGGTGGCATCATCTTCGTCAGTGATATTTGTAAGGATCAAAGAGTAGTTTTGGGAGGTCGAGAACTAGATATGAGTCTGCTCGTAATGCCACTACCGAACTACGATATAGTACTCGGGATGGATTAGTTGAGCAGGCACCATGCCCGTATAGATTGTCGCGATGGCAGAGTTTTTTTCTGTTCGCCAGAAGAGCCAGAGTTCGAGTTCGCCAGGCGGAAGGCAGAGCAGAGCAGCGGAGTCTTCTGCAGAGTTTCAGTTGAGGAGCAGACAGTGCCACATCCATTGATAGCAGAGTTCATGGATGTTTTTTCGGAGGACTTGCCAGGACTACCACTGGACAGAGACGTTGAGTTCTCTATAGACTTTGTGCCCGGCGCAGAGCCGATATCTCAGCACGTCTATAGGGTAAACAACAACGAGTTAGTGGAGTTGAAGAAATAGGTAGATGAGTTGCAGGACAATGGCTTCATTCGATCTAGTTCTTCATCATGGGGTGCACCGGTACTTTTTGTACCGAAGAAGGATAGGACAGTACGGATGTGTATCGACTACAGGGCACTCAACAATCTTACGATCAAGAACAGGTACCCACTGCCGCGGATCGATGATCTTTTTAATCAGTTGAGCGGAGCTAGGGTATTCTCAAAGATTGATCTGAGGTCAGGTTACCATCAGGTGAAGGTGAAGAGGGAGGATATCCCGAAGACAGCATTCAGGATGCGGTATGGCCAGTTCGAGTTTATGGTGATACCGTTTGGGTTGACTAACACCCCGACGGTATTCATGAACCTGATGAACAAGGTGTTCCACCAGTACTTAGACAAGTTCGTGATAGTGTTCATCGATGAGATCTTGGTGTACTCGAAGACCACAGAGGAGCATGAGGAGGATTTGAGAGTGGTTCTGGAGACTCTCAGGAAGGAAGAGCTTTGTGGCAAGCTCTCGAAGTGTGAGTTCTTCCTGGATTGAGTTAATTTTCTAGGTCATGTTATGGCTGGAGATGGGATCTCAGTTGAATCGAGGAAGATCACATCAGTTGAGGTGTGGACAACACCGAGTTCAGTTGCGGAGATCAGAAGCTTCTTGGGATTGGTAGGCTACTACAGGAGGTTCATTCAGGATTTCTCCCAGGTTGCAGAGCCATTGACTAGGCTGACCCGAAAGGATGCAGAGTTTATCTGGTCAGAGGAGTATCAGGTCACTTTTGAAGAGTTGAAGAAGCGGTTGATGACAGCTCCGATTCTGACTTTGCCATCAGGATCAGGCAGGTTCACTATCTACAGTGACGTCTCGAAGAAGGGTTTGGGTTGTGTCTTGCAGGTGCATAGGAAGATAATTTCCTATGCTTTCAGGCAGTTATGTTTGTATGAGAAGAACTACCCTACCCACGACTTAGAGTTGGTAGCAGTTATCTTTGCTCTGAAGTTGTGGAAACACTATCTATACGGAGAGCGTATAGAGATCTTCACAGACCACAAGAGCTTGAAGTATGTGTTTACACAGAAGGAGCTCAACATGAGGCAGCGTAGATGGTTGGAGTTGATGAAGGACTTCGATATTGCACTGTAGTATCATCCAGGAAAGGCCAACATGGTTGCCGATGCTTTGAGCAGATATCCGATAGCCATGTGTTTGATGGCAGATCGTTACTTGCTAGCAAATCTGGAGAGCCTGGGGATCGAGGTGCTAGTGCCAGGAGTAGAGATGCAGATGTTGGGTCTGCAGATTCAGTCTGAATTGATAGAGAGGATCAAGTCGACTCAGTTCGACGTTGTTGCTCTGCAGTGCATCCTAGAGTAGGCTCGAGCAGGATTGGTAGATGAGGAGTTTACCATTGCAGAGGATGGTGCATTGAGGCACGGTTCCAGACTGTGCGTGCCCAACGGAGAGCTTCGGGAGTAGGTTATGCAGGAGGCCCACCGATCTCAGTACTCTATGCATCCAGGTGTAAACAAGATGTATAGGGATCTAAGGGAGCATGTATGGTGGTGTGGGATGAAGTGGGAGATAGCACGCTTCGTCGCTAGATGTTTGGTCTGCCAGCATGTGAAGACAAAGAGGCAGATGCCATGAGGTTTGTTACAGCCATTGCCTATTTCGGAGTGGAAGTGGTAGAACATCATGATGGACATTATTTCGGGATTGCCGCAGACGACAGGAGGAAAAGACGAGACTTGGGTCATCATAGATAGGTTGACCAAATCAGCTAACTTTTTGCCATTTAAAGTAGGTTTGTCTATCGAGAAGCTAGCAAAGATGTATATGCGACAGATTGTCACTATTCATGGAGTTCCGGTGAGCATTATCTCATATCGGGATAGTCGCTTTACTTCTCATTTCTGGCAGAGTCTGCAGACTAGTTTGGGCACTCAGCTCAAGTTTAGTACTGCATACCACCCTCAGACAGACGAACAGTCAGAGAGGACTATTCAGACACTCGAGGACATGCTGCAGATTTGTGTCTTAGATTTAGGAGGTTCCTGGGAGGATCACCTGCACTTAGTGGAGTTTGCATACAACAACAGTTTAGGCCAGCATTGAGATGTCACCGTTCGAGGCACTGTACGGGCATAGATGTCATACACCCTTCTCTTGGGATGATGTTGGAGAGCAAGCTTTATTGGGACCTGAGATGGTTGTGGATGCAGCCGAGAAGGTGAAGCTCATCAGAGATCGACTTCGCGTGGCGCAGGACAGACATCGGCATTGGGCCGATAGCCACCGTAGACCGTTGGAGTTCGAGGTACAGCTTAGAGATAGGATTAGAAGTAGGATTGTTGTTTTATGATTTTATTGATCATGTTTGATGATTATAGTTAATTTGAGACCTTGTTTGTGATTAGGTTGGAGATCTGGTTTTTCTGAGGTTATCTTCGACACGTGGTACTATATGTTTTGGAGGAGGTGGGAAGCTTAGTCCACACTTCATCGGACCTTTTGTTATCAACAGGAGAGTCGGTGACGTGGCTTACAGACTAGATTTGCTACCTGTATTAGTGGGAGTCCATAACGTATTTCATGTCTCGCAGTTGAGACAGTACGAGGCGGACCCTAACCATGTACTTGATCATTCAGAGATCGAGGTATGACCTACTCTTAGCTATCCAGAGCAGCCTGTGGAGATTCTGGATCGACGAGAGAAGGTACTAAGGAACCAGACGATAACCTTCGTCGTCGTATGGAGGCATCATTCTCCAGAAGAGTCTACCTGGGAGCGGGAGGATGAGATGCGCGAGCGGTACCCTTATCTTTTTGGACCTTAAGGTATTATTGTCTATCCTTCTCATCAGTTTTGTTTCGCCTTTCAATTTCGATGACGAAATTTTTTTAAGGAGGGTAGACTTGTCACTACCACATTTTTGGCTTGAGGGTATTTTGGTTATTTTGACTTTTTGGTAATTTTGAAATTTTATTAATTAAATATGTGCTATTTATTTTGTTGAGACTTGACCTAGAATCTTAACCTAATCTAGATTAGCCTTGAGCTTAGAATCTTGATTAGGATATTCTACTAAGTGACAAGATTAAAAATATCTAGATATTATTGTAGTAGGATATTTTTCTTAAGATATTTGTAGAAAGAAAGCCTTAGAGCTAAATTGAACCAATGAATAGACATGAATTTATGTGGAGAAGCCTTAGCCACCCATCTACATCTAACCCCAACCCTAATTCCTATTCTGGCCGTCCACACATAGTATCCCCCCATAAGTATGCTCCTATGTTGTTCTTGCCTCTTTTAACACCTACAAAGAAACCCTAAATTGTTCTTCCCTAAAATTCTCCCTTTTAATCCAAATTGATCCCAAATTGAGGCTACTCTCTTGCATTGAGATTCACAATAGTAGAGGAGGCTAGTGGATACTTGCTAGCAAGGATTTGAAGAGCATTGGACATAGCTTGTGGAGGGAACAACTCACTTAGGAGCCTTTTCATTGAGTTTGAACTCTCAATAGGTAAAACACTACAAACCCTAATGAATTCCTGATTTCTTTCAATAGTTGCATCCATCTAGGTGTCCCCTAGCTGTAGAGTAAGTTTGGTAGGATCTCGTATCCACTTAGTATGCGTATTAGACACGTACCAGTGTCCTATACACTATGTTTGATGAAATGCCTCAAAGAGTTTTATTTGTATAATTTTCAAATCTAATTGAACAAATTTGTAGATCTATATGTTGTTTATTGATTTGTGTCGCACTGAGGTGATTTTCGTGTTGTGTTCATGTCCAAAATGGATACGAACCGACAGCACGAGACTCAGTTCACTGTCCTGCTGCCACAGTGTTCGTATGAGCTGTACAGGCCACGTGGCGGCCTGCCACTTGGTCTGAAGGTTGGGGCAGTAACTGACATGTCACCCCCAAGCCACTCTCGACCTCGTGTCATGTCGGATACGAATTCTTTCATGCACGAATTTTGCAATGGACCGCACAGTTGGGTTTCACTCCCTGATACACACACACATACGCGATTCGACGCACGTTGGACATGATACAAACACCTAGACACGTTCAACCTAGACCTAGTCTAAGTGTGGACACGACCACGTGTCATCCTGTAGATTGTGTCATGTCCGTTTCTTCATGAACTGGCCGTACGAGGCTGCCTGTGTACATATTTTAGGTTTCAGTGATTAAATCAAGTTAGGACACCTTGTTTGCAGTTTTATGGATACGAGAAGACCCCTTGGACACGAAAACATGTCTGACATTCACTGGCACATATTAATTTGATGCTAATTTAGGTTTTTACATATGATTTGTATTTTTGTATTCGATTTGCATAAGTTCTGATACTCAGTATTCGAATGGGTTTTAACATATTTTAAATCATTTTAAATTGTTTAAAAACACGATTACATGCTAAATTACATACTGTTTGATATGTATCTACACATGTACACATTTAATTGAGATCAAAATAGGCTTCGAATCATGTTTTGGGTTGAAATGTGGGGTTTTGTATTTCCTCTGATAACTGAAATGTTTACACTGTTTTACGAGTATTTAAATGATTAATTTATGAAGTTTAGGCAGACTTTTAAACTGTGATATAGACGAAGGTTGTGGTTTAATTCGAGTATTAGTTTTGAGTTCCATTTCGAGTTCGAATTCATTCCTTCATGTCTGATACGTGGAGTTTAACTGAGTTTTAATTAAGTGTGTAAACTGAGTGATGATTGGTTTTGAATTGTTTTAAAACCTGAGTTTGATTCCAAAAGGAAATCTGAGTTAATTCTCTGTTAAAATATATGTAACCTGGGAGTTCATCTCAGGTTTGAGTTTTAATTTGAACCTAATATTTTAACCTGAAATGTAAAACCTGAGAATGGAATGTCAGGGTTTGATATTTTTAAACATGAGAATGGAATGTCAGGATTTGATATTTTAAAACCTGAGATTGGGAACCCAACCTTAAAACCTGAGAATGATTCCCCCTTTGCTGTCTAGTTTTAAACACTATGTTTGCACACTTGTTTTACCATGTGACACTTCACAATATTTTGACACAACTATGTAAACACTTGACCGTACACTATTTACATGTACACTCTTCCTTTTCACATTACACTAACTGCCATGTTATATGTTGTTGCACTATACCATGTTCACGATATCACACTTATATATAGTTCACCCTATGACACTATGCTTGACACCATGTGACACTCAACTTACCATGCTCTCACACACACATTTCTCTCTATGTATGTATATATAATTGCAAGTATGCATGTATGTATATATGTATTGTATATATAGGTTTTGTACTAGCCTATGATTATATAGTTTGGATGTGTACATATATATGGTAGTTTAGAGATTGGGTTGAGTTGTAATATATAGAATATATGTACTAGTGATATGTACATATGACTTTGGTATACTTGGTATGCATAGGCTTTGGTTTTGGCTAGGCCTAGTTTGACTAAACCTAGACTAGATAACCTAGAGTTGACCAAATGTTGACCTTAGCCTAGAGAGACCTAGAAATGTCTAACCTAGACTAGTTTGACCATGGTTGACAAAACCCTAACTAGATTGACCTAGTTTGACTAGGTTAACCTAGTTTAACTTTTAGAGTTGACCTAGAGTTGACTTTGGCCCAGATTAACCTAGAAACATGTAGATGCATTGTACACTTCAAATTATAATCCCTTTGTATACATCATGACTTGTGTTGCTCTAAATAGGACTCAGTTACCTCGCTTCGGACTTTATATTCTTACGGACATTTGGATTTCAGGCGAGTACATTCTCTGATCATTTCATACTTGTTAGGACTTATAATTGTGTTCTAGATTACTTTACTTGATGTTGACACTTGTTATCACGGATTAGTACTATATGGATTTTTCATGCGATGTTATCCCCTCATCGGATATATCGGATATTTCGTGTTCGTGTACTTTATCATGGGCATCGTGTACTCCTTGTGTTCGTGTTATTTGTGTACAAATTGTGTGAAATCGTGTACTCTTATGTGCTCACATGATCATCGTGTACAACTATACTTCGTGTGCAATAACATAACTTGATTGGATCCTTGTGTATTAATTGGGGACAGGGGAGTAGAATTTATGTGATCAATCCTGTAGTTACTTGTGTGCAACCTCTGTAGATTACTCGTGTGCAACATCGTGTTGTTTACATAACCGTCTTGTGTTCTGAATCACTAGTCACTTACAGTTCTTACTTATCATGTATATATTTCCAGTTTATAAATATTTCTCTTATTTTTTGTGTACATCTTCTTACAGTTCATGTATCTTACTCTTTTGTATGCTTTACATTTCCTGCCATGATATAAACTACATGAGATATATTGTGCTCGTTCATGTCCTGACTGGACCTGTTGAAAATATTACAGATGACACCAAAGATTTCTGTCCTACGTACTATGAAGCAGCCCTAAACGATACTTGCGAGCTGGACTCTCAGGAGGACCTAGCTCTAGCTGATGATATCACCCCTTCTGCCTGGACTAGTTTAGTTAGGCTTTATCTTACTTTGTTGTTGTCATTTGAGACTTGTGATGTATTATGTTTTGTTGTTGTTATTATGTCGTATTGACACTTAGACTTATTTCTCTTTCTGTTTGTACTTCCTTTGAGATTATCTATCATATCGTGTTGTTTCTACCTTAGATTGTGATTGAAATGCACTTTCTATTTGTCCTCCATACGGAGAGTATATCTTGTGCAGTTATACTTATACTGTGTTAGATGTTGTGACCTAGGACAGTATTCTACCGCTGACACTGCGGCGTAGGCTGGACGTACCCACTTTTCGTTCCCCTACACTGGGTGCGGGTCATGACACTGGCTCTGCTTCTAACTTTCGCCTTCTCCAAGAAGGCATCAGCCTGGCTGGATGGCTAGGTAAAGCACACAGGTGGGTTTCATTTAGAGGAGCACGGTCGGCCTAGTTGGCATCATCTCTGTAGCAAAGTTATGGCATTTGGTTGCGTGGGTACTCAGACGAACTCTGGATCTTCTCTCACACTTAGCACCTCCAATTGGCCTTGTCGACCGTGGGGAGGACGTGCGGCAAAGGTGACAACATTGGCGTCCAGGTGTACAGATAAAATAAGCACGACTCTGGCATTCTTTGTGTGTTGTCCGGGCGGTGCAAACATGGTGGTGTGTACCAGTTCTGGATAGAGGAGGGTGAAACGTGGATTGGTTTGCGGCCGTAAGCAAGCACCGGTAACATCGAGGTCTTCACGACAACGATGATGGTTTCTAGCGCGTAAACCCCTAAATTTTTAATTTTGATATTTTGGATTAAATAATATTTTAGAGGATTTTTTATTTGATTTTATTATACAAATAACCTTAGTCATGGTTGAGTATTGTTATGCATATTGACTAGGAAATATGGCATGGCTAGTGTTGTCATGTACCAAGAATAGCATGTTGGTCATAGTAAGGATGGCCTAGCCATATTTTTGTTACTAATATGGAAACAATTCAAGTTGCGACTTAAACCAAAGGAAGCAATTAAATAAATATATATTTTTATAATTTCTTTGGACTTCCTAGGTAGTTTTGATTGTATCGTAACCAACCTAAAGTAAACCCAACTCCATATATGCATCTAGTGCATCATAACCCCCTCCCTAATTTTTTTCTATCTTTTATTATTTTAAGAATAATTTATGAATAGTGTATTTAGCCCTAAATTTGTTTTATTTTATTAATTAGATAAATCATGTGTATATATACTATTAAATACGTGTAGAATAGTGTATATAAATATATATATATATATATATATATATATATATATATATATATATATATATATATATATATATATATATATATATATATATATATAAGCACTAGATATGTGTATATACATATTATATATATATATATAGTATGTATATTTGATAGCAAATATTTTAATATTCTTTTAATTTTATGTAAAGCTTTGAAGGAATTTTAGATACTTTATATAATTCTTTAGGAAATAATGATTTATAATAATAATAGAAATACCTAAATATTTTAAATAGGATATATTTTTAAAAAATGATATTTAAATATATTTTTAGTTATAAGATTTAGATTTAAATAAAGTTATGGAGTATACCTATATACGTATACGTGTGTGTGTGTGTGTGTGTGTGTGTGTGTGTGTGTGTGTGTGTGTGTGTGTGTGTGTATGTGTGTGTGTGTGTTTTCTCTCTCTCTCTCTCCCTCTCTCTCTATCTCTTTATATATATATATATATATATATATATATATATATATATATATATATATATATATTAAGGAACCCCGAATTTTATTAAAGAAATAGGCGCAAAATACCGAAGCCTACACAAGAGAGTGCGCGAGCGCGACAAAAGGACAGAAAATGCAAAGCGTGAGACACGCACACAAAAAAGGGGAGGACGGCCTAAGCCATGGCCTCTCAGAACGAGTTGGAGACGTGATAGCAGCATCTCCTAACTTCGAAGCATTGTCTGGTGACCTCTCTGTACAACTGAGGAAGGGGGAATTATTGGCCTTTATATCTGAATTTGTTCCTGTTTTTCCATAAAACCAAATATCGGCGGCTGCTACGAT
Organism: Iris pallida; assembly: GCA_029216955.1. Classification (NCBI taxonomy): domain Eukaryota; kingdom Viridiplantae; phylum Streptophyta; class Magnoliopsida; order Asparagales; family Iridaceae; genus Iris; species Iris pallida. Next base: position 20,783,451 of record JANAVB010016195.1, read on the forward strand.
CTGGTGTCGGTGGGATCGGCTCTAGTAGGCCAGGAGATCGTAGAAGCCTCCAGTTGGCTGAGCCAAACTGAGTCTATTGTGAAGCTTGGACCAAAGGCCGGTGGCCAGCTCCCTCGAAAGAAGGACATGCTCGACAGATTCTGTAGTGTGCGCCTTACAGCAGTGGCATCTCGAAGCCAGGCTGAATCCCATGGATCTGATGGTGTCATCCGTCAGAATCTTCTGACGAAGAGCGCGCCAGATAAGGATAGACCATTTGATGCGGATACAAGCATGCCAAAACTTGGCATAAACAGTATTTTGTACCCCGCTGTCTCTGGCCACAATTCTGGCAGAAGCCAAGGTGAATGACCCACTCGGGTTGGAGGACCATCTCCAAGTGTCGATCATGTCAATAATCCACAGATTAGCAGCAAGAAGGCAGGTTTCTGCTGGCTGGCTAAGCCACTCTCTGACCTTCCTCAAATTCCATCCGAAACTGCCCTTCCAAAGGTCCCTAATTGCGCACCCCGGCGGAGTTAGAATGTTGGAAAGAATAGTATCTTCTCCTAACCACCGCTCCAGGCACGCTAGCGAGCGGCCATCGCCCAACAGGAGACGGATAAGAGGTTCAGCAGTGATGCGGCCCCGAATAATGCGTTACCACGATGCCGACGATCTGTTATTAGAGCTCGCCTCCGACAGATGGGAGAATCTTGAGTACCTAGCTCTCATGAACTTCGTCCATAAAGAGGTCTCAATGCGCAACTTCTACCACAACTTAATGGAGCAGGCGTACGCAATGTGGGCAAGTCTGCTGAAGCCCAGACCACCTTCTTCGGTGGGTTTAGCCATCGTCTCCCATCTGGCCCAGTGGTATTTGTCCTTGCCGACATTTTGTCCCCATAAAAACTTGGCAAAGAGGGATTCGAGAGAGTGGAGAACCTTCTTGGGAGGGAAGCAAACGAGCAGGGTGTACATCGGGATAGATGATAGAACGTGTTTGATGAGGGTCATTTTAGCCCCTGGGGATAAGGTTGCATTGTGCCATCCTGCAATAAGTTTGTGGATTTTGTCCATGAGGTACTCATATATTCCTGAGTTGGCCTTGCCGTATACCAGCGGGCATCCGAGGTAAAGGAAGGGAGGGTAGGCCATGCTGAAGGAGGTCATGTTGGTGAGCAAAGTAGAGCGGGTTTTGTCAGTTTTATGATGGGTGTAGATTATGCTCTTGTAGGTGTTGACGTGCTGTCCGGAGCAGGTAGTGTATCTGGAGATCGTGCATTGGACGACCTCGATCGATTCGCTGTCTCTGGAGAAGAAGATGAGGATGTCGTCAGCGTAAGCCAGGTGAGTGATGAGAGGGCAGCCGATGGTGGTGTGGAAGTGGTTGAATCCAGGCATATTGGGCATACTATTAAGGCTTCTGCTGAGGGCTTCGACCGTAATGATGAATTTGGTGGAAGGGAGCGGATCTCCCTGTCTAACCCCGCGAGTGGAATGAAAGAATCCCACAGCCTGGCCATTGATAATGGTGGAGAACCATGCATTGTTGATCGATCTGAAAATGATGTTAATCCATGGTTGGAGAAGCCGAAGGCCTTGAGTACCCAGATCATGAATTGCTAGTCCAGCCGGTCGTACGCCTTCTCTATGTCCAGTTTGATGGCCATGTTCCCCCCTCGATGGAAACTTCATGCACGTGATCATCTCTTGAGCTAGGAGAATATTGTCTGATATGTTACGGCCTTTGACAAATCTGCTTTGCTCTTCGAAAATGAGCTTGGGGAGAAGATCGGACATCCGATTGACGACGATCTTGAATATGATTTTGTTAGTAAAGGTACAGAGACTGATCGGGCGGAAGTCTTTAAAGGTTTCAGGATTTTTTTTTGGGATAAGGATGATGTTGGCGCATGAAATCGAATTGGGGTATCTGGCCCCTTGAAGAAAGGCTAAAGTAGCTTCGACTAAGTCTGCTTTAATGGTGTCCCAGCAAGCTCTTAAAAATACTCCGTTGAAATCGTCCGGCCCCGGGGCGCTATGTTCGTTAATAGACCAGACCGCCACTTTGACTTCTTCCTCGAAAGTGGTGGCCAGTAGGGTGTCGTTATCTTGTTCGCTAATTAGGAAAGGGATAACGGACAATAGCGTCACGTCTTTAACTACCCGCTCTTTGGTGAAGAGGTTAGAGTAGTAGTTCATAGTCGCGGCCTGAATACCGGCCTGGTCGTCTACCAGGTTGCCGTTGTCGTCACAAATCCGGTGGAGTTTTAATTTGTTCCTGGGTCCTTTGACGCAAGAATGAAAGCATCTAGTGTTCCGGTCTCCGTCGGTGTCCCAACTCGATCTGGCTTTTTGCCTCCAAAAATCGGTCTCCACTCTCAGCCTGGATTTAAGAAAAGCTCTGGCGAGGTTGAGAGAGGCACGGGCCTCCGGGGATCTGTTACTGGTGAATGCGGTCTTCGTACGGGTGATGTCATCCTCCGCTTCCCTAATAGCCTGGAAGATGTCTCCGTAAGCCTCTTTACTCCATGACGATAAGGCCTTACGAGTGGCTGAAAGTTTAGCCGCCATCCGTGCCATTAGGTCAATAACCGAGACAGAATTCCAAGCGTGAGCAACAATGTTCTGGAATTGGGGGTGATGTCGCCAAAAGTCGAGGAAGCAGAAAGCTTTCTTGTTGTTGGTGTGATTATTGCTGATCTGGACAAGGAAAGGGGACTGATCCGATTCGGTGGAGTTAAGATGAGATAGGTAGTGATCAGGCCCATGTCGGACCAACATTCATTGGTCATCGCCCGATCTAAGCGAGAGTACTGTCGTCGATGGCCCTCCTGCATGTTGCACCTGGTGAACGCTCTGCCGTGGAAGAGGATTGGGGTGAGGTTCCCGAGAAAGGTAAAGTTATTTAAATCATCCATCGCCGGCTGGAGAGGAGGACGTCCTCCGGACTTCTCCTCTCTGCTGGACACCGTATTGAAGTCTCCTATACAGAGCCACGGAAGCCCATATGAATGAACCGCCAGGAGGTCTGCCCAGAGCAGACTGCGCTCGGGGATGTCACAACTGCCATGGACAGCGGAGAGGACGGAGCGGGACTTGAGGGCTGGGTGTTCAATCCAACATGAGAGGGCCTAGGGCGAGTCTTGGATGATGCCAAATTTGAAGTCTTGTGCGAGTAAAATCCAGATATCATTGCCGCCAGCGATCAATATAAAATCCAAATGTCATTACCGCCAGCGATCAATATAAATCCAAATTTAATTGAAGCTGTTTAAAATTCTTACCTCTCCAAGGATAAAACAACGTCAATTAAATTTACTTACTGGGATTATATTGATGCTTTCTCTAATGTGTTCTACTATGAAAATGATTGTAGAAAGCATTCCTGGTTCGTAGAAATATGTGCAAAAATATTAGATCAAGAAATTATATCCTGGTTCTACAAATGGTGGCCACACTTTGGAGCCAGCCTTGAAATACTTTCAATGCCCGTGCTTAAGGCATTTAAAAAATGGGTAGAAAAGGCAAAAATCTGTCAAAGAAATCAGACTTAGTACGAAGAAGAAACTGTTATGTATTTCTTTGTAGCTAATAATATCCTTCATATTATGAAATGGTCTTTCAAATGTGAGGAGGGAGAATTGGGAATAATAATGTTGAAGAGAATATTTCTTGTCAAATGGTGAAATCGCATTGATGAGAAAGAAAAAATAGCAGAAATAAAATCAACACTTGCAGCCGAAGCCAAGAATGCTCAGGGACTGAAAGAAAAACAGAATAACGTGGATATAGATGATAATTCATTACATAAATATAGAGATTCTTTAATCAGAATGAATTCAAAAATATCCCACCACGAACTAAAAATTTGCTGCCAGAATATTTGTATTCTCAAATGAGGGCATTATTCGAAGATAAGGATAATAAGTTATTATTTGATATAAAGGATGATGAATCTATAAAATCATCAGAAGCCTCTATTGCTGCTAATGAAGATGAAGACAAATTTTCTTCAGATGATGAAGAAAGAATAGAGGTGCAATCATCCACCAGACATCTCCGAAGGAGACACGAGACAACGAAAATGACCAGTAGACAGCTGTGCGGTGGAGGAATAAAGAAGGAATTGATGGAGACAGCCACTAATAAAAGTCATAGTGGTGGGGCTATATATATATACTGCTCTCGGTGCCCTAGAGCACCGTAAGGAGATACCTGAGACCACATTAATCTTCAGCACCGGGTTGGTCTATGGCCGGGCCAAGGCCTCATGTCATGGCGAAGTCTTTTGCCGAAGCTCTCGGTGGCCGGGTGGTGGCTACCCCATGCCTGGCCGACAGATATGTCTCTTCCTTTAAAGGAGCCCCCGCAATCTCTTTCTCCGAAGAAGAAGAGGACGTCCTAGCAGCACCCCTCCGCTATGCTTTGATCGGTAAGTTTACTCATAGTAAACCTCTGATCAACATGATCCGCAAGGCTCTTTCAAGATTTGAATTCCAGGGTTCTATAAAAGCTGGAGTCATTGATCACAAACATGTGTTAATCCAGCCTTCTAATGAAGCAAACTACCTACGACTACGGTCCAAAGACATGTGGTTCATTGCTCGCGCTCCTATGCGTATATTCAAATGGGACGCGAACTTCTCCCCTTTAATTAAATCATCAATCATGCTTGTATGGGTTACCCTCCCAGATCTTCCACACCATCTCTACACGAAGGAGGCTCTCTTCGCTATTACATCTGCTATAGGAAAGCCTTTCAAGATTGATAAGGCTATCGAAAAACTTTCTCGACCCAGTATAGCCCAAGTCTTTGTTGAAGTCGATATAGCAAAAACCATCCAAAAACGAATCTGTATTTTTCTACCTCAAGGAAGAAGCTTATGGCAATACATTGACTATGAGTAAACATCGTTATATTGTTCGCATTGCCATCATCAGGGACACCTACCGGAAGACTACAAACTGGAAAATAAAGGAAAAATTATCGCTCAAGAGGATCCACTAAAAGACAATGAACAAAGAGATGGTGACACGCGATGACAAGTGATTAGGCAAGAGCATATCCAGATTCTCACCAGGAACGAGAAGAGTTTAGTTTGTATTAATGAGGATCCCACCCTATTTGCCCTAAAAATTAAAGATATGTATTACAGAACACTGAAATTGATTGCAAACTCGCTTGTACCAAGAAAGCCTAGAAAGAAATCCTAGGAAACAATCTAAGTACAATTGTTTAGTTTTGATTCTGGGGGTGACGGTGGAGGCTCGGGAAAGTGCTATCAACTCTGCCTTACTCCATGGACTATCTGACGCAGTCTTTAGATCTTGAAGAAATTTTTTTCTTGAAGGTTGTCAGCCTTTTGCAGGGGTGTGGCACCCTGCTATTTATAATAGAATGTATGTTAAGCCGCATAGATGGCTACGACCACGTGGCTGATTGGCACGCGAAGACCCGCTCTTTGGCTGCCATTTGTCGATTTGTTGGGATTTTGTTGCAGCAAATCTGGACAGTTTAGGACTTGGTCAGATTGCCACGTGTCCTATCGCAGGAATCATTTTTTAGCCGTATAGATCTCTCAGTTTTCGACCATGTGGGGCCGCATGAGCCTCATACGGCTTAAGTCGTAAACTTCCTTAGTCCAGACATAGCTTGAGGATTTAACCCGCATAGATTATGTATTTTGGCCGCATAAAGCTCATGCGGCTTGGATCACAGTTACTCTTGGCTGCATGAAGTTTGGAGACTTTGGGGTCGCATATGTCTGAGCCGCATATGGTTCATGCGGCTTAGATGACACTCCTTCTGGCAGCATGAAGGCGTACGAACCCTGCTTTTGGGCGACGTCTCACGTCTTATCTTTTTTGTCGAAGTGTCAGAGCAGTCATTTTTGTCAGTTTTGTCAGGACTTGTCAGCTTTATCAGACGAACTGCTCCTCTTGGTCGCATATCTTTCTTCTATGGTTGTTTATCGATGGACCTCATAGGGCATTAAACCAGTTGTGCGGCTTTCTTTTATATGGACCTGTTTGGTCCAAAGTACCTATGCGACAATTTGTAATCCGCATGAACCCTATATTTTCCATGCTTCTACAAAACCCCCTTCAAAGTTTTCAAATTGCAAATTTGGAATAGTTTGAATAAGAAGCATAGAAACATGTCAAGCCGCAGGGAGTCCTCAAGTTGTAGGAAATTTTTTGAGCTGCAGAGAGATAAATAGGAGTCATTCAGAGAGAGAGATTTTTCTCTTTCACCTTCTCCTCCTTCGACTTTATCATACTTTCTGTTGTGGCTCAAAAAGCTTCCAGGTCGACTGGTACGGCGGCCAAAGGGAAGAGACTTGCTTTTTCGTCAAGAGCGGCAGACCCTCCTTCCATTCATCCTGACATGTAACCCCCTTTCCAGAGTCAGGATGGTGAGCAGACGATGGCTAAAATTTTGAATAACCATAGTACGTATTTTCATGTTCGGGCCTGTCATATACTGCTTCTGCTTTTAGCCTGGTCGATGCATGTCCTATCTCATCTGGACCACATGTGTTCTGTATGATAGGGCCGCATGGACTGAGCCGCATAGCCGCTGCTCATTCAAACTTTAACCGCCTGAGTGCCTCAAGATTGATCTATATGAACATTTCATGACTGAGCCGCATAGGTGCCGTATGAGCACTTTATGATCGGGCCGCATGAACACTGTATGACTGGGCCGCATAATGGCCTCATGTCGAATCCGCAAGAGTACCTCATGGGTATTTCATGATTGAGCCGCATAAGTGCTTCATGACTGAGCTGCAGGAGTTCTTCATGAAGTCGGCCTCATGACTTTGGGCCGCATGATTTCTGTTTTGGCTAGGCCGCATAACTGGCTAGGCCGCATAACCGAAAACAGAGTCCTTTGTTTTTATATGACTATCTTCTTTCTTTGACTTGTAGCATCCGTGTCGAAGGCTGATACCATTGCGAAGGAAGAGATGCTACCCCATTTTATCAAACAAGAGTCACCGTCTGTTAAAGAAGGGGTGATACCAAAAGTTGAGGTAAAAAAAGAGCTGGCATCCACCGGAGAGGGAATTACTCCCAAGATTGAGGATGTTATGAAGGAGGAACCCAAATCTGAGGATAGTAGTACCGGGAGTTCTGACCCTCCTGCTCCCGCCAAAGACTTTAATCAAATAGATCTTTCATATGCGAAATGGCTGAGAGAATGGTATGTGCCTCAACGCAACCACGACCCTTGACTGTAGGGATCCATGGGATGCCATGTAATTGATGTTTACAGGAGTATGACAAATAAGCGTTCGTATTTGTCTTTGTGTTTCTATCCGTCTTTAGCTGTAATTCATGTTTCGCTTCTTTTGGATACCAGTGTAATCCTTTACTGGGGGTGAAGTCCTATGAATGTAACTGTTTTTGAATGAGTAGAGTATGTTCACTCTCTTTTATTTGCGGTATTTTGTGGTGCTTGTACTAGAGGGCCTAATACAGCATTTGTGTTAGATGAAGAACATCCTACTGGGGGATTTTTATGGACCTATTGCCCATTTATGTATCTGAAAATACGAGCAAATAGATTTAAATGATATTTTGTGGGCCTACTACTCTTTGGTGCACCGATGGTACGAGTAACAGATTAGGATAACTTTTATGGACTTATTACCCTTTTTGTGTACTGGCGATACGAGTACTGATAATAAGTGGAGAGGAAACCAACATATTTACTCAGAGGTAATGAGGACATGGTAAATATAGGTCAAAACAGAGCCTTCCTACTCAGAGGTAATGAGGACATGGTAGGACTAGGCATAATAGGGGTACACAGAACAACTCAGAGGTGCTATCAACGTAGAAGTTCTATGCATTGGGTGATTTGTTTGTGATGGATGGAAAAACAACTCAGAGGTAATATGGATGTGGCTGTTTTTTCCATTGGAGAATTTTGTGGGCCTATTTACCCTTTTTGTGCACTGATGGTGCGAGTAATAGATTAGGACAAGTTTTACGGACCTACTACTCCTCTGCGCACTGGTGGTGCGAGTAATAAATTTTGAGGCAAATTCTTGGCAGAAAAAATCTATGACCAGGAAGTTCATAGATATGACCAAAAGATGATATATGAATTCATTCGGAGTAGTCAGAGAGTTCAGTGGTACCTGAGGGTACATAACTCAATAATCTGGGAGATTTGAAGTCAGAGTGTAAGTTCAGCGATACTAGAGGGTATATAACTCATAATCTGAGAGATAGTTGGAAGGTATCGTTTAGACATAGTATTTCTTGAGGAACTTGCCGTTGATGGGCATCATGAACAAGTCTCTATTTTGTTTCGCAAGAAAGTATGCACCGTTGGAGAATACGGTCTCGATGATGAACGGACCCTCCCATTTAGGCTGGAATTTGTCGGGGATCTTGTGAGTCATGACCATTGGTCTACGAATGGCCAAGATAAGATCGCCAACTTGGAATATTCTCTGTTTGACTTTCATGTTGAAAGCTTGAGAGATGTGCGCTTGGTAGAACTCTATGCTTTGTTGAGATTGTAAACGCTTCTCATCTAATGCTTCCAACTCTTATAGTCGTCGATGGTAGTTATCGTCCACCGTTAACTGGTAGGTAAGGGCCACTCGGCGTGAGGGGATCTAAGTCTCCAATGGGAGGACCGTCTCGCTCCCGTAAACCAAGGAGAACGGTGTATTTCCTGTAGCCGTCCAAATTATCGTGCGATACGCCCATAAGCACTCGCCAAGTTTTTCATTCCAGTCACGTTTGTTTGCAGACACAAACTTTTTGAGGAGCTTGATTATGGTTTTGTTGAAAGCTTCAGCCAGACCGTTGGCCGATGGGTTATATGCTGTCGAGGCCATGTTCTGAATCCGATTCTTGTCACAAAATCGATAGAAAGCATGGCTTGCAAACTGCGGACCATTGTCATGAATAATCCTCTGGAGCAGTCCAAAACGGTAGATGATGTAATGTTTTATGAAGCTAATCACGTTCGATGTCTTAACCTCTGCCAACGGAACAGCTTCCCCCATTTAGAGAAGTAATCAGTGATTGCAAGTATAAACCGGTGCCCTCTAGACAACGACGGGGTGATTGTCCCAATGATGTCCATTTTCCATGCTTCAAATAGCCAAGAGGCCACTGTCGGATACAGGAATTCAGATGGCAGGTGTATAAAATCTGTATGAATCTGCCAAGCCTTGTACTTTTTTGCATAATCAACTGCATCTGCTACCATTATGGGCCAGTAATAACCCATCCGGCGGAGACAATCTTGCAATTTTGGGCCAGGTTGGAGAGCCCCACAAGTGCCGTCATGAGCTTCACGTAAGGCTTCTTTGGCTTCTGCATTTGACAGGCATCTTAATAGTAGCCCATCGTAGGATCGTCGATATAACATTTTCATCTCCGTATCATAGAAGAATCTGAGGGAGCGTCTCCTGATTGAAGTTGCTTCCTTCACATTCTTTGGCAGAATTCCATAGACTGCAAAGTCGATGAGCGGGCGTCTCCAGTCTTGTATGTCATTGGTTATCTGGGCGGAGTAACTCATATCTAGTTGAAGATTGTTTCTGGGGCAGACCAGTTCATGGCCTATTACGTCGACTAGATGATGAGTGTCATTTAGAAGCGCCAAGGAAGCGGCGAGACCTACTAGGGCATCGGCTTCGATATTTTGGAGCCTAGGAACGTGCACTATAAAGAACCCCTCCAAGGTTGTAATGATGGAAATTGTTGTCTGATAATAGAGAATCAGGTCCTCGTTGCGAACCTCGTATGAACCTTGGATCTAGTTAACAACCAACTGTGAGTCACCATATGCTTCCAGGTACCTGATCCCCACTTCTTTTGCGAGTTGGAGCCCGATGACTAGAGCGTTATATTCCGCTACGTTGTTCAAATAGGGATCTATAAGAGAATACGCCCGATTGACTACTAGTCCCGAGGAAGAAATTAATACCACCCTGACTCCAGCGACGATATCACCTTATGGCCCCGTTCTTGAAGCACCGTCAAAGAACATTCGCCAAATAGCATCGTGCGAAGTCATGTTCGAGGCGACGACTTCATCGAAAAATATTTCATAAATTCTGGCTGTTTCTAAGCCTGGATGGGCTGCTAAGAAGTCAGCCAGGGCTTGACCTTTGACAGCCTTCTGCGAAATAAAAACCATGTCGTATGGGGATAATAGTATCGCCCAGGTGGCCAAACGAGAACTGAGTGCGTCTGTCTTGGTCATGAGAACCCTGAGAGGATTAACTCGTGAAACAACATGGATGGTCTGTCCTGTCATATTGTGTCGTATTTTTTGAATGGCGAACACTAGGGCAAGGCACTCCTTCTCCACGTCGGTGTACCTATGTTCTGGTCCTACCATCATCCGGCTGAGATGGTAAATAGCTTGTTCTTGTCCCGTATCATTATTTTGTGCTAGTAGAGCACCGAGGGAGTGTTCCATCGCCCGTACATAGAGCAGAAAGGGCTTTTCAGCGACCGAGGCTACCAGAACTGGCGGATTCATCAGGTACTCCTTAATATCAACGAAGGCACGCTGACATTCCTCGTTCCATAAAAAAGAGACACCTTTTCTCATGAGTTGAGTGAAGGGTTGACATCGCCCTGAGAGGTTAGATATAAACCTCCTGATATAGGCTAGTCTTCCCTGAAGGCCGTAGAGTTAGCGGAGGTTCCTTGGTGGATTCATCTCCAGGATTGCTTTTGTTTTGTCGGGATCTATGTGAATGCCCCGAGAAGTAATGACAAAGCCCAAGAACTTTCCGCTGGATACCGCCAGGAAAGACTTGGTGGGATTCATCTTATAGTTGTGTGCCCGCATGAGGTCGAACACTATTCTCAAATCATGTAAGTGATCATTTTTGGAGCGGCTCTTGACGGTAATATCGTCAACGTAACAGTCCACCGTCTTACGCAAACGATCTCTGAAGATGACACTCATAGCCCGTTAATATGTAGCACCGACGTTGTTCAGGCCAAAGGGCATGATCGTATAACAATATACGCCGATCAGCGTTCAGAATGACGTATGCTTCTCATCATCAGGAGACATCTTGATTTGATTGTCCTAAAAATCCATCCATAAAGGACATACGCTCGAAGCCACACGTATTATCGATCATTATATCGATGATCGGAAGAGAAAATTCATCCTTAGGGCATACCGTATTCAGATTGCAAAAATCGATGCAAATTCAAATTTTTCTATTTTTTTTTATGACTGGCACTATGTTGGCTACCCAGTCTGGATGCTGCTCTTCACGGATGAAACCGCTAGCTATAAGCTTGTTCACTTCCGCTTCGATGGAATTTATGATGTCTGGACGAAATTGCTGCTGCTATTTTGACTGCTTTTGTGTCCAAATAAATGTTGAGCTTATGAAGTGCATTTTTGGGATTTAGCCCTCGCATGTCTTCATAGCTCCAGGCAAAGACGTCGATGTATTCTCTGACGAGTTGTAACAATGACTCCCGCTCGTCGGCTGTCAGGCTTTTACTAACAAAGATTGGCTTTGGAGAGGTTTCATCGCTAAGGTTAACTTGTATAACCTCATCCTCAGTGGGAGGATCACAAAGTTCAAAGCATTTCTTCTATTGTGCATCTAGTTGCTGGACCCACGGCTCCAACTCAAGTGGTTCAAGTAGGTCTTCTTCTTCCTCTTCGATGTCAGCGGATGTCATGTTGACAAATAATGTCTGTCTGAATATATCTCCAATACTGCTATCGAAGTCGTAAAAGGGTGACTCGGACGAATGAGAGTGCCACTCATATTCTTTATCAGGACTTTCGAGCATTGTTGGTGGAGTAACATACCCGAGGCCGCCTCTGGATTTGTGATAATGATCCTGAGGTGTAAATATGATATTGGGCATTGATTCTGTGCTATTGTCGCCCAGTATATCTGCTTGCGGGTCTTCCCCTGGAGGCTTGACCTGGGCTAAATAGGCGTCAGCATTTTGGAGTGTTTCGCTTAATGCGATACGAAGATCCTTGGAGAGCCTTAGGAGCTCGTATAACGACAACTTTGCTGGCGTATTAGCCAATTGTACTAATATGTCAAAGTTGTAAGGTCTCTCCAGTCCCTGAGATGCATCATTGCGGAGTGGCCTGTCGAAGCGGGTTTCCTTTATTTTGGTCTTATCCGCCAGTAGAGGTTGAAATGGCCTTGGAACATCATAGGGCGGCAACTTTGCTTGCTGAGGTTCTTCGGCTGAACTATCCCGTACGGGCTGGACTTGTGCTCTAGACCGGGTAACAATGGCTGCAGCTTCCTCAACCTCGGCTGAAATTGTATGGCAGGATATAGGCTTCCTGTCCTTTTTCTTGCTGGTAGGAGATGATACCCCCTGGGTAACTTCGGGCACCAAGTCTGGATGTACCCACATGATCTCTCCTCGTGTTGTGGTGAGGGGACCAATCCAGATGTCTGGCTCCGGACGGGTGGAAGATTAGTAACCTCCATCGCTGCCTGAGGGACAAGTATGACCCCATCTAGAGTGCTTGTTGGAGGGAAGTCATCAAACTGAATGGACACCATGTTTGCCGCCACGGTAACCTCTTCAAAGTCTATCGACAGAGCTTTGGAGTCGATAAGACTCTGAGTGTACCGCTTCAATTGGAAGCAATCATGAGTGGCATGATAGACATAGCGGTAGAAGTGACAATACTTTGGGTCCTCCATTTCTGCTGCTCGGGGCTCGCGCCTTGGTATAGGGAGATGGATCCTACCCCCTTGCAAGAGCATATCAAAAATCGGTTTGACATGACTATCTTCAAATAAGTAATTAACCTTGGGCCACGGACCTTCCGCCTATTTTTGTTCGGGCTTCGGATTCGCATCAGTGACCATGACCTGTTTGCCTTTATTGTCTCGGTTAGTGGTGGTGCCACTGTTGTTGTTACTGGAGGTGGAACCGGGACGTCTTCCCTTATCTTCTCCGTCTAGGATGTGTAATCCCAGCTGGCGAGCCTTCTTCAATTTTACCTCTGCATTGGTAGCACTTATGATGAAGGTCGTCCAATCCCTGAACTGATTGTCACCCATCCAGATGCTAATTGCAGGGAGCAACTTCTTCTGGCAGATTTCAATCAAGGAGCTCTCGGGATTGCCTTGGGGCAATCTCATTGCGGTTTGGCGAAACCGCTCGATATAGTTCCTTGTGAGCTCCCTCTCTCCTGAACGACGTCCATGAGAAATGACATCGTCACATCATGCCCTACTTCGTAGAATCTCTCCAGGAACATGTGTTTGAAGCCGTCAAAAGAATGGATGCAGTTGTCAGGAAGGTTACGGTACCAGTCGAACGCGATCCCCTCCAATGCTCCGATGAATAATCGTGCAAGGATGGCGTCACTATGTGGTAAGTGGTCGGTTGTGACCTCAAAGTAAGTCATGTACCGACTAGCAGAGGTCTTCCCATCATAAGAATCGATATGGAACGGCTTGTAATATGGTGGAAAAGGCACGTCTCTCCATGCAACAGGATATGGCTGCCGTATTCTGAGATCCAGAGAGGATTTTCGGGCATTGAACATTGCCCGAAGCTCCTGGACTTCCCTTCTTGCCTCCTTGGCTTCATCTACAGCTGAAGGAACGGATGCTCATAAGGGATTATCACCCAAAGGAGGGGCGGTCGTGTTGGAGTCCGCGTTGACTGCGGGTCCCAGGCTTGTTTATCCGGGCATCCTTGCTGGTTGAGTTGGCAAGACGGCTTTGATCTCATCTACGGACTTGACCAAGGATAGAAGAATGGCTTCCAGCACTTCTAGTCGTTGTCGGTCAGAAGGCGCTTCATGATCATCGTCAGCCATAAAGACTGTCCTCACGTAGGTAGAGGTGGAAGGGATTATGGCAGAGGTACTCTCTGTGCCGTACCCTTGTATAGAGAAATCGTCAAGGAATGTCGGAATATCATCTTCCTCTGACTCGGAAGGGGTGCTACCCCCTGTGCAGGAAGCCACATCGTCTTGGTGAGGATGGTGGCCCTCAGAAAAATTCAAGTCTGTTACACGATTTTGGGGGACCTCTACCCCATGTATGTGCTCTTGGTACACCGGGTTGTCGCATACATTGAGGGAACAGCTACCCCCAGCTTCATCTACTATCAAGGAAGCCGAAGGCACACCCCGGGGTGCCGGAAGCTTCTTTTTGGATCGAGTGCCTAAATAGACATCCCATGTGGTTGTCGATGGGGACCCCCAGATGAGGGTTTCCTTGCAATACTGGCTGAGATGGCCAGGCTGAAAGAGCCTATCTTCTTTTCTTCCTTGCTAGAAGGAACCTTTTGAGTTGAATTACATGAGGCGAAAGGAAACTCCTCGTCCCCTGGAATTTGTACATATTTTTTGAGTTGTCGGATAGGTGCTGGCTGCTGCAGTCACTGAAAAACTGACTGCCGATCTTCAGGTGCTGCTGATTTGTCACAGCAGCAGTTGATGATGACTTGGGTGCAACGACGCCCCGAGAGGGACTCATTGCATGCCGATGCTGCAGTCTTGCGTTTGTGAGTAATAATGTCACGTAAGTCGGTAGAAAGCTGCTCTACCTTTGCACCAAACTTGTGAACTCGGGTATCCCGAGCGCACGGGTGCTTAGGCATCATGTTTGCTCCTTGATCCGTGGCTAGTAAAAGTACTTGCTCTGGATCTTTAGAGGGGTACTTTAAAGACCCACCATGTCCGTTAGCCTTGGGGGATTGGACGCAGGTGGTTCTATACAACTTTTCGTCAGGAGCCCGTGTAACAGTCAACGGGGCCAACTGACAGTCAGCAACTTGGATAGTTGACTGGGCTGGTTGGGCCCTCACTGTCCTAGACTTTTTCGACTTAACATACGAAGGCGCATAGTAAAATGAGTCCAGATTGATACATCCTACATCCTTGGTGGGCCGCATAGCGACGGGCCCACATGAGAGGCGGTCGAACACAGAGCTTCTGACAGGGCCGCATGAGACATCCTGTCTGAGGTCAGGATTGGCTGTCGCATGGGCTACCTTCTTGCGGCTAGATCTGGCTGCCGCATGGACCATCTTCCTACGGCTAGAGTTGGTTGTCGCATGAGTTGTCTGCCTGCGACCAGCGTCGGTTACCGTATGGACAGACTGTCGATCTCTGTCACGCCCCAGAACCAGAATACTGGAGAGCGGGGGCAGACATAGCCAGCTACGTATATGAAATAGAATCCATCTCGCTATACGGTCACGGCTGTCTAGATACATGAGGGTTTATCTACAAGCCAACAGTCTCTTAGGGTCATGAACAAGCCTAGTGTCTCAATCACAAGCAAGTAAGTAGAAGTCACAAGATGTATGATCATTAAATATACAATAATAAGGCGTCCCAAATATTACATATTCAGCTGATCATGAAGCTAGTCGTTACAAAATGTTAGGACTAGCAAGAGTTTAGTCATACATGATCAACCCTAGGATCTGTCAATCATGTTACAGCCCGTAGGCAGACAGTAAGTAAGTGCAATCGAGCTAAACAGGTGCTCGTCGGTAAAACGCCTTAAAAGAATATTTTTACAATAGAGTGGGAGAGCCAAAAATAACCCACTCGTTGCCAGGGTTCCGTCTAGTGGCCACCATCTGGCTGGAAGGTCGGTAGATCCTCTGGAGCTGCTCCAAAATTTGGCCACACAAAACCAGCTGGGTCAGACCCCAGAAAGAGCAAGTGCCACAAAGGAGGCTTCACTTAAGAACCAAAACCAGCAATCAGCACAAGATATAAATAAAAGTAAGAACTGGTAATAAAGAAAATACACCAGGATGATATATGACGAGATAACCACGGAACTATTCAGATAACCAGGTTACAACCCGTAAACCAAACAAGGACCGGGGTTGTAACCCTTCGTCTGAACAGAGCTTGGAATTCTCACCATTTATCGGTAAAATAAATACAAGCATTCTGGTCATTCAATAATCTGGAACAGGATCAGGGCAAGACTAGACTGGTTAGACTCCATCCAATCACTTCACGGCCAAGCAAGAATTACGGCTTAATACTTTAACTAACTAGGGTTGTCACAAGCCTAATTACTAACAAGATACAGTGAGATTATTCCATAGCCACAAGCCTTGCAGACCATCCAGGTTACCCGGGTTAAAAGATTAGAGTTGAATTCAGGTGGGTACATCATCCAGGAAATGAATGTACCCTTAGGTAGCTTGAAGGGTGCAACACATGACAGTATGCTGGAAATGTGCCCTACTCGACGGCAGGCTACAGATCCCAAGGCGTGCCCAGGTAACGGGATTGCCTGTAGCTGGAAAATCTTGTCATGACTAATGTATTAATCTAGTTATTAGCCTTAGTCCATTTTAGTAGGTACTCCTGACCGTGGTACTCAGGAGTCCCCTCCTAGACATGATGCAAGATAGGACTGGATTATTTGTACAAGCACAATCGTCCACGGTGTCCATGTTAATTATACAGGTTATGTCATGTCAGGTAGCCGTCGCAACAGCTATTCGAGATAATCGTGTCAGGTTATCATGCCAAGTGTACTAGTCAGGAGTGCGCCACGACGGGCCACTATCAGGTCATGTCATGTTACTCATGTCGGGAGTGTACCACTATGGGTCACTATCGTGTCAGGCTCAGTTATCAATTCCAAACATATTACATAAATTCGTGATTATCAAGTTCATGACAAAAGGCGTAAGGATATAAAATGGGCGTAAAATATCTAATAAAATATCAATATACAGGACTATAGAAGAGCCAAGCTTAAGGAAAATAAAACCAAATCTGACGCGCTGACATAAAACCAAGTCAGCCAAAGGCTATACGCTCAGTGCAAGAGTCATACGCTCAGGTCAGGCTATGCTCAAGTCAGTCTACGCTCACGTCAAGCTACGCTCAGGTCGAGCTACACTCAGGCCTGCGTACGCAAGTCATACGCTTCCAAAAGACAACGTTTGTACTCAATACGACTCCTCATCAAGCAAG
Organism: Iris pallida; assembly: GCA_029216955.1. NCBI lineage: Eukaryota > Viridiplantae > Streptophyta > Magnoliopsida > Asparagales > Iridaceae > Iris > Iris pallida. The sequence continues at coordinate 20,800,408 of JANAVB010016195.1, forward strand.
CGAGCATATGCGAGTCATACGCCTCAAAAAGGTAGCGTATGTACTCCATACGACTCCTTGTCAAGCAAGCGAGCGTATGCGAGTCATACGCCTCCAAAAGGCAGCGTATGTACTCCATACGACTCCTTGTTAAGCAAGCGAGCGTATGCGAGTCATACGCCTCCAAAAGGCAGTGTATGTACTCAATATGACTCCTCGTCAAGCAAGCGAGCGTATGCGAGTCATACGCCTCAAAAAGACAGCGTATGTACTCCATACGACTCCTTGTCAAGCAAGCGAGCGTATGCGAGTCATACGCCTCCAAAAGGCAGCGTATGGGGGTCCTTACTGTGCTGAGCTAAAGAGCGCACACAGCTCAGTGACGCAAGCTAAAAAGCTCGTGCACTGCTCACTGTCTTCTCCAAACAGCAAGAACTCCATGGTTGAACCCAAAGCTTCAAAAGTCCATAACTTGGTCAAAATAAGTCTAAATCCAACTTTTCAAAGGTCAAAATTGGGTAGAATAAAATTCTCTACAACATTGAACCCTCAAAACTTGAAAACAAAGAAGTTGATAGATCAAAACCACCAAAAATCCGAAAATAACTAATTTCTAGATCTACGAAAATCAAAGCTTCAAAATAGAAAATGACAAGTTCTAATGTGTCTTAGAAACATGAGGAGAAGCTAATAGAACAATAAAAATGGGTTCTCTTGTGGAAGCAAGTTGCACTTGCCTAGACCTCTCTCTCCCTCTCTTGGTAGGTAAGGAAGTAATGGAAGAAGAAGAAGAGATTAATGAAGAGAGAGAAAGAAGAAATGGCAATAAATATCAAAGGTGGTGGTAGGTAGAGGGTTTATCCATGGTTCATGATGAACCAAAATAATCCCAACCGAACCAAGCCAACCAAGGCCAAGAATAAACCAAGCTAAGCCATGAAGAAAACTAAACAAGGAATCATGCAATACAGAATAAAATACGTATACGTATCCCAAAATACGTAATACGAACACAGGCATTACAATCTCCTCTATGCGGCTTCTTCTTTGTCCGCATAGATTTCCTTTGTGCCCCTAAAAACTCAGTATCATAGTATTTTTTTCTGCTGGATTTGGGGACAGTGGGGTCCTCTGCGGTCGAAAACAAAGTCGTAGAAGAGTTCTGGTCACCATCTTGGACTGCAGAAGGAGCTTCTTCGAGAATATGGTCGGGGGCAACAGTTTTGTGCACCGACGTCTTGCGAGTCCTCTTTGGGTTGGCTCGCTTCTGAGACGGGCTGGCGCTCCCTTCAGAGAGCATTTCTTCGAAGGCTTGTTGGTTGAAATGAACCACAAGCATTTGCTGCGTAGAGACGATCTTGGACGCGTCAGATTGCGTCATCAGCTTCTCATCAGAAGAAAAGGACGTCCCCAGCAGAGTCGCCATCGTGTTTGCCATAAAAAATCAAAGACAGGTATTAGAGAATACTGAAATTGATTGCAAACTCGCTTGTTCAAAGAAATTATAGGAAACAATCTAAGTACAATTATTTAGTTTTGATTCTGGAGGGTGACGGTGGAGGCTCGGGAAAGTTCTATCAACTCTGCCTTACTCCGTGGACTATCTGACGTAGTCTTTAGATCTTGAAAAAATTGCTTATTTCTTGAAGGTTGCCAGCATTTTACAGGGGTGTGGCACCCTGCTATTTATAATAGAATGTATATTGAGCCGCATAGATAGCCTGCGGCCATGTGGCTGATTGGCACGCAAAGATCCGCTCTTTGGCTGCCATCTGTCGATTTGTTGGGATTTTGTTGCAGCAAATCTGGGCAGCTTAGGACTTGGTCAGATTGTCACGTGTCCTGTCGCAGGAATCATTTTTTAGCCGCATAGATCTCTCAGTTTTCGACCATGTAGGGCCGAATGAGCCTCATGCGGCTCAAGTCGTAAACTTTCTTAGTCCAAACATAGCTTGAGAATTTAAGCCGTATTGATTCTGTATTTTGGCCGCATAAAGCTCATACGGCTTGGATCACAGTTATTCTTGCCTACATGAAGTTTGGAGACTTTGGGGCCGCATATGTCTGAGCCGCATAAGGTTCATGCGGCTTAGATGACACTCCTTCTGGCCGCACGAAGGCATACGAACCCTGCTTTTGGGCGACGTCTCACGTCTTATCTATTTGTCAAAGTGTCAGAGCTGTCATTTTTGTCAGGACGTGTCAGCTTTATTAGACGAACTGCTCCTCTTGGTCGCATATCTTTCTTTTGCGGCTGTTTGTCGACGGGCCGTATAAGGCATTGAACCAGTCATGCGGCTTTCTTTTATGCGGACCTGTTTGGCCCAAAGTACCTATGTGGTAATTTGTAATCTGCATGAACCCTATATTTTTCATGCTTCTACACACCCAACCCCCTATTACTGCTACTCCTTCTATAGAACAAGCCCACGTGGAGCCGACAAATTTCTAAAGCTCGCAACCACGCGACAGAGAGACCCAGCCGATCTTGTCAGTAGAGGATGGGACTGCAATTCAGGATATGATAGAGCATGTCGTCAGGCCTCAGGGTCTCGAGTTAGAGGTCGGAGAAGCTTTGTTGGGCCACAAACACATTCCCCCTGAGAGTGAAGAAGGGACAGTCCCTCATACATAGGAAAAGAAGGACGACGCCAACGAAGTGTTAGAAGAGGACCTGGCGGTAGGCGCTGACACAGAGGAGATAGATAAATGAGAACTTCTCCCGCACGTCGCTAATTGGGCTGATGAAGTCAAACGTGAAGCTGCTACTGATCAACAATAGGCACAGAGAGAGGACATGGCGACTCCGTAGCCAACCACCACGACTGCAAAAGCTAAGAAAAAGAAGAGCAAAAAACCTCCAGAGCCAACAGATCGTCGAACTCGTGCATCTACAAAATCTACTACAACTGGTACCTCCACACACTCCATTAATGTTTGACATACTAATATGGATTGTTCGAGGGATCGCCAACCAAATGACTCCTAAAAGAATTAAAACTCTGGTGAGAGTGAACAAGGTGAAATTCCTAGCAATTATTGAATCTAAAGTGGACAAGAGGTAGCTCGTCCGCTTGCAACTCAAGCTAGGGTTCTCTAGTTCTTTCTTAAATGATAGGGGTAATATCTGGATCCTGGCAAAAGCTGATTTCACTATGAATCATATAGACTCATGTGACCAAGTCCTTACAGTTACTGTAAACCATGGCATGCTCCCTACTCCGTCGTTGTTCTCCATCGTTCATGGCGACAATACTAAGGAGGGTAGACGTGATCTCTGGGATCGACTTCTGCACATTCAAGCCACTCACAGATATCCTTAGGTAGTTGGCAGGGATTTAATGTGGCCCTTCGAACTGATAAGAAGTTTGGTGGTTTGCCTGCAAACCAGGCCTCCATGCAGGAGTTTGTAAATTTCTTGTTGCAAGCAGGACTGGATGAGCTCTCATATTCAAGTAGCTGCTTCACATGGATCAAATATAAAAAGACCGTATTGGCTTATGATCGAATTGAGTGCTGTGGGCCTCATTTGCTCCACTCTCGATTGATGAGCATCTTAACAAAATGGAGTCCGACCACTCTCCTACCCTGGTTCACTTCAAGGGTAAGGCTGCTATTGGTAAGAAATAATTTTGTTTCTTAGATTTTTGGGTTCAGCACGATGACTTTTAGTAGCTCATTCACGAGGCTTGACTATCTGTCGACCACAAGAATGCTTTGACGAGGGTTTCACTTCTGTTAGATGCTTGCAGAAAAACATTATCGGCTTGGAGTCATCGTACCTATGGTGATATATTCCAGGCAGTAAAGGAGGCTGAAGATTATGTACTTGCAGCTGAGAGTCGCCATCAATAGGAATTCTCACAAGCTAGTCGAGATAATCTCTCTAAGGTGATTGCGAATTTAAAGCAAAGGGTGTCTATCGAAGAGGCCTATTGGAAACAAAAGGCCAGGATGGAATGGGACCTCCAAGGAGACAAAAACACCACATATTTTCATGGTTGTGTTTCTAACAAAAAGAAGCATCTTCGCATTCACGTGATACAGAAAGAGGGTGGCAATACTCTGAGTGACAGTAAGGATATTAAGGATTATGCTACATATTTTTTCCCTAAGTTGTACGAAAGAGGGGCGATTGTCGACAATGCTAGATTTCTTGATCGTGTCATATCCCTCATATTGGAGGAGGAGAACGGTCAATTGATTGTTGAGCCGACTCAGGAAGAAATCCTTGCTACTTTGAAGAGCATGGATAAAAATAGTGCTTCAGGCCCTGATGGGTTCACCTGTTCTTTCTTCCTCTCGACGTAGAAAATAATTGGTGAGGACATTCGAGAGGCAGTGAGCGTTTTCATTGGCGGTTTCTCATTACCCAGAGCAATCACTAATACGGCTCTTATCCTGATTTCTAAAATCAAGCAGCCGGTGGGGTTCACTGATTATAGACCGATTAGCCTATGCTTAGTGATGAACAAAATAATCTCCAAAACTCTGTTAAGGCGCCTAGCTCCATTACTTCCATGCCTTATATCTCCAGAGCAATATGGCTTTGTTCAAGGTCGAGAAATTGTCGATAATATCTTATTGGCTCAAGAAATGATGGCTCAAATGAACAAGAAACATTAGGGGGGTAATGTCGCAATCAAATTGGACATGATGAAAGCATATGATAGATTGGATTGGAGGTTCCTGTTGAAGGTTCTTCGTCGGTTTGGTTTTCACTACAAATGGATTAATATGGTACTTCACCTTGTCAATAATATATGGTACTCTTCTTTGATCAATAGGGAGTCATCCAAATACTTCCAAGCATTCAGAGGGGTGCACCAGGGTGATCCGTTATCTCCTGCTCTATTCATCCTGGCAGTGGCTGTCTCGAAACTTGAAGGCTCTACAGGAGACAGACGGGTTTGTGGACATACACAAAAAAGAAGAAGAAGAAGAAGCATTGTCTTTTCTTATTGGCATAAGGTACCACAAATCGAGTACGCCTGAAAGATCCTGCGTTGAGGATCCCCGAGTACAAAAAAGAATTATAGGAAATGGGACGATGGAGATCGAGCGGCAGTTGCTCCTTTACTCCGTTGACACTTCGATTAACAAAATGGGAGAAAACCTAAAAAAATTGGTAACTCTCGTCTCACTGGCAAGAAGTACAGCAATTTGGCTCTTGAAAATGCTCTCCGTTCTGTGTTTTGAAGAGGTATGAGACCCCTTTTTATAGTTGTTCTTATGCTGGAATGCTGTTATACGCCCACATGAGAGAACACACTAGTTTTCATGTGGGCACATAGTCCTGCATTGGACGCATAGGACGTAGGCGCATGCAGAATGTATGATCATGGTGTTGACGTGGCCGCATGCTTCGGTACACGACTGCTTGTGGAGACTGATATGGTCGTATGCTTCGGTGTACGTTTTGATCATAGGTTTGACCGAGTCGGGGACTGTTCTGGCTTGGGCGCATAGCCTAAAACAGGGCTATGTGCCCCCTTCTGGAGTAGCCTAGAATGGGCGCATGGGCATATGGCTTCACTCGTGACTTGGGCGCATATGACCTCACTGGTAGCTTGGGCGCATATGACTTCAACGGTGACTTGGGCGCATATGTCTTCATTGGTGACTTGGGCGCATATGTCTTCATTAGTAACTTGGGCACATGTGTCTTCCCTGGCTTGGGCACATGTTTGTTAAGTCTGCCAAAAATTTTATGCTTCTACAAGACCCCCTTCAAAGTTTTCGATACTTAAACAAGTTTGAAATACTTTGAAAGAAGCATGGACCGTCTTCTCGTGATGCAGTAGGCGTATAGCATAGCTCTCCCTTTGGACGCATAGAGTTTGGCCAGTCTGTCAGAGAGATGGCTGTTGAGATCTTCCTCAAAAATCTGAACTGACAGATTCATCGGGGTTGAATTTGAAGAGGTCCATCCTTCATGCGTTGTCCATGTCAGCAAGTGGCAGTCGCATAATATACAAGAGACTGGGTCTTCATGTGGGCACATAAGTCGTAGTGGGTGCATAGTATACAGTGGGCGCATAGGCACATAGGAGTAGTGGGCGCATAGGGTATGGCCTATGCCTATAAATAGGCTTTGAAAAAGAGAAAATTTATTATTCTCATTTCTGTTAGAACTTTAAAAAGACTCTTTATCTCCTCTCTTTACGAACCATGTCTTCCAAGGCCGCCAAGAGATCTGCGAAGGACAAGGGGGCTGTACCGAGTGGCTCTCCTCTTGTGGCAACGTCCTCACCAGTCTAAGACCCGATTCTGGGTGAGGGTATGCCTCAAAAACAAAGTCTTGAGCATTAATTTGTGACGCTCAGAATTTTCTCCTGCCTGGGCGCATGCACCTAAGGCAACATGCTTCTGTGAGCATTCTTATGCGCCCACAGAAGCATGCACCACTGTGGTGTGTTGTGCACCCACATGTTGCTATACATTATGCACCCATATGCTGCTGCATGTTATGCGCCCACAAGCTGCTGCATGTTATGCGCCCACATGCTGCTGCATGTTATGCGCCAACAAATTGATTTATTATGCACCTATATGCTGCTTTGGGCGCATAACCCTTTGGGCGCATAACCCTTTTGGGCGCATAGTCCTTTGGGAGCATAAGATTCCTCCAGCACTTAATTTTTCCTACAGATTCTGAGTCTGACTTTATCTTCTGTCCTCGCAGTTAACATATTTGTCCCGGAGCTTGATGGAAGCCCTTTCGACTCTGCTTGTCAAGTCCTTGGCACTAGTCTTATAACTAACATGATCAACAAGGTTTAAGCCAAGATCAGTCATAACCAGCCTACGAAACGAACACTCGCTATACTTGAACAGGATAAGACCTTCTTGAAGCAGATGATTGACGATGAGAAGTTCTTGCTTGGAGGGGTACGTCGTTTCAAGAAGCCGTACTTCCTGTTCGGCGACAGTATGGGGTTCGAAGATGGCGAGATGATACGCTTGAGAAACCCACTGGTGGCCAGGCTGAACAACCAGAGGATTTGGCTACCGTCGATGGAGCGTCAATACCTTCTGTCAGCCTTTACTGTCTTAGTCGTGCGACGATAGATGAAGTGGGAGCTAACTCTTTAGCTCCCCGGGGTCATCTCCGGAAGAATATAGTTCGACTCAGGATATCGAAAGAAGGACACTTTCAAGTGCGTCCAGGGCTATACATCTTACTCTACGAGGGGGCTACAACCTGGTGCCGTAATAAATGACATCCCGACTGACCTCCACCCTTATGCTGTCGATACACTTTACAATCTGATGATATCGGGGGACGTGTCATATACTGTAGGGAAGAAACGAATGGAAGGCTGGAGGTATCCAACTTCATTCTGGAGCAACCTCACTGGCTGGGTGCTTTCCATGTATGAAGCCACCCTAAAGACTGCTGGCCTCTTTTATGCTATTAGGGCCACCCAATATGGCGTAAGGGTCAACTGGCCAATGTTTGTCTCTTTGGCGGAGTTATATAACCTTTACACTTGTACTTTCTTTACTTCGGGCGGGGAGATGGGATTGGCTCTCCATGAGATATAGGAAGTGTCAAAGCTTCCCTGGGATACGGAGCCGTATGAAGAGTACGTGTCTTGCGATGAGGAGCTCCAAGATCTGGAGATTGAGAACTCTGAGATGATTGATGTATACAAGGAGTTACTCTGCCACCTCCTCATCTGTCATGGGATTAATAAGAAAGGGAGGACCGAGAGGGCAATCCCCACACAAGAGCTTGGATGGGCTACGTCTTCGTTCAAGGAGAAGGAGAGGATCCGGCCTCCTTTTCGATTTTAAAACCTATAACCAAGTCCGAGATAGAAGTCCGGATGACAGATTATGATTCGGCGGATACTGAGGACAATGATGATACTGAGGGGAAGTCCCCGATCGGCCACTACTTCCATCAAGATGAATATCCGTTGTCGGAGAAAGCTGTGCTGGAAGCTTTCTTGATGATCTGGCATCGTGACTGCATAGTCCCTGGGGGTTCAGGGACTATTGAAAGGATGAACCGGAGCATAATACTTCCGGCTGTGAAGCTGGCATTCGGATACCGTCTTGTCTTGCTTTCCACAATGGTCTGTGCCACTGGACGGGGTCTACGGGACTTTATTAGAAATGCGGTGACTCTTGACGGCAGAGCCAACTTCGCCCAGATCGAACTTCCGTATCATTTCCTGATGGGGTAGCTACTACTGCGTTATCCTACCCTAATGAATGATGGACTGGTGGCGGACTCTTTGGCGGGAGACACCTTTCTTTGCAAATTTTGTGATGCGGATTGGGCCGTCACTAGTGTACCCGCTTATAGAACGGCTTTAAGCTTCTTGTAGAAGTATGAGTTCTTCAAGGTATCCCCTCCATCCGGCAGCGATAGTGCAGGAGATATCTTAGTAGATGAGGGAGTCCATGCCACTAGTTTGACTGCTGGGGCATTTCACTGGCTTCAGTCTATCAGACCGTCGCATTCGAAGCTCAGAAATAGGAACCATGCCTATCGGGAGCCATACCTGCGGAGTTATTTCGTTCGGCAGTTTGGCTACAGCCAGTTCCTTTTGGGAAATGCTAGCCCGCATTTGGAGTCAATAGGCAGCTTAATTAATGGGGCGCGTGCATGGATGTATTACAATGCTGGATGCACGGGGGCGATCTTCACTCTGCCCTCGGATAAGCTTGAGACCTACCTGTGCTATGCTGCCGCCAAATTTTATGTTCAGATTAATACTTTTCATCCTCGGTATGTGTCATGACCCGCTACCTAAATTGTTGGGCCGGGCCGAGTCATGTCCAGCCTGTGCTTTGAGATAAAGCGCAGTAAGCTGTTCTAGAAATAACAAGATAAGACTAAATGTGCTAACAGTTCTATAAGTGAATAAAAGTCATAAATGCTCCAAACACAAAAGTCGTCTCATATAGAAATAAGTCCAAGTACAAGTCCGAAATATAAAACTGGATACATGTACAGTTACAAAATACGTAGTCTAATACATGACTACACTAAATATCCCAAACAGCTGTGCAAACTAGACGAGTTTCTCCGTAGGAACATCCTCGTAAAGCAAAGCCGGGTCCTCGGCAGTATCTCCATAATATCAGTCGCAGAGTAACTCCTCCTCAGTAAGGACACCTACAACGTTATCCTGTCAGGACGGAAGCAAGTACTGATTCTAACAAACTAGCATATGAAACATGAAAATGAACATAAGAAAAATAACTGGAAAACATGGCATCACATAATCTATCATGGCAAGGACACATATGTCATAGAGATAGATGTATATATAATGTTTAAAACTGTAGCAGGTATGTGATCGTCAATAGGTGTACAATATGCAGGGGCACATGTAAATGAAATGTACATACGTACAAGTGTACAGCATAGGTGTACCTCCGTACAGAAATGCGGGATAATGGCCTACGGCGCAGTAACATATAAAATAAAACTTTGCTCGGTACGATAAAGGGGGCATGATCACGTACTCTACTATCAGTTTTCCGATAACCCATATTCTAATCATGTGAGAGATACATAAAGACTGTTCTAAGCATGGTAGTAATGGAAAGTACAACATGTGATATTTTAACTTGCTACCCCAAGGATCAGCATTTAACATGGTTGGATTTGCAGTTCATTTATGTAACAGTATATAAAGTTTGTAGAAAGTACTTGCCTCTAGCAAAGCAAGCTACGATAAAAGTTCTATAGATGTCTGGTAACTCATCACAGTAGAAATAAATACATAAACTTAGTTTTTACACTAAGCTAAAACACTAAACACTAATTGGTACAACACGACTTGTGACTGGACACCAAGCCAAAATGATGACTTTAGCATAGGAGACCAATGTGGGGTGACACACTACTATATCTAACTTTTTAGGGTCTTTACACTAGTGAGGGGTGAGGTTCAATACGGCTAAAACTCAAAATAACACAAAAAGTTGCAAGTCGTAATTATTCGATAAATAAATCAAATGAACATTGTGTTCCAACAATTTTTGAGATAGACAAAAAGCTTAATTTTATATAAAATAAAGTACCAAAATGATCCTTGTTAATTATAAAAATTTATTATAATTTTTCTGGAATTTATTAACCAGTACAAGTATTTTATAAAAATTAGTTTTCCTAAGTATACAGAAAATGAGTTCTGGTTTCGTATGCCAAAATAGTGGCAAAACTGTAAATTAAATACTATAAAAATTATACTAAATTAGCTAAATTAACATAGTATCTAAATACTATTTTTCTAGAATTTTAACAGTAATTTAAGTATTTTTAGAAATTCAAAAACAGTATTGTACACTATTGAAATTAAATAATTAATTATCTGCGTATTTTGTCCATGTACATAATTTGAACCAAAGTTCAAATACAGGACCCAAGGCCATGAATCAAGTCCAATATGACTTGTACAGGGCTTGAATGTGTGAAAACACATTTGGGCCCAAAAATCCATGCTAGGCTTGGACACCAAATGGTTGCAGTAATTTAAATACACAAAAAATACAAAGAGGTAAAAATACATAATGAATATTAATATTTTAATAAGGTAAAATTATACATAGTAGTTATAAAAATATGACAAGTATTTTTACATAATAATAATTTACACTAGGTAGAGTAAAATACATATATAAAATGTATATCTGCAATATTTATATATGCATATAAATATATAGATATTTACATAATGGATATATACATACATATGTTAAAAATACATATATATAAGAAAATACTTAACTATAAAGTATATATATATATATATATATATATATATATATATATATATATATATATATATATATATATATATATATATATATATATACAAATATTGTATACATATATATAATAGTATATATATAATAATATATATACACATGAACTTATAAACATATATACATATATGTACATAAAAAAAAAATATATATATATACATATATGTACATAAATATATATATATATATATATATATATATATATATATATATATATATATATATATATATATATATATAATACAGTATATATATACTGCATATATATATATATATATATATATATATATATATATATATATAATACAGTATATATAATAATACATATATATATACAAATACATGTACATATATATATATAAATATATATATAAATAATAAAACAAAAAGAAAAACAAAAGAAAAAGAAAAAGAAACAACAGCATAACAAGGGGGGCTTGAACTCGGCCCACTGGGTCGAGTTCTCAGACTCGGTCGGGCTGGCCAGGGGGTCAGCCCGCTCGTTGTTTTAGAGTTAGGTTTTGGTTTGTTTTATTTAGGTTTTAGTTTGAATTAACAGTAACCCGAAAAATCACTCTGTGTCCTGATAGTTTGGGACACAGAGTCTACGTGTCCGTGCTATGCACGACACGCACAGGCCCTAAAATACGTGTCCGAGCCATGCGTTGGGTTCGGCGTGTGTTGACGAGTCCCTCAGCGTGGCGAGTCAGTCGATGGGGGTTGGAGGCGGTGACGGTCGTCGTAGGGGCTGGACGAAGGTTCGCCGGAGTTAGGGTTAGGGTTTAGGCCGTCGGGGGAGAAAGGGGGTGGCTGGGTGGTCGTGGGGTTGTTCTAGGGTTACGGTTTAGTCTAGGGCTTCATTTATAGGGAAGGGAAGTCGGTTGTGGACGGTGAGCTGGCCGAAAATAGCGGGGGCAGTCGAGTCGGCGGTCGTCGGGCAGTCGGGGGGGCAGCCTGGTCGTCGGGGGTGGGTAGGTTAGGAATTACAAAAAAACCCCTAGAGTTTAGTTTATTACACAAAGGTCCCTAACAGACTAAATGCAAATATAAAATTTGCATACCACATTTAAAAACAATTGATTAATTACAAAATGTTATTGTAACAATTTAATAAATTACATAACCATATTAAAACAATTCTAAAAATTACAAACAGATATTAAAACATTTAAATTAATTGCAAAATAATATTTTTGTATTTAAAACTCATTTAAAAATTATTTAAAAATTCTAGAAAAATTCCTAAAAATCCTAATAAATATTTTAAGGCTAAATACGACATTAAAAATTAATTAACACTAATTAAATAAATTTTGAAAAACAGGGGCTCACAAGTCTTTCCTCCTTGAAAAATTTTGTCCTCGAAATTCACAAGGATTGAAGACCTTACAATATTCTAACATAGCAAGCAATGCGGCAAATGACTAAGGCTATGATCGAAACTAACCTCTAAGGTATCAAGCAGGAATGGGTGGTTCCCTCGCAGCGGTTGGATCGAACAAGTAAGGGTATCTCTCCCTCATGTCCGACTCCCTCTTCCAAGTAGATTTACCCGGAGAGTGACGGCTCCAAGCTACTCTACTAAGGATATAACCTTGTTCCTCAGCCTCTTCTCTCTCCTGTCTAATATCTCCACTGGCTACTCAGAAACTGTAAGGCTCGGTCCGACCTCCAACTCTGAATGATCTAGTACATGACTGGGGTCTGGAACATATCTCCTCAGCTGAGATACGTTAAAGACATCGTGAACTCCTGCTAGGTTGGGTGGAAGTGCAACCCTGTAAGCTACCTCTCCAATCCTGCCAAGTATCTTGAACGGCCCGATGTATCTGGGGCTCAGCTTCCCTCCTCGTCCGAACCGGATCGTCCCTCTAGTATGTGATATCTTCACTAGCACCATATCACCGTCTGCGAACTCCATCAGTCTGCGACTAGCATCAGCCCAGTATTTCTGCCTGTCCTGAGCTACTCTGAGCCTGTCTCTGATCATCCCGACTTTCTCTGCTGCATCCGTGATCATCTCTGGCCCAAGCATAACTCTGTCCCCGACATCATTCCAAAAGAGCGGTGTGCGGCATCGTCGTCTATATAGCGCCTCGAAAGGATACATACCGATACTGGCTTGGTAGTTGTTATTGTATGAAAACTCTACCAAGTGCAGATGGCTCTCCTATGATCCTCCGAAGTCCAGTACGCAGGTCCTCAGCATATCCTCCAGTGTCTGTATCGTCCTCTCGGACTGCCCATCTGTCTGCGGGTGGTACGTCATAATGAACTTGAGCCTACTGCCCAACTCCTCCTGCAAGCTCCTCCAGTAGTGGGACGTGAATCTGCTGTCTCTGTCCGACATGATGCTCACTGGCACTCCGTGTAGGCGAACTATCTGCTGCATGTATAGCTCCGCCAACTTCTCGGTGGAAAGCCCCACCTTGAAGGGTATGAAGTGCGCACACTTCGTCAGCCTGTCCACGATGACCCAAATGGCATCCTTCCCTCATTGGGAACGAGGAAGCCCTAAGACGAAGTCCATCGTAATATGTTCCCACTTCCACTCGAGAATGGGTAACGGCTACAACAAACCAGCTGGCCTCTGGCGCTCCGCCTTGACCTGCTGGCAAACTAGGCATCTCGAGATAAAATGTGATACATCCCTCTTCATCCCGTGCCACCAAAGATATTCCCGTAAGTCACGGTACATCTTGTTAGCACCAGGGTAAATAGAATATCTCGATCGGTGTGCCTCCTGCAAGACTGCCTCTACCAGCTCTCCCTTCGGCATGCACAATCGGCTGCCATGCCTCAAGTATCCATCCTCTGCTATAGTAAAATCATTCAGCAATCCAGCTAAAGCCTGGGCTCGAAGTCTGCGAAGGCTCTCATCTGTAGACTGTGCCTCCCGGATCTGCTCTATCAAACCTGACTAAATGTCAAGCGCCATCATCTGTATCACTGATCCTGGCCGAACTAGCTCGATACCGAGCTTCTCCAGGTCTTCCCATAAATGTCGATCTATCATCAGATACCATGCCATCGGATGCCTGCTCAGCGCATCCGCCACCACATTTGCCTTCCCGGGGTGATACTGTAAATCAATATCGAAGTCTTTCATCAACTCCAACCATCGTCTTTGCCTCATGTTCAGCTCTTTCTGCGTGAACATATACTTCAAGCTTTTGTGGTCAGTAAAGATTTCCACACGCTCTCCGTATAAGTAATGTTTCCATAACTTGAGTGCAAAGATCACCGCAGCTAACTCTAGGTCATGAGTAGGATAATTCCGCTCATGAGTCCGCAATTGCCTAGATGCATAAGCAATCACTTTCCCATACTGCTGTAGGACACATCCTAGCCCCTTCCCAGAAGCATCGCTGTATATGGTGAAACCTCCAGAACCTGGAGATAAAGTCAGAACTGGAGCGGTCTTCAGCTCCTCAAACGCTGCCTGGCAGTCCTCTGACCAAATATACTCTGCATCCTTCCGTATCAGCTTCGTCATGGGTTCGGCTATCCTAGCAAAGTCCTGGACGAACTTTCTATAATAGCCTGCTAAACCCAGAAAGCTCCTGATCTCTGAAACTGACGTCGGAGCCTTCCATGTATCGACTGCAGCAGTCTTCCTGGGATTTATCGAGATTCCATCTCCAGTAACTATATGGCCGAAAAACTCCACTCGGTCTAAAAAGAACTCGTACTTCGACAATTTGGCAAACAATCTCTCCTTCCTCAGAATCCCCAAAACTATTCGCAAGTGCTCTGTATGCTCCTCCGGCGTCTTCGAGTATATCAGGATGTCGTCGATAAACACTACGACGAACTTATCCAGATACTGGTGAAATGTCTTATTCATCAAATTCATAAAGACAGTTGGCACAATTGTGAGACCAAATGGCATCACCAGAAACTCGTACTGTCCGTACTTCGTGTTAAACGCCGTCTTTTGGATGTCTGCTGCCCTAACCTTCACCTGGTGGTACCCAGATCTCAAGTCTTTCCTGGAGAACACCTTCGCCCCACTCAACTGGTCGAACAAATCATCTATCCTGGACAGAGTATATTTGTTCTTGATGGTGATGGCATTCAAGGCCCGGTAGTCAAATCACAACCAGACTGTACCATCCTTCTTAGGCACAAAGAGCACTGGTGCTCCCCATGGGGAAGCACTAGATCGAATGAAATCCTTTTTCAACAGGTCATCAATCGGCTCTTTCATCTCTACGGCCTCCTTAGGATTCACTCTATAGCAAGCCCGGGATACTGGTGATGAACCCGGCACTAAATCTATAGTGAACTCCACATCTCTGTCAGGCAAAAGTCCTGGAAGATCATCTGGGAATACATCCATAAACTCCCTAATGATAGGGTATGGCGGTGCTACATCCTCAACTGTCGTAAAATAGTTCGGCTCTAGGCTGATCTCCGGTCCTGTCCTCCTGACTCTGAATGGTGCTGTACCTGGGAGACTGAACAGAATACTACCCTCATGACAATCTATAGATGCATAGGCATAGCTAAGCCAGTCCATCCCCAATATGATATCATAACCGGGGAGTGGCATCACAAAGAATCGCCCCTCAAACTCTCTCCCGGCTATAGTAATAGAGCATCTATAGCTAGCTCTAATAGGCACTGGTCCTCCTCCAGTCATTACTCTACTAATTTTCGCAGTAGGTGTAGATACTAAGTGGTGTTCATGCATAAACTCTAATGACAGGAAGCTATGAGATGTACCAGAATCAAACAAGCATAGAGCTAGAAAAGTATGCAAATAAATATGACCTGTGATGACGTCAGCTAAGTAATCTGGCTCCGAAACCTGCTCCAGCTCCAGCTCAAGGGCTAGGCTATAAACCTTCCCCTGAGGTCCCTTCTGCTGCTGCAGATGTTGCCCAAACCTCTGCTGCTGAGTCGGAAGCGGTCCTCTAGGTCCCTTGGCTGCTAGGCAGTTTCGAATCTGATGGGTAGCAGACCCACAAACTAAGCACTGCCCCAACCTCTTCCTGCAGATGGCGAAGTCATGCCTTGGCCTTCTACAGAAAGAACACATAGACCCCTTCTGCTGCTGCTGAGGTCCCGGGGCTCTAACTGGCGGGGTCTGATGATGTGGTGTAGGGGGACGGTATGTCTGCTGGTGCGGCATCGGTGCTCTCTGTTGGAAAGCCTGACGCTTGGACGGTCCCTCATGATGTACAGAAGCCGGCCTCTTGCTAGACAGAAGATGCTCCTCACTGCTCCTGGCCAACTCTAGGCTCTGGTAGTAGTCAGTCGTACCGTTCGCCACTATAAGAATGCCGATGTCTGGAACTAGACCGTGGCAAAACCTACGGGTCATCTCCTCTGGGTCTGCAACCAGACTAGGAGCGAAATGGCTCAGGCGACTAAACTATGCCGCATACTCGTCAACAGAACGGTTCTCCTATTGGATGTTCTGGAATCGTAGTCCCATGGATACTCTAGCAGTGGTCGAGAAGAATTTCTTTTTGAACTGGGTCTTGAACTGATCCCAAGTGGCTCTCCCTCTCGCAAACAACGGCTCATTCCGGAACCAAACTCCTGCCAAGTCTATCAGTAGAAATCCCGCTGCCTCGACCTGGAGGTCATCCGGCATCCTAACTCCAAGGAGCTTCCTCTCTACCGAGTCTAGCCAGTCATCTGCTACTACTATGCCCTCAGTCCCTGAGAACTCCTTGGGGTTCAGACCCATGAAGTCCTTGATCGTCCCCGCTCTCTGCCGTGGCTCTACAGGTGGTGGGACCACGGTACGTTCCTCAGAACGCTCCATACTCTGGCGGAGTAGGGTAGTCTGCTCCTGATGGGTTGTTAGGAACCCCTGGATCAGAGTGAGCAGTTGGTTCCCGTCGAGTGTGACGGAAGCCTGGGTAGGTATAGTGATAAGGGGTGGTGGAAGTATCGGGTCCTGCTGGAACTGTGATGTGGAACGTGGTGGAGGCATATGGGTTAGTAGATTTGTGGAGTGGGGGAATGTGGTAGGTGGAGGTGTATCAGTCAACTGGTCAGCTGACTGGATAAGGAGTGCGCCATTCTCAGGTGTGACATACTGGGATGAACAAGTAAGCACCATCTAATTACAATAAAAACGACTCATAAGGACTTGTTAAAGTAAGCAATCATAGACAAGGAAATCTAATTATAATAGCAAGCATGTGATGTATTTCCTATGTTGCAATCCTAGAATTCCTCTATGTGTTCTAAGCGTCATTCCTAATGTTGTCTATTTACCTTAAGTTCCTAATTGCAGGCATGCTTGGTACAATAACGTAACCAAACAATTTAGTCTCGACCTGCATGGGCCACCACTAAAAATATGTCATGACCCACTACCCAAATTATTGGGCCGGACCGAATCATGTCCAGCCTGTGCTTTGAGATAAAGCGCAGTAAGCTGTTCTAGAGATAACAAGATAAGACTAAATGTGCTAACAGTTCTATAAGTGAATAAAAGTCATAAATGCTCCAAACACAAAAGTCGTCTCATATAGAAATAAGTCCAAGTACAAGTCTGAAATATAAAATGGGATACATGTTGTCACGCCCCAGAACCAGAATACTGGAGAGCGGGGGCAGACACAGCCAGCTACGTATATTGAAATGGAAACCACCTCGATATACGGTCATGGCTGTCTAGAAATATGAGGGTTTACTACAAGCCAACAGTCTCTTATGGTCATGAACAAGCCTAATGTCTCAATCACAAGCAAGTAAGTAAGGTCGCAAGATGAATGATCATTAAATATACAATAATAAGGCATCCCAAATATTACATATTCAGCTGATCATGAAGCTAGTCGTACAAAATGCGAGGACTAGCAAGAGTTAAGTCATACATGATCAACCCTAGGATTTGTTAATCATGTTTACAGCCCGTAGGCAGACAGTAAGTAAAAGTGCATCGAGCTAACAGGTGCTCGTCGGCCAAACGCCTCAAAAGAATAGTTTTACAATAGAGTGAGCGAAACAAAATAGAAAACCCACTCGTAGCCCGGGTTCCTTCTAGTCGCCACCATTGGGCTGGAAGCTTGGTAGATCCTCGGAAGCTGCTCCGAAATCTGGCCGCACAAAACCAGCTGGGTCAACCCCAGAAAGAGCAAGTGCCACAAGGGGGCCACGAAATAAGAACAAAAGCCAGCAATCAGCACAAGAAAATCTAATATTAAAATTAAAACTTACGAAAACATGGCAGGGTGATATACGACGAGATAACCATGGAACTATTCCGATAGACAGGTTACAACCCGTAAACCAAACAAGGACCGGGGTTGTAACCCTTCGTCTGAACAGAACTTGGTTTCCCACCATTTATCGGCAAGATAATAATACAAGAAATCAAGACAGGGAGCAATCTTGTACTGGATCAAGACATGGTTAGACTGGTTATATCCCATTCAATCAATCACGGCCAAGCAGATACTACGACTTACTACTTTAACTAACTAGGGTTATCACAGGCCTAATTACTAACAAGATGCAGTGAGATTGTTCCACAGCCACAAGCCCTGCAGACCATCCAGGTTACCCAGGACGAAAGATTAGGGTTGAATTCAGGTGGGTACATCGCCCAGGGGACAAATGTACCCTTAGGTGACTTAGAGGGTACAACACGCACGGTGTGCTGGAAATATGCCCTACTCGACGGCAGGCTACAGATCCTAAGAGCGCCCAGGTAACGGGATTGCCCGTAGCTGTGTCATCTCTTCATGACTACTGTGTTATTCTAGTTATTAACCTTAATCCATTTTAGTAGGTACTCCTGACCGTGGTACTCAGGAGTCCCATCCTAGACATGATGCAAGACAGGACAAGTGGATTAATCAAGCAAGCAAGAAGAACTACCCACGGTGTCAAGGCAGGTCAAGTTAAGTTATCAAGATAAATTATGTCAGGGTACTTGTCAGGAGTACGCCACGACGGGCCACTATCATGTCAGGTTAGTCATGTCAGGAGTGCACCATTATGGGTCACTGTCGTGTTATGCTAGTTCCTTGCCATACCATGCTATGTGCAATAGTCAGTCCAAACACATTAAGTAAGATCAAGCTCATGGCAAAAGGCGTAAGGATATAAAATGGGCGTAAAATATTTAATAAAATATCAATAAATAGGACCATAGAAAAGCCAAGCTTAAAGAAATAAGACCAAAACTCCAAGGGTCAATAGGTTAAGTAAGGGGTCAGGGGAGCAGCGTACGAAAGTCACGCACGCTGAAAGAGCTGCGTACGTGAAAGTCACGCACGCTCAAGGAGCAGTGTGCGTGAAAAGTCACGCACGCTCAAGGGAGCAGCTGCGTGAAAATTCACGCACGCTCAAGGAGCAGTGTGCGTGAAAAGTCACGCAAGCTCAAGGGAGCAGCTGCGTGAAAAGTCACGCACGCTCAAGGGAGCAGCTGCGTGAAAAGTCACGCAAGCTCAAGGGAGCAGCTGCGTGAAAAGTCACGCACGCTCAAGGGAGCAGCTGCATGAAAAGTCACGCAAGCTCAAGGGAGCAGCTGCGTGAAAAGTAACGCACGCTGAAGGGAGCAGCTGCGTGAAAAGTCACGCAAGCTCAAGGAGACACGCTTCCAATAGGAAGCGTACTCAAGTCAGCGTACGCAGCGCTAAAGAGCGCGCGTAGCTCAGTGTGCGTGAGTTAAATAGCTCTGCACACTGCTCACTGTCTTCTCCAGACAGCAAGAACACCATGGCTGAACCCAAGCTTCAAAAGTTCACAACTTGGCCATCCGAACTCCAAATCCGGATTTCCAAAGCTCCAACTTGGGTGAAACTGAATGCTCTTCCACATGGAAGCATTAAAAACCCATAAAATCCAACTAAAGTAGATCAAACCATGCAAAATTCGAAAATAGAAATAACTTAGATCTAGAGCAAAGGAGACTTCAAATCACAAAACACCAAGTTCTAATGTTGATCTCCATGTCCTAATCTAGTAAATGAACCAAGAAAATAGGGCTCTCATGAAGTGGCAAGGTGCACTTGCCTAGGGTTAGGAGAGTTGTGGAGGAAGGAGAAGAAGAAGAAGAAGAAAATTTATGGAGGAAGTAATGAAGAGAGAGAGTGGTTGGTAGTGTTATAAAGTGGGGGAGTTGTGGTGGGTTGAAGGTGTAGCATAGGGCTAGGGTGCTCCAACACATAAAACCGAACCAAATCGAACCATCCCCAATAAAACCGAGCCATGCCAAAAACCGAAATACGAGAAATATCGAAATTCCACAAGTTGAGAAAAATAAAAATACATGCCAAAATTCCAGATACGAGTATAAATACGAAATACGGGAAATGAGGGTGACACATGTCCAGTTACAAAATGCATAGTCTAATACATGACTACACTAAATATCCCAAGCAGCTATGCAAACTAGACAAGTTTTTTCGCAGGAACATCCTCGTAAAGCAAAGCCGGGTCCTCGGCAGTATCTCTATAATATGAGTCGCAGAGTAACTCCTCCTCAGTAAGGACACCTACAACGTTATCCTGTCAGGACGGAAGCAAGTACTGATTCTAACAAACTAGCATATGAAACATGAAAATGAACATAAAAAGAACAACTGGAAAATATGGCATCACATAATCTATCATGGCAAGGACACATATGTCAAAGAGACAGATGTATATGTAATGTTTAAAACTGTAGCAGGTACGTGATCGTCAATAGGTGTACAATATGTAGGGGCACATGTAAATGAAATGTACATACGTACAAGTGTACAGCATAGGTGTACCTCCGTACATAACTGCGGGATAATGGCCTACGGCGCAGTAACATATAAAATAAAACTTTGCTCGGTACGATAAAGGGGGCATGATCACGTACTCTACTATCAGTTTCCCCATAACCCATATTCTAATCATGTAAGAGATACATAAAGACTGTTCTAAGCATGGTAGTAATGGAAAATAGAACATGTGATATTTTAACTTGCTACTCCAAGGATCAGCATTTAACATGGTTAGATTTGCAGTTCATTTATGTAACAGTATGTAAAGTTTGTAGAAAGTATTTGCCTCTAGCAAAGCAAGCTGCGATAAAAGTGCTATAGATGTCTGGTAACTCGTCGCTGTAGAAATAAATACATAAACTTAGTTTTTACACTAAGCTAAAACACTAAGACACTAATTGGTACAACACGACTTGTGACTGGGCACCAAGCCAAAATGATGACTTTAGCATAGGAGACCAATGTGGAGTGACTCACTACTATATCTAACTTTCTAGGGTCTTTACACTAGTGAGGGGTGAGGTTCAATACGGCTAAAACTCAAAATAACACAAAAAATTGCAAGTCGTAATTATTCGATAAATAAATCAAATGAACATTGTGTTCCAACAATTTTTGAGATAGACAAAAAGCTTAATTTTATATAAAATAAAGTACCAAAATGATCCTTGTTAATTATAAAAATTTATTATAATTTTTCTGGAATTTATTAACCAGTACAAGTATTTTATAAAAATTAGTTTTCCTAAGTATACAGAAAATGAGTTCTGGTTTCATATGCCAAAATAGTGGCAAAACTGTAAATTAAATACTATAAAAATTATACTAAATTAGCTAAATTAACATAGTATCTAAATACTATTTTTCTAGAATTTTAACAGCAATTTAAGTATTTTTAGAAATTCAAAAACATTATTGTACAATATTGAAATTAAATAATTAATTATCTGCGTATTTTGTCCATGTACATAATTTGAACCAAAGTTCAAATACAGGACCCAAGGCCATGAATCAAGTCCAATATGACTTGTACAGGTCTTGAATGTGTGAAAACACATTTGGGCCCAAAAATCCATGCTAGGCTTGGATACCAAATGGTTGCAGTAATTTAAATACACAAAAAATACAAAGAGGTAAAAATACAAAATGAATATTAATATTTTAATAAGGTAAAATTATACATAGTAGTTATAAAAATATGACAAGTATTTTTACATAATAATAATTTACACTAGGTAGAGTGAAATACATATATAAAATGTATATCTATAATATTTATATATGCATATAAATATATAGATATTTACATAATGGATATATACATACATATGTTAAAAATACATATATATAAGAAAATACTTAACTATAAAGTACATATATATATACAAATATTGTATACATATATATAATAGTATATATATAATAATATATATACACATGAAGAGGGCGATAATGATACTAAGTCAACACGAAGTCAACGCACGAAAGGGATAACAAGAAATCAACCAAG
The DNA here is from genome assembly GCA_029216955.1 of Iris pallida. NCBI lineage: Eukaryota > Viridiplantae > Streptophyta > Magnoliopsida > Asparagales > Iridaceae > Iris > Iris pallida. Next base: position 20,822,416 of record JANAVB010016195.1, read on the forward strand.
GCGAAACACCGGTAGAGAGTATAGAACCCAAGATAAATAATCATGTAACCCAAATGATGGAGATAACATCTCATCAAATAAGGTGATTGACATAACCAACTATAGGATCATATCTATCAAACAAGGATCAAAGGTAGATAACACGAATAAGACATGGCCAAGCAAGATAGGTCCAAGTAGAGATGAGGACCAGTTCACAGGTTCAAGGGAGCGAAGGACAAGTGTAACAAGTGGGAATACCAAGGAATAATGGACTGAGATCAATAATCATGTGATACCCAACAAAATCTCAAAACGAGACCTGCATGGGCCACCACTAAAACCATGTAGCGCCCCAGTTCTGGAATACGGGGACGTACACGGCCAGCTACACCGTATAAGGTACGAATACGCTATACGGTGATGACGGCTGTCCAGTCTGGTTGGGTATTCTAGCATGCAATCAATCTATGGCCTAAATCCGATCTCATATCCACAAGTAAAACACAATGAAACAATATCAAGAGAGATAATCATATGAAAAACAGAAAATACTCATATAAAAATTTGGAATCTACAGTACAGGATAATAATGTAGACAAGTATACCTTCCCACAGTTCCTAGCATGGTCTGGAACTGAAGCACACCCTCCAAGTCAAGTCTGGAAGATCCACCGGGTCGATCTCAGACAATCTGGGAACAATCCAGGGTTGGTCAGGCCAACCGCAGCAAGTACCAGAAAGGAAGGCTCAAGGACGGGCGAAGAAAACCAGCAGGATAAAATATGACAAGAATAACATCTAAAAAAAACAGTAAATAAAGGTAAGGGATCGTGCGGTACCAACGCACGATAACAATCCACAAGTATAGTGAAGCTAACACAATCACAATCTCCCTAGCATCCACTAACACCTGTATTGCCAGCTGGAAATCAATATCAGCTGGCTAGCAGGCAACAAGCCAAACAACACAGAAGGACAAGCGGCCACACAATGCCTACGGCTTGCTATTATTAGCTAACTAGGGTTATCACATGCCTAATTACTAACAAAATGCAATGAGACTTCAAAGTCCAGCTCCTGCTTGCTACTATCTGAATGGCCCCAGCAAAAGAAAAAGATAGATATAGCAGGCACGCTGCAGTAAGATACATGTGCCCTAAAGAAGTGCCACACTCGACGGAGGGCTAGGAATGCGCTCATCTCGACGGATAGCAACAAATCCCTAGTATATATATTTAGATACATAGGGCCGGGGTCAGACAAGCAACAGGTCACTGGAAAGTCCCCATGAACTACATGATTAATCTAGTTATTAGCCTAGTCAGTTTCATTATGGATCCCTGACCGTGGTACTCAGGGATCCATGTCATAGACATGATGTAAGACAAGACTGGACTAGTGGCTTATACAAGCACAATAAAAAGAAATCAACCACGGTGTCAAGACGGGGTCATGCTGAGCAAGTCAGGACTAGCTGTCGCAACAGCAATCAATAGTAAACATGTCATGTCGAGAGTACTAGTCAAGAGTGCGCCACCACGGGCCACTATCAAGAATCAAGAGTATACATGCCAGGTTTACTGTCAAGTCCAGAATGCTAGTCAGGAGTGCACCTCTACGGGCCACTAATCAAGAATCAAGATAGGTCCAGGTCATCGTGTAATACCAGGAACAAGGTCAAACCTATCAGTCACAAGAAGTCACATGTCCAAATCGTGACATGGATATCAAGTCGGTTACAAGATCAAAATCTCCACTATAATAGTCTCTCAAGTACACATGGGAACCTACAACTCAAATCATCAAGTCGGTCCATCCACCAGATCAATCTAGCAAGGGTCTCCCATCCATGATGGAGTGAATATCACGTCAATAAAGACAACCACCAAATACCAAGCTCATTCCCCTAATAATGCTAGGCCCTCTGACTCACAAGAATCCTCCAAGTCAATGATCACAAGCCACTAGAAAACAAGCCCCTCAACTACCAAGACACAACAATCAAACCAGGTTCTCCAACTACCGGAATACACAAAGGTACCAGGTTTTTGGGCGTTTGGGAAGTCGAGTAAAAATCATATAATAATACCCTCGATATTCTCCTCGTTCTACGAAATATTCGAAATCACCAAAATCCAAGAATCCACATAGATCTACCAAGTCAATATCCTGAAATCGTACTCTCCATAATACTCAATCCTCAGTCATATCCACAAGTCACAACTCCCACTACATAGGACAACTGTCAGCTCTATCTGACTAGGCTAGGACAACCCCTAGGATGAAAGGTCAGGGGACAAGAGTCTAGTAATAAATATCGCCGGAAGTGGCAAGGATTACACGGACTGCTCTGGAGCAAATCCACAACCCTTAAACCAAACAAGGACCAGGGTTGCAGACCGTCTCCCGAGTGGAACCGCTCTCCTTACACTATCCGACGGACAAGACAGATCAGGAGCTAGGCAACTGATCTAGTCTGGAGTCTACCTAGCAAGCAATGGGATCAGGTATACCATACCAAGGTGAACAGGCACGAGCCCAGTCCAGCAAACCAAAGGAATGGTTCTACCCAATCCTTCGAACCAAATTCCCGATCGGGAATTTTGGAAGAATTCGGCAGAGTCTCCTCTGCATTCTGCACAGGAGCTCCCAGCGAGTTGGGGTTAAAATCTACTCGGCGCAACCCGATGCGGAATCGCAGACTGAGAACACTAGGTCTCAGCTACCAGCAGCACTATGATGCGTACTGGGAACAAGTCCATAGCCGAGAACACTAAGTCTCGGCCTCCAACAGCACTACGATGCGTACTGGAAATCAATCGAACCCGAGACCACTAATGTCTCGGCCTCCAGCAGCACTACGATGCGTACTGGGCGCCAAGCCAACATGCATAATAATAAAATAATCGTCTCGCAGGGCACACCACAACACATGCCCATAAATCCCTAACCCAAGCACAATCACCGCCACAAGTTAGCCAGAGCCGTTACCCGACCGCGAGTCGGACACGGGGCACATGGGGACAATCTATACAAGTGAGTCGTGCTCGTGTCCTCGGAGGTGTGGATGACCCATCCGAGTCGGCCGATACGGTCTATCCCAGTATCGGACCAAGCTAGTCTAGGTTATCATGGCAGTTCTACTGCTAAGCTACACTACTCATGATTATACAATTTTACCTCAGCCGCACAACGGTTAGGAAAGCGGCGAGACCGGCTAAAGCATCTGCTTCTATATTCTGTAGTTGAGGCACGTGCTCGATGAAGAATCCAGCAAAAGTAGACGCCAGCTCGATTGTTGCTTTGTGATAGGGGATGAGATCTTCGTGACGAACTTCATAATCCTCTCGGACCTGACTAACTATTAGCTTGGAATCGCCGTAAGCTTCTAAATAGTCAACTCCCAGTTATTTTGCCAGCTGCAGGCCGATCAATAGGGCATTATATTCGGCCACGTTATTGGTGCAGGGTTCCATGAGAGAATATGTACGATGTATAACAAGATGGTCAGAAGATACAAGCACGATGCCTATTCCGGCCGCGATATTTCCTTTAGGTCATGTTCTTGATGCACCGTCAAAGAACATTCGCCAAATGGGGGTTTCTTCAGTTGCGATGTTAGACTCTACTACTTCATTGGGGATTTCAACGTAGAGTTTGGAAGATTCTGGTACCGGATAAGCTGCTAAGAAATCAGCTAACGCTTGGCCTTTTACTGCCTTCTGAGGAACAAACAACATTTCATATGGAGTCAACAGCATTGTCCATGTAGCTAAACGAAAATTGAGAGAACCCGGTTTAGTCATGAGTATTCTGAGAGGATTGACTTTAGATATGATGTGGATAGTCTACCCAGACACATAATGGCATGTCTTCTGGATAGCAAATACCAGTACAAGGCATTCCTTTTCCAAAGGTGTGTATCTATGCTCGGCACCTACCATTGTGCGGCTGAGGTAGTAGATTGCCTGTTCAAGGCCACCTTCATTCTTCTAAGCTAATAGGGAGCCAAAAGAATGGTCTATAGCGCAGACATATAGTAAGAAGGGCTTCCCCATTATTGGAGCTACTAATATTGGGTGGCTTATGAGATACTTCTTGAGGTCATCAAATGTGCGTTGACATTGTTCAGTCCAGACGAAAGATACGCCTTTCTTCATGAGCTGAGTAAATGGTTGACACCTTCCAGAAAGGTTCGAAATAAATCGTCTGATGTAAGCTAGCCTTTCTTGAAGTCCGCGTAGCTCTTTGAGGTTTCTTGGGGGATGCATATCGAGGATAGCTTTCACTTTCTCCGGGTCAAGATGTATACCCTTTGAAGTGATGATGAAACCAAGGAACTTGCCGCTGGAGACTCCCAGAAAAGACTTGGTTGGATTCATCTTGAGTTGGTGTGCACGCATTAGTTCGAACACCATTCTCAATTCTTGGAGGTGGTTGCCCTTGAGACGACTTTTAACTGCAATATCATCTACGTAGCATTCTACTGTTTTACGTAAATGATCACAAAAAATTGTGTTTATAGCCCGCTGTTATGTCGCCCTTGCATTCTTCAATCCGAAGGGCATCACCGTATAGCAGTATACCCCCAACTGTGTTCGAAAAGATGTGTACTTCTCATCGTCGGAGAACATCTTGATCAGGTTGTAGCCTGAGAACCCATCCATGAAGGATATTTGCTCGAAGCTGCAAGTATTGTCTATCATTACGTCGGTGATCGGTAGAGAGAACTCGTCTTTCGGGCATGCAGAGTTTAAATCACGGTAATCGATACAGACTCGAACTTTATCGTTCTTTTTTATGACTGGAACAGTATTAGCGACCCAGTCAGGGTATTGTTCTTCGTGAATGAATCCACTGACAATAAGCTTCTTGACTTTATTCTCGATGGCCTCCATGACATTGGGTCAGAATCATCGTTGATGCTGCTTCACTGGCTTAGATTTAGACAAAATATTTAGGTGATGCATGGCAACTTTAGGGTCCAGGCCTGGCATGTCCTCATAACACTATGCAAAGACGTCAATGTATTCTCTTATAAGATGTATAAGAGATTGTCGTTCATCGTCAGATAGACTTTTGCTGATTAAAATTGGTTTCAAAGATGATTCATCTCCTAAATTGACTTGGACGACTTCGTCTTCAGTAGGTGGTTCATGTTGTTCGAAACGTAACTCCCACCTAGTATCCATCTTTTGAGCTCATTGTTCAAGCTCGATTGATTGGATATTGTCCATAATTTGGTCAGCTGACACCATGTTGACGGAAAAAGTTGCTTTGAACATGTCCCCAAAGCTAGAATCTGACTCCCAGAGGCAGAAATCAGAAGAATGAGAACAATGATCTACTTTGATGTCTGATCTTTCAGGAGTTATTGGAGGAGTGACGTAACCCAAACCAACACCGTTTTGTTGATAATCATTCTTGGGTTTGCCGGGAGGAGCAAAGTAACGTATTGGCAACCGTCGTCCCTGACCGTCGTTTAGCCCTTGGTCGCTTTTATATCATATCTCATGTTCTGGATGATATTCTTGGCCTGCCAACTATATCGAAAAAGTTGTATTTTTTCAGAGTCATAGTCAGCTTCGGTGTTGTGATTAGGTAAAGTAGAGTCCAGAACGAACTTTCTTTCACCAATTATTCGACCGAAGGTGATTGGCTCTTCACCCTTCTTTCTAGCTGGAACGATGAAGTAGTAGATATCTTCTGGCCAGACTTATTTTCGTAGATGAGGCGTTGTGATCGGCATACAGAGGTATGGTCCTATGTCATTCTCTAGAGTCTATATCGTATCTATATACTGATTTATAGATTGGTAGACATCGGAGTAATTCAAAGATAAACCTTTACTAAAAAAATATGCAAGTTCTTCTTCAGGGATAATATCATCCGCTGAAGGTACATTATTATGACTATTGATATACTCATTGAGAGGATCATTATCTGGGAGAGGAGCCACAGTCTTGGCCAAGTTCACCACATAGGATAACTCTTCAGGATTGGGAGGATGGACTTCAGTAGGTTCCACCCGAGGTATCTTACGGAGAGTGATGGTCGATGGTTTGACTTTATCAGGGTTCTTCTTTTTTACCCAGATTGTGAGAGGCTTTGGAGTACTCTTTGGAGTAGTACGTCCTTTGACTCGAACAATCAAGGGACCATCATTGGAGGATGAACTCGCTTCAGCTTCATCGTCAGCTTCGTTGTCGTCATCCATGGAGGGATGAGATTGGTAAAGTACCGAATCTCCATAGTAGGATTCAATGCCTTTAAAAGGATCGACATCGGCAAACTCCATCTTCATAACGCCATCGCTGTTGACGTACTTAAAGCACTGGTAAAGTATGAAAGGAACGATCATGTTCTCGTGTATACACGAATGTTCTAACAAGATGTTGTAGGATACATTAGCGTCGATTATATAGCAGAAACCTCCGTTCGAAGATCACCAATCTGGCACTTGAGACGAATCTTGCCCAGCGGGTGGCTTCTTCGAGCATTGAAAGCCATGATAGTTATATTGGTTGTAGATAGCTTGTGCAAAGGAATTCCTAGAATTTGGAGCAAACTTCTAGGAATGATGCTGAGGGAGAAACCTGGATCGATGTGCATCCGATCCACCTTAATCGCCCCGATATACCCTGTATAGTACAGAGGTTTATAATGATGATTATTTTTTAGTAGCATGTCCTCATGTAAAAAGGTGATGTTGGGCACCACTTCCATAGTGCTGTGGCAGTGAGGACAGGAGACAGGGTCTTCAGCAAGGGCTTTGACTTCAGCAAGATAAGAGTCGGCATGTAGTAATACCTCACTTAAGGCCTTCCGTGTTTCTTTGGAGAGTCACAATAGATCGAACAGAGACAACCTGGCAGGTGTATTGGCCAGCTGTGCCAGCATGTCAAAGTTGTAAGGTCGATCCATACCTTCGGGAGCTGGCACCTTCAGAGACTTATCAAATCGCGTCTCCTTCTACTTGGCTTTGTCGGTAGTCGAAGGCTTAGATGGGCCGGTCTCTGCACTTGTAGGGGCAGCAAGAGCTTGAGAAGGTACTGCTTCTTCTTGTACAGGGTCATAAGTTCAGAGTTAAGCCTTCCCAGATCGCGTCTTGTCACGACCCGCACCCACTGTAAGGGTACGAGAACATAAAAACGCCCAGCCTATGCCGCAGTGTCGACGGTAGAACGCTGTCCTAGGTCAATCATCTAACAATATAAAGGTACATGTACAGTATATACACTCCGAATGGAGGTGACATAGCAATATATAGTCTCAATCACATCTAAGGCAGAATGATAAGATAGAAAGATAGATAAATAATAAAATGAAAGAATATACATAATACAACCAGAGAGTCTAAGTGTCTAAGATAACATCTCAGCAAACATCCAGAACACAAGTCTCAACTACTGAATATAAAAGAATATATACAATCCAGATCTCAAATGACAGAAATAGTAAAACCTAGACTAGGGAGACTCAGTCTCTATAGCTAGTAGATCCGACTAGAAATTTAGGTCACAAGAGCCATCTACAGCTGTCCCATAGTAGGTGTCTACGCAGGCCTCATCCTCTGTAATATTTTCAACAGGTCCAGTTAGGACAGGAGCGAGCACAAAACATCTTACGCAGTTCATATCAAGTTAGGAAATATAAAGCATGCAATAGAGTAAGGTACAGGAAACGCTGAAAGAAGAATGTATGTGAAAAATAGTAAAGATTTGATAATAGGAAATATCTATATATGATAAGTAAGAACTGTAAGCAACATGTGATTTAGAGTACAATATGGTTATGTAAACGGTCTAGGACAATGCAATGGTAACTCCATTGTACGTGAGTGTACAGTAGACATATACAATAGTTATACAATGTTGTACAATAGGATTTAATTATATAACCAATTCTACTCCCCCTCCCCAATCAATACACAAGGATCCACTCCAGTTACGTTATCTTGTATAATAGTGTACAATGTTATACAATAGATGTACAATGTTATACAATAGATGTATAATGTTATACAATAGTTGTACAATGGTCTATCCCTGGGGCTCATATGATAATGAGAGTACAATATGCACAATAAGTATACAAGGATAAGGGTATTTAATAAATACAATATGTAAGTGAAACGCACATCATAATATGTATTTAGTGAATACAAGGGGATAACATCTCAAAAGAAGATCCATATAGTACCAATCCGTGATAACAATCGTGTCAGCATCAAGTATAGTAATCTAGAACAAGAATGTAAATCCAGACAAGTATGAAACGGTCAAAGAATGTACTTATCTGATCTCCTAAATGTCTGAAGAGAATATACTGTCCGAGGAGTGGTGTCTGTCTCCTATAGAACAGTACAAGTCACTATGAGTCTAAAATGATAATAAGATGCAATTCAATGCATTCTAAATGAATCTAGGTCAATCTAGGTCAAACCTAAGTCATACTAGGTCATACTGGATTATACTGGATCATACCAGGTCACTGGAAGTCAATCCAAGTCAAACTAGGTCAATCTGGGTCAATGGTTGACTTACAGTTGACTTTTGGTCAAAAAGTCAACTCTGGTCAACTCTGGTCAACTCTGGTCAATACTGAGTCAACCCTGGGTCAACCCTAGGTTAAAAAAGTCAAATGTTGACTAGCAGTTAATTTTCAGTCAACTGGTCAACTCTGGTTTAGTTTTGGTCAATTCTAAGTCAAGTATTGACTTGAAGTTGACTTTTGGTCAAAAAGTCAACTTTTGGTCAACAGAGGTCAAGACTAGCCTAAACCACCCTCATCTAGTCATTACCTACCAAGACAACATATTTCTAAACCCATCTAGCAATCAGAAACCCAATACCTTACATTTCCCAAAATCCTAACATTTACCCTTTACAAGGTAAATACCAATACCTTGCCCATTACAAAGGAAACCCCTCTAGATCTCAGGATACTAGCCTAGGCTCCTTAGGGTAGCTAGATACTATCTTATCTAAGGTTTACCAACCAAGAAATCTAGGGTTCTAGGACAACTAGTCCATCTTATGGTCCATGTTGGTCATCCCAACATTACCTTAGGGTATTGTCATGATACGCTATAGTATCTTGAGATACCACACCCTACTCTCTACCAACCTTTCTAGTTCACTCTTCCACACTCTCCTAGTGTCTAGGTTAGCCCTCTCTACTAGTCCAATAGGATACCAACCTAGTAGGACACTAACTTAGCTAACTCACTACTAACACTAACACAATTCACTAACTTTCCTTTCTATCTAAAACTCAACTCACACACACAATATACATAGATCATAGGAGTATGAAAATGTGGACTAAAATGAGAGTGAATGAATGGTGAATGAAGTGAAGTGAAGTGAATGGTGAATGGAGGATGAAAATATGGATTGAATTTGTAGGAAAAGATATATGGAATGAAGTGGACTGATATTTGTGATGGAAATGATATGAAATGATATTTGTTAATGCATGAATGATATGAAATGATATTTGTAAATACATGAATGATATGAAATGAATGGAGGGGTGGAAGAATGAATGAATGGAATGCATGGTTGAAAGTGTGAGTGAATGAAAGGTGAAATGAAAGATGGAAGGATGAGTGAGTGGATAGATAAATTTTGGGGCTGATTTGGACTGATTTGTAGGGTTATATATGGGCTGTTATATAGGCCAACTAAGGGGCTAATATATGGCTACTAAGTGGTGCCTATAGGGGTTATATGGACCAGCCAAATGGGGCTAAATGCTGTCCATTATGGACTGATTTGTAGGGTTGAATGGGGGACTAAAATAGACTGAATGGGACCTGATATAGGGCTGTCCTACACTGCTGAATTAACTCAGCTAAGGGGCTGATTTGGAGGCTAACAGTGGGTGAAATGGTAGCTGAAATGTGTACAAACGTGGGGCTGAAAATGTGGCTGAATGTAGGTGAATATGGGGGCTGTTTTGGCTGTCCATTTGGACTGGTATGGGGGGCTAGTTTGGAGTGCTAAGTGGCTGTCACTTGGACTGATTTTAGGGGCTGTACAAGGGCTATTAAGGACAGGTTTGGGGCTGCTACTAAGGCTGGAATGCACAGCCTAGTACTCCCCCTCTTCACTCTTAATTTCACTCCTCTATCCCTCTATCACTCTCTCATTCCATTCTCTCTATCCTCTCAATACAAAGACATACACACACACTAAATCTTATTCCCTCTACCACTCTATACTCTCCCAATCACTCACTCTATCTAAATCTCTACTCTTCCACACACACACACACATATATACATATGCACACACACACACACACATATATACATATGCACACACACACACACACACACACACACACACACACACACACACACACACATATATACAAATGGATACACACACACACATATATATATACATATGGATACACACACACACACACACACACACACACACACACACACACACACACACACACACACATATATTTTTTTTTCACATATATATATATATATATATAATATATATATATATATATATATATATATATATATATATATAATATATATATATATACTCTCAATACATATATATTAAGAACACATGAAAATAGACATACTCTCAAGTTATATAAAGAGACACCACACACACCATATATATATATATATATATATATATATATATATATATATATATATATATATATATATAGACACATATACATATAAATAAATAACCATGAAAATATATATATAAATGAAACATTAAGAGCAATATTCTAGGAATCTAAAATCTGAAAGTAAAATAGGAATATTCATTAAACCAAATATCAACCACAAGAAGTGTCCAATATTGGAGGTTTCCTACATGGACACAAAGCACAACACAAAGGACACTCCTATGACCTCCAAATGGACATGAAAAGGACACAAATGGAGATACAACCATGGGGGTCATTCCTACGGGTTCAAAATATTTCTATATACATGTAGGGTTGATTTAGAGGAGAGATTATACCTTCCGGAGAGAGATTCCAAGAGAAACCCTTTCCGACACGACACCGAAACGAAGTGGCCTCCAAATGGACACGAACCAAAGCCAACTCCTCCCAAACTTGGCTAGCACCCTCTATCCATGAAGTAGAGGAGAAATGAAGAAGATTTGGTGGATGAAATGATGGATTTGGAGATGAAATCAATGGGAACCTTCTCTAAAATTTGGGGAAGAACAAGAGAGAGAAATTTTGGGAGAAAAATGAAATGAATGGATAAGTCAATCCTCCTTCTATGGCTGCCATGTGTGGGTAGTTTGACCCTATTTGCTAATGACCAAAATGCCCCCACTAACTCAAATTGAATTAAATTAGGAAAATGCTTTAGGTTGAGGCTAAATTAGTCTAGTTTTAAGGCTCTAATTAAACTTAACCTATCCATGAAAAATTACTCTAACACACTAACTAAAAATATTATCATGTGGGCCATGCCTAACTAATGGGTGGGTCCCACTAGAGTCAAAACTATCCCGAATCTCCGTTACAAGTCGGATTGAGCTAAAATTCGAACCCGACTCAAATAATCCCAAAACAATATCATAAATAATAAAATAAATTTCAAAAATATTTTGAAAATACAAAATAACAAAAATACCCCTGTTCCTAAAAACTGCGGGTGACAAATTTCTCGAAATTAAAACCAAACAATGGTAAAATGTCAAAATCACAAGTCATAATTTTAAATAGTTTAAAAATGATTAAAAATCACCAAAAATCATAATATGAAATAAATATCAATAAATAATAATTATAATTACACTAATTTCAAAATTACCCTCATCTGGAAAAATAGGTGTTACACGTCTCGCAAGATAGGACTTCGTAAATGGGAGAAGACACCATATGACACGATTTGTATTTCTTGTCCCTCTTTACTTTGGGAGAGACCACCCCCTGCTGTCATTTCTTGCACAAGGTCTAGATGGACCCACATGATCTCACCACGTTCAGTCGTGAGTGGCACCAAGGTTGAGTTGCGAGCTGACGGCAGGTTGACGACTTCCATTATTGTCTTAGGGATCGGGACTACGTCGTCTGGGACTTCTATGGAAGAAAAGTCACCAAATTGAAGAAAGATCATGTTAGAAGATACGACCTTGTCTTCAGCTTCGAGGTTGATCACTTGGCTGTCGATAAGCTGTCGTATCTTCTTCTTCAGAACGATACAATCCTTGGTAGAGTGATGCACGTACTGATGATAAAAATAGTACTTGGGATCGTTGAGTTGGTTCGTGTCACGACCCGCACCCAGTGCAAGGGCACGAGATATGGGTACGTCCAGCCTACGCCACAGAGTTGGCGGTAGAACGCTGTCATAGGTCCAATATCTAACACAATCTAGTAAATACTCCGAACGGAGAATAATATATAAATGGTACTACTCAATCACAACAGCTAAGATAGAATGAAAGAAAGATAATCACAGCAGAGAGTTATAATATGAATACAAATTCCGGTATAAAATTACACCATAACAAGTCTCAATACAACCACAAAGTCTAATAACTAAAAGATAATATAAGTCTAATCTAATCAAGACAAGTCCTCAGCGACTACTGGATCCTACTGAGGGGTCCAGGTCACCTGTGTTAACTAGGCCTGCTCCATAGTAAGTGTCGCAGCAATCCTCATCATCTGTAATATTCTAACAGGTCCAATCAGGACAGGAATGAATACATATCTCTCACACAGTTTATAACATAAAGGAAATATAAAACAAGCTATAGAATAATATACATGAACTGCTGATAAAGAAATAAGACTGTAAAAGAGAGAACATGATATATGAAATAAATATACAGGATATAATAGAGAACTGAACTAACTACGTGATGTAGAGCACAATCTGGTAATGTAAACTGGCTTATGTTATACATGACTTAAATCTAGTTTGGATTTGCACATAAAAAGGGTGTAGATCACATAACCAAATAAATACTCCCCATGCCCCAATCAGTACACAAGGATCTGTCCAGGTTATGTTATTACACATGAAAGTAGTACATCACATGGATAGCTAGTCCATATGCACAATAGAATATACATGAAGGCTCACATGATCATAAGTGTACATGAATGTCACATGAGTATACATGAATAAATACGGATACAATGAGTAGACGAATGCACATGATAAAGTACATGAGCACAATATACCCAATGTATCCGAGGGGACAACATCGCATGAAGAGATCCATATAGTACTAATCCTTGATATATCGTGACAGTAACAAGTAAACTAGTCTATAACAAGTAAATATGTTCAAGCAAAAATGAAACGGTCAGAGAATGTACTCGCCTGACAATCTGAGCTGCTGATGAGGCTGTGTAACTGTACTAGAGTGATATAAACCTATTTAAAACAACCACAAGTCACAACAAGGTCTAACATATCATAAGAATGCCTACAATGCACTTCTACATAATTCTAAGTCCTTCTAGGTCAAAGTCAACCCTTGGTCAACGCTGGTCAAACTTAGTCAACTCTGGTTAAAGCTGGTCAACTTAAGGTCAACTAGTCCGTTTACTAATTTCTAGGTCATACACAAAATTTCAGGTCATTCGGAGTTCGTTTGAGTCGATTTGGATCAAGTTTGACCCAAAGTTGACTTTTGTCAACTTGGTCAACTTGTCGGCCAATTCGACCAAACTAGACTCCTAACGATGATCCTAATCTATCCAAACACTTCCTAATATATATATATATAATATATTATATATATATATATATATATATATATATATATATATATATATATATATATATATATATATATAAGTTAGGAAAGGAAAAAGATTTGTGATTGTGAGTGAACAATGGTGTTGAGGCTGCTGGTTAAGGGCATAAAATCTGAGAACAAAATAATATGAGCCTACAAGAGTAATCTATGCATAACATATTACAATTTATAGCAAAACATATATATAATATATATTTACATATAGGCATATCTCCATTTATAGGTATATATCCAATATGAAAGCCAACAAGGTCGTACTCGAACCTGGAGTAAGTTCCCAGGTCTAAAATCAGAGTCTCGACCCTCACAAATACACATTTCAAAATTTAGGCATTTAAAGGATTATATCTATACATACACATAAATATATATATTTATATACATTAATATGTAAAAATACCATATATGCCTAAAATAGGTAGAAAAATATGAATCAACCCCGAGAGTTGATTCCCACAAGTCCCAAACAGTGACAAAGTACTAAATACTCAGAAATTATCGCCATTAAACTCAAAAATCAAAATATCATATAAATCCCAATTTTCCAATTCAATGAAAACTCGATTTTTCACAAAAAGACACAAAACGCAAAATACTCAGAATTAACATGCAAAACTTGGCAAATAGGTCGGTCTCGACATGTGGGAGTGCTCGGATCTTTCTCGGGTCAAAACCATGTCCGTATCGTGTCCAGCGAACGAGTATCGGGAAACCCGATATGCGCGTGAACTGAATCGGTGCGGACTCGGTTTCTCGCTCATTTTCGATCCATTTCTCGTAAAACTTCGCATACACCTAGGCATACACATTTTTGACCCACTGAATGAGTTATCGTGCGGCTAAGTGTCATGTCCGACACGCACGTAGAGCGTGTTCGCGCGCGGGTGGGCGTGCGTGCACAGCCCCGTGCACAAGCGTCATGCACGCGTGCCATCGAGTCTAGGGACTCATGTGTCCCACGTCGTGTCGCGTGTTCATATCCTAGGCTAGGGTAGGTATAGGGCTACATGTTGGACACCCTGATTCGTGTCCACATGTCATGTCGGGTCCTCGCGAACCGCGTTTTAGCGGCGGCTATCCCGCGTACGCGCGCGTATGTGCGCTCAGTGTCGACGAGATTTCTCCCTCGTTTCTCGAAAAAATGTCACGAAACTTTGGGAGCGTGATCTCAGTCACGTCCCCCACCTACACGTCAAAATTCATGTGATCACGTGGTTTGTGCGTCGAGGAATCACCCCCGAGCAGCAGGGCACATGCGCGGCCTGGTGTGCAGCACGTTTGTATCCTGTTTGGACACGAACACAAGTCCGATACATGACGAAACCTATGGGGTCGTGATCCTCGTGTATAGGGCTATCCAAATATGTAAAAAGATTCGACAGAAAACAGAATTAAATTTATTACGATATTTCGTCGAACACCTACGCATATTAGCCGACACGTGTCCGATAAGGACACCAAACGAATGCAAAATGGACATAATTAATCCTATAGGTCATGGGTACCTAGATGCTCCCTATCATGAAGAAAAATCAATAAAAACTATACTAGATTAGGATTTACCTATTTAGAGCCAAGGATCTCAATGCAAAGGACTTCACGAACGCTCCAACGGTCGAGTATCCTCAAGCAAACGTCCCCACCACCTTATTAGCACTGCTCTAGCAAGATCCTCTTCTTCCTACGAGTACGACGGCCTTTGTTTGAAGAGAATCGAGCTCCGAATGCAAAAGTTGTGAATTTTGGAAATGGGAGATCTAGGATTTCTTGGAGGCTACAACTAAATGCAAATGAGGGAGGAAGTGGCTGCCTATGGCCGGCCAAGTATAGGGATTAGAGTTAGGTTAGATGAATGGGCTTGGGCTCCCTAGGTTGCTAGTAAAGCCCAAGTCAAAAAGGCTTTAAAAGGCTATTAGAAAAATGGCTAAAAATCAATTAATTAGGCCTAAAATTAATTAATAAAATCTAAATTTAATTCTAATGATAATAAATCTAATTCTAATATAGCATTTAGGTTCTAGGTCATGGTTGGCTAAGTCAAACCCATCAAACTACTCAGACAGCAAACCAAACCACATATCATCACATGAATTCAATAATAAATAAAATAATCTTAAATTACCAAAATACTCTTGAAATTAAAAAGTGGGTGTGACAGTTCGCCTCTGCAGGACATCATGGTGGAGGCAGTGTCAGTTTATTACCCTTCGTCAATGTGTAAAAATGGTAATAACATCGTCTTCGTCAAAGGAGAAAGTCTCCATAGGTTTGTCAGCGGCGCCCTGAGAATTGGAAGCTCCTTTGGAAGTGTCGACCTTCAAGACTTCTTTCCCTTTACCCCCATGGACAGGGATAGTTTGAGGGTGCTTACCTTTGTCTTCAGATTTGGGTGTTTTTAACCCCAGTAATTCTAGATTAGGGACATCGTTTTTAGCAGCATCAGGGACATCGTTTTTAGCAGCATCAGCGACCCAAATAAAAGCGGGCCATATATCATACTTATGTATACCCAGACAGAACTTCATTATAGGAAGGAAGTTATGTCGACAAGTATCCATAAGTTCTGAGTCTGGTATACCGAAGGGCATCTTCAACGCTAGCCGCCTGAAGCGTTCGATGAAAGCAATGATAGACTCGGTTTTCTTTTGCTTGGTCTCGATGAGGGTGGACATGCTAACAAGCGTGCCACTCTCGTAAAACCTGTTGAGGAATAACCTCTCAAAGTCTTTAAAAGAATTGATACAATCGTTAGGCAGACTGCAGAACCATTCAAAGGCTACCCCCTGCAAGGTGCTAATAAACAGCTTTGACAAGAACGGATCGTCCCTGGGTAAATGTAGAGTCTGTGTGTTGAAGTATGTCATTTGTTGGCGAGGAGAAGCCATCCCATCAAATAAATTTAGCGTCAGCGGCTTGTAGTTAGGAGGATAAGTAGAATTCTCCCATTCAGGAGGATAGGCTTGAGATATCCCCATCATTTGAAGCTTGTCTTTGTATGAGATAGTATCGAGACGGGTAACCAGAGAATCAATTGCATCCTGTTGATTGAGCAGGTGTCGAGAAACGGCTGCTGTACGGTTGTCAGGCGTCATTGGTGAAGGACCACCCCCAGCATTTATAAGATTTGGAGGAGGCACAACGGAATGATACTCCTTCTGTAGTGAAGGAGGGTTGTTGCTATGAGCCAAACTAACGTGTGCCAAGACATTTTGTTGAGGTGGAGGAACAGTCCCAGCAGCTTGGACCGCCATGATACTGGTAAGCATATCAGTGTTCTTGGCAAATACTGTTTCAAGACCCTCTAGCCATTTGTTGGTCTGATCACTGGCTTCTTCAGGTCTCTCTCTATTCGCCATGTATGTAGATAACGTATGGGGACGGACAGAGAAAACAATACAACTGGTGCTGATGTTGTCTGTCTCTGAGTTGACAAGTCCCTCATCTTCAGGTAGGGGAGGTAGATAGTCGCCGTCAGACTCGAAAAGATCATCGTCATCTGGAAGGCTACCCCAGTGTGAAGGTCATCTGCTTCAGACTCTGAGGGAATACTACCCCCAGCTTGGGAGTCCTCGTCATTTATACGGAATCTCGCCTTCGATCGAGTACCCATATAGACTCCTTCAGATGTGACAACCTATTGGCTATCTGTTGGTAGACTTCTTCTTCTTCTGTTGAAGAAACTAAGAGAAAAAGTTGGGTTCGTGGTCCACCTTCTTTGATTGGGGCTTCCGTAAGGGGGACTCCAAGACGCCATGTTGGATGAAACACACAGCGGCTTTTTATCGTCATAGCAATGCAGTCATCGAAACACGGACTGCCTCTAAGGCACTTTCGTTGCTTTGCAGCAGCAATAGTTGATAATAATACTAGTGCACGGATGTACACCATGAATTGTTGTATCCTCCCTCGCTTTACGCTTATGATTTATCATGTCGTATAAGTCAGCGGAAGGGAGTTTTGTCTTAAAACCCATGTCACATGCATCGCCGAGCTTTGCATATAGGTTTGTAAGGAGAGTTGGTACATCCGAACTTAGTTCACATGCAGGGGCAACCCCTACACCTAAGTCCTATAATGACCTTGAAGACAGCCCCGTGCTATACGCGTTGGAGCCTATCTTTTTGTTGTGGGGGCATAAGCCCTGGAATCTGCCTTTGGGCGCATACTTCTTGGCAGCATGTCTAAGATTCATCAAGATGGGCACATAGTATGGGTCAGTTGAGCTTGGGCGCATAGCCTTAGGCGCATGACCCTGGATGTATAATCTGTCGAAGACAGAAATCTTCTGGCCAGAGTTATGCGCCCACACACCCCCTTGGACGCATAGCTTTGGGCGCATGCTTGGTGGAACAGCACTATTTTCTCCCAGCTTTGCCTCCTTCGTTTGTGAGCCTCGCTGAGTTTGCCCAGAGTGTCGAACACTCCAATTCTTGGCATCGTAGTATTTTTCTTTGCCAAGTCTCGAGCGTTGAACACTCTGTTGTTGATTGCACAAGAGATAAGTCGATGGACTAGTAGAGCCCAGAACGGTGTGAGCCTTCTTTATTTATGGAGCTTCTATGGCAGAGCCATGCGCCCATGTGACAGAGTCCTTCAGTTGAATATCTGCTATGACATTGGCAGGATATGCACTGCGAGCCTTCAAAAGCTAAGTCTTGCGAGACTTGTTTAGCTTTGCTGATTTTGAGGGAGTAGAGCCGTCCCTCGAGAGCATCTCTTCGAACGCCTGCTGATCGAACTTCATGATCAACATCTTCTGAGTGCTCCCCACTTTGTCGGTATCGAATTGCATCACCACCTTCTTGTCAGTGGAAAAGGTAGTCCCCAGCAGAGTCGCCATTTTTGTGGACACACACAAAAAAGAAGAAGAAATGATGTCTTTTCATATTGGCACAAGGCACCACAAATTGAGTACGCCTGAGAGATCCTGCGCTGAGGATCCCCGAGTACAAAAAGAATTCTGGGGAATAAGACGATAGAGATCGAGCGGCAGTTGCTCCTTTACTCCGTTGACACTCCGATTACAAAAGTAGGAAAAACCTAAGAAAATTGCTAACTCTCGGCTTACTGGCAAGAAGTGCAGCAATTTGGCTCTTGAAAATGCTCTCCGTTCTGTGTTTTGAAAAGGTATGAGACCCCTTTTTATAGTTGTTCTTATGCTGAAATGTTGTTATGCGCCCACATGAGGGAACACACTAATTTTCATGTGGGCGCATAGTCCTACTTTAGGCACATAGGACGTAGGCGCATGCAGAATGTGTGATCATGGGTTGTTCGTGGTGTTGACGTGGCCGTATGGTTCGGTGCACGACTACTTGTGGAGACTGACGTGGTCGTATGCTTCGGTGTATATTTTGATCGTGGGTTTGACCGATTCAGGGACTATTCTGGCTTGGGCGCATAGCCTGAAACAGGGCTATGCGCCCCCTTCTGGAGTAGCCTAGAATGGGCGCATGGGCATATGGCTTCACTCGTGACTTGGGATCATATGACCTCACTGGTGCTTGGGCGCATATGTCTTCATTGGTGACTTGGACGCGTAAGTCTTCATTGGTGACTTGGCCACATATGTCTTCAATGGTGACTTGGGCGCATGTGTCTTCCCTGGCTTGGGTGCGTGGTTGTCAAGTCTGCCAAAAAATTTCATGCTTCTACAGGGTTTTCTTGCTTTGTCTCACCGAGAGGTTGTCCCCCTATCACTCATCTCTCTTATTCTGATGACGTCCTACTGTTTACAGGAGGTAATTTAAGATCTATAGGCTTAATCATTAAGATGTTGCAGAGGTACGCGCTCGTTTCCGGTCAGAAAATTAACAAGGCAAAGAGCTCTATATACCTTACGAAGAAGTGGACGATTGAGAAAGCGACTGAATTGGCTAATCGTACTGGATTTATGGTAGGCTCTCCCCTATTTTCATATTTAGGATGCCCTCTGATGGCTGGGCAGCACAATGCTGGCATGTATAAAGATCTCTTGGGCAAGGTTAGGAGTCAGGTGGAAGGCTGGCATAACAAGATCTTGTCCCTAGGGGGGAACTTGTTCTTCTTCAATCAGTCCTCATATCTATGCCGGTATATACCCTTGCGGCTTCCAATCCTCCTAATGCAGTTCTCAACAGAATGGGGTCTCTCTTTTCAAGCTTCTTTTGGGGATCACAAGATGTCATGCCCCAGAACCAAAATACTGGAGAGTGGGGGACAGACACAGCCAGCTACGTATATTAAAGTGAATCCCACCTCGATATACGGTCATGGCTATCTAGGTACATGAGGGTTTAACTACAAGCCAATAGTCTCTTAAGGTCAAGAACAAGCCTAGTGTCTCAATCTCAAGCAAGCATGTAAATATAACAAGATGGTAGATCATCAGACATAAAAGGTAAGGCATCCCATGCATGACATATTCAGATGATCATGAAGCTAGTCATACAAAATGCGAAGACTAGCAAGAGTTTAAGTCATACATGATCAACCCTAGGATTTTTCAATCATGTTACAGCCCTTAGGCAGACAGAAATGTAAATTTAATACGAGCTAACACTTGCTCGGCGGCTAAACGCCTCAAAAGAATAATTTACAATATAGTGGGAAAGCAAAATAAAACCCACTCGTTGCCAGGGTTGCGTCTAGTGTTTACCATCTGGCTGGAAGGCTGGAAGATCCTCGGAAGCTACTACAAAATCTGGCCATACAAAACCAGCTAGGTCAGACCCCAGAAGGAGAAAGTGCCACAAAGGAGGCTTCACTTAAGAAATAAAACCAGCATGTCAGAACATAAACAAAAATAATAATAGGAAAACATAAGATGTAAATAAGGCAACAAATGACGAGAAGACGAGGAGCTATTCCAGAAGCTAGGTTACAATCCTTAAACCAAACAAGGACCAAGGTTGTAGCCCTTCGCCTGAACAGAACCGGGTCTCTAGCCATTTATTGCTAAGAGTAAAGCGTAAGCAAGCATGTCCTGAGATAACCATGTACTGGATCTAGACAAGACTAGACAAGGTGGGACTCCATCCAACATTCACGACCAAGCAAAGAGTACGGCTTGATACTTTAACTAACTAAGGTTATCACAAGCCTAGTTACTAGCAAGATGCATCGAGATGTTCCAACAGCCACAAGCCATACAGTCTTAATCCAGGTTATCCGGTCATAAGTTGAGAGACTTGGATTAGGTGGCTTGGGGGTGCAACACATGACAGTGTGCTGAAAATGTGCCCTACTCGATGGCAGGCTACAAGTCCAATTAGAGCGCCCAGATAACGGGACTGCCTGTAGCTAGGAAATCTCTTCATGAACTACTTGATCCATCTAGTCATTTTCCTAATCAGATTCAATATGAATCCCTGACCGTGGTAATCAGGGATCCATGTCCTAGGCATGATGCAAGATGAGACATGTAGCTTATGTAAGCACAACCAAGAGAATCAACCACGGTGTCAAGCTAAGAGTTACTTAGCAAGTCCAGGTAGCTGTCACAATAGCGTTCAAGATTATCATGCCATGTTAGGTTACTTATCATGTCAAGAGTGTGTCACAACGGACCACCATCAAGAATTTATCATGTCAAGTTACTTGTCAAGGGTGTGCCACGACGGGCCACTAAACATGTAGTTTTTACTACCTGGTCATGTTCAGATTATCATTCCATTAACATGTCATGCTTATATCGTGTTCATGTCGAGCTCATATCAAAAAGGGTAAACTGGGGACATCATGCACCCAAGGGGGTGCATGCGCCCACACAGGGTCCTAGGGCTAGGCGTCCAAAGGAGAAGGGGCAAGGGGTACCATGGCCAATAAGTGCCATTAGCCAAGTTGCGCTAGGGTAATAGGTTGCGCCAGGTACTAGGTTGTCAGGCACTAGAATGCACAAGGTCGGGTCAAGTTGCGCCAGGGGAATGAGTTACGCCAAGGCAAGTCGGGTCAAGACAGGCCGGGTTGCGCCAGAACGAGTCGGGCCATGTCAGGTGGCGCCAGGCACTACACTGCACGAGACTAGGTTGTGCCAGAACGAGTCGGGCCAAGTCAGGTTGCGCCAGGCACTATACTGCGTGAGACTACGTTGCTCCAGGCTAAGCGAGGCTGGGTTGCGCCAGGCTGAGTAGGGCTGGGTTCCGCCAGGCTGAGCAGGGCTGGGTTGCGCCAGAATGAGTCGGGCCAAGTCAGGTTACGCCAGGCACTAGACGGCGCGAGACTAGGTTGCGCCAGGCTGAACGAGGCTGGGTTGCGCCAGGCTAAGCACTGGGCTCCCCGGGTTGCGCCAGAACTAAAGAGCTCATGCAACACAGTGGCGCAAGCTTAAAAGCTCGCGCACACTGCTCACTGTCTTCTCCAATCAGCAAGAAAACTTAATGGTTTGAACCCATG
This sequence comes from Iris pallida, assembly GCA_029216955.1. Lineage (NCBI taxonomy): Eukaryota > Viridiplantae > Streptophyta > Magnoliopsida > Asparagales > Iridaceae > Iris > Iris pallida. The sequence goes on from JANAVB010016195.1 coordinate 20,844,558, forward strand.
GCTTCAAAAGTCTATATCTTAGTCAAAACAAGTCCAAATCAAACTTTTCAAAGGTCAAAATTGGATAGAATAAAATTTCCTACAATATGGAACAATTAGTTTTCGAAAATACTAAGTTTTCATAGATCAAAACCAAAAAAATCCTAAAAAAAGGGTAAAACCTAGATCTACAAAAATTTATCCATCAAAACCAAAAATGACAAGTTCTAAAGAGGCTTAGAACTAGGAGAGGAAGATAATAGAACAACAAAATCCAAGATCCATCATAAAGCAGGTTGCACTTGCCTAGAGCTCTTGGTGTAGGTGAAGAGGAGTAAATGAAGAAGATGGGGAAGTTATGAGAAATAAATGGAGGAGAGATAGAGGGGTTGACTTATATATTAAGCCCAAACCATCTCAAACCAAACCAAGCCAATATGTTTAACCAAACCAAAATAAACCAAGTCAAGATTAAACCAAGACTAGGCTAAGCAAGATAAGTCTAACTACAATCCATCTACAAATGTCAGAAATCCGTACACGTATAATAAAAATACGTATAACGGAAAACAGGAGTGACAACTCTACCCACCTTAAAAGAATTCCGTCCTCAAAATTTAATTAAGAGGCTAGAGGTGTCAGGGCAAGCTATGCTAATACTGGCAATCTATGACTAGCAGTCAATCATGCAATCATTCATGCAAGCAAGAAAGTAAAAGCATAAGGCATAAGGAAGACATTATACCTTATGAGTTAAACATATGTGGATATCGCGACCGGATATCATCCTCACGTTCCCAGGTTAACTCACCCAAAGAGTGATGACCCCAAGAAACACGAACTAACCTAATAGTCTTGTTCTTGAGTGTCTTCTCCCTTCGGTCCAATATGGATACGGGCCTTTCCTCATACGAAAGGTTGGTACCAACAACCAATTTCGAATGATGAGGATATGGATCAGATTCGGGATGTACCATCACAATTGGGATACATGGAAGACATCATGTACCTCACGTAACGATGGCGGAAGAGCGAGACGATAGGACACATCACCTACTCGCTCGAGAATATCAAACGGCCCTATATACCTAGGACTAAGCTTTCCCCGTACGTCGAATTGAATGACGCCACGGGCAGGCAAGATCCTAAGGAACACGTGGTTGCTGATAGAAAACTCAAAAGGACGTCGATGAGAATCGGCCCAACGGCACTGACGATCTTTTGTAACTCGAAGATGATCTCTAACTTATCTGACCACCTCGATAGTTTGCGTAATCATCTCTGGACCAAGTATCTGCCTCTCGCCTATATCATCCCATGCTAACGGAGATCTGCACTTTCTGTCGTATAATGCCTCAAAGGGTGCCATCTGGATACTTGTCTGGAAACTGTTATTATAGGAGAACTCTACGAGATACAGGTGATCTCTCCATGAACCACCGAAGTCGAGTGTACATGATCGTAACATATCTTCAAGAGTCTGGATCGTGCATTCTGACTGACCATCTGTCTGCAGATGATAAGCAGAACTGAACTTGAGACGAATCCCCAAGCTTTCTTGAAGACTCCGCCAAAAGTGTAATGTGAATCTTGAATCTCTGTCGGATACAATACTGACTGGTACTTCATACACCCTGACTATCTTCCTGAGGTACATCTCTGCTTGCTGATCCGTCGACTGACCAATTCTGAAGGGAAGAAAATGAGCTACCTTCGTGAGACGATCAACTATAACCTAGATAACATCTCTCCCAGCTGGGAATTTAGGTAACCCAGTTATAAAATCCATGGTGATATACTCCCATTTCCATGCTGGGATCGGTAAAGGTTGAAGAAGTCCAGCTGGTCTCTGATGTTCAGCCTTAACTTGTTGGCAAACTAAACAATGAGAGACAAACTGGGCTATCTCCCTCTTCATGCCATTCCACCAAAAATGCTGACGGATGTCTCGGTACATCTTCGTAACGTCGGGATGAATCGAATACTGAGAACTGTGAGCTTCTGCCATGATCTTATGTCTGATATCACCACTGGGCACACAAAGACGCCTCCCATGTCGGAGAGTACCATCTTCATGAATACGTAACTCTGGTCTTCGTCCTGTTTTATATTCTGCCCTAAGCTGCTGAAGCTTAGAATCTGCTAATTGCATCATCTTGATCCTCTCAACGATGCTGGACTGAACTTGCATGTTGGCCATCAATGCCACATCGGTAGAAAGAACTACTTTTATTCCTATCTTCTGAAGATCTACTAACAACTCTGGCTGTGTTGTTAGACAATAAACTCTGGCTCTCCTGCTCAGCGTATGTAAAACCCCTCATAATTTAACGGAATATTTAAATTATTTTTGGATTTTATTTAATTCTAATTTATTTTTATCTTATTTATATTATATAAAAGGACTATAGCCATGGTTGAGTTTGAATATGCAAGACGACTAGAAAGTATGGCATGCCTAGCGTAGTCGGGTGCTTTAACTAGCATGCTAGCCATGTTAGGAATGCCATGGTTATATTATAATCTCTTGCATGTTAACCATTTGAATTATGGAACAAGTTATATTTTTATTTAATGAATTAGTTAAGAAAGCATTTATTACTTTTTAGGAGACCCGGTTGCACCAAACCTTCCCAAAGCTCTTCCTAGCCAAACCCAACCCTATGTAGGTATGTTGGGCATTAATAAATATTAATAATTACATATTTTTGTATTTAAATTCAGATTTGGATTGAAATTTTATAGATAGAATTAATTAGTTCTATATTAGGAAATACCTTTTTAAATCATCATCCAATCAATTAGCCAACTCACCAAACAACCAAATCATGCCATAGTGGACCCCCCTACCACAGATTACGGCCAAGCAACTCCCTCATGGATGAATACCCCATAGGAAAAGGATTCCCACTCCTTTTCATACATGTAACCCAATAAAGCCCATATATATACATCAACTTAGCCCAAACCCTAACCCTAACTTAAATCCTCCTTTATTTCCACCTCCATAGCCGACCAACCCTTCTCCTCTCCATAATTTCGTAGCACATCACCCCCCATAGCCTCCATACATCATCCCCTCCATTGCACATCTCTCCATCTTTCACAAAAACTCATCTCCTCCACCATACATCCACCCAACCCCTCAAAACAAACCCTAAAAACTCCATCTTCCCTATCCAACCATCTATAGCCATTGCTAACCCTTTTATACTCACGAAAAGAGGAATTGCAAGCAAGGATAGCGAGAAAGGTTGGAGCTTTGGTGAGGAAAAGTCGTCCCAACCTCTCTAGCAAAGACCTTTGGTAAGAAATTCAAATCTTTTCATCTCAAACCCTTATTAAAATTTTGTAGAAAATATGTTATTCATTCTATAGAAATTATAATTTGATGGATTTTGTTATGTATAATCATCCATAAAGGTTTCATGAAATATAGGCGTAATATTCATGTGTCAATAGGATCAAAATTAATCTCATTGTGAAGGAACTATGAGTTATTGGTGCCTATTTTTGAAACTAAATTTTATGTGTGTTCATATACATAAATTATGATTTTTTAAGTATTTTTCCACGATTTTAGCAACTCAAATCTGGTCGAAAAAATTATAGGTCAAAACTAGCTAATTTTGGGTAACCGGCTGACCTAGAATGCTCCAAACTTGTAGTATAACTCAACCCTTGTACCTATGATATTATTCCATGAAATAAAATATTTTATTGCTTTTTAAAATATATTTTTGGTTATTTTAGCAATTTTGAGTCATTAACTATGTTCCGGGCGAGTTTCGGGTAGACTAGCTGATTTAGTAATCAACCAGTCGTAAATGTCTTTAGAAATATTAATTCTGGAATTTCAGAGATAAATCTATAGAAAATTAGTTAATTGTTATTTTTAAGATTTTTTTATATGATTTTTAAATATGTTATTGAAGTAGGAGCATAACCGACTAATTAAAAGTTAGAAACCCTAAAACTGTATTTCGATGTCTCGTGGAACCTGTGTGTGATTGTATGGATCTAGATGGTTCCACGAGAGATTGAATATAATTTTAACACATTACTTTGACTAATTAAGTCGAATCGTAAGTTTTATAAGCAGTGACTTAATCTAGTTAATTAATAATCTAGGAGCGTCGGGTTCCGGAGGCGTGGACGCGGGAGCGACGTTTCATATTTACAGCACGAAATCAGGCAAGATACCTTGCCACTTACTCTGTGATTTACATATTCTTATTTTTAGTTGTTATTTTCAGCATTTCTTATTTATTATTATTATAAAATTGTGCGTCCAAGTCACACTTGGGTGCAAGCGACCTTGTCGGTCGTTTTCATATTTTTTATTTATTTTTCTTGCAATGACTTAGTCTAGTGACCACCCCTTTGTTGATGAGGTATTGGTATATCTCATGCGGCCTTAACACATACTTTATCATGTGATGTGATTCACATGTAGGACACATACTCGCGTAGTCGGCCGACCACCGATATGTACGAGGCGTGTGACGGTTAGGAGTAACTGCCAATAGAATTGCATGCTAGTAGACTTGGCAGTTGCTGAAGGTTTTTATGAGTCATGGATGTGACCCTACTAGGCATTGGGTGGGGAGAACAGTTCCTTAACGTATGGGCTACGTATGCACTTTCCTATTATTGCCGGTTATCTCCACTGGAGATACGGTCCTGGATCCTGATACCTGATTTACTGCTGGCCTTTGACATTAGAGGAATGTTATACTTTGAGGTCCCTGGTATCCTGATGGGACCATACCTGAGTTCCTGCACCTGAGCTAGAGTGCCCATGCATTGAAGGTTTATTCTTAACTGCATTTTTACTGTAGAATTGGTAGGCACCCTATTGCATGCATCCCCTTTTACTCTCTATTATATATCACAGATTATATGGCATGTTCTTTATGTATCTTGTTACGTCTCTCTGAGGACCTGGTTATCTCTCCAGGTGTTTGTTTTATGACTTTTTGCAGGTGTTCTAGCCAAGGCCGTGATCTTCTTCAATTCTTCGAGGATGATTGCTCTTGGTTCGTCTTGTTATTTTATCGATCATTTCCTTGTTATTCTTCTTTTATTTAAATTGGTTGGTAGTGGATTTATCTCCGCCCAACTACATGTATGAATGACAAATTCTTGAGTTGATTATAATATTATTCTTTATTATTGTGGATGAGATTTAGTTATCATGGTTTTACTATATTTTACAGCTTATGTATACATACGAGGTTCCATACATTGGAATGTACTTCGTATGTATACAGCTGGCATGTTCACGTACTTAGTCCTAAGTATTTTGGGACTGGGACGTTACACGTTTTTGTGGTAGCCCATGCAGGTCGAGTTTGTCACTTCGGTTACGTTACTGTACCGATGTGAGCCTGCATATAGGATTAGGATATAGGAATCTCATCCACAAGCTTGACTTCCTCCCTTGATTCCAAATCTCGAAATCTCGTCCGATTATCTTGACTTCCTTCTGCTTGATTCCTTTCACTGTAAATCTTATCTTATTTCGTGCTGAATAGGGAGGTTAGGAGATAACTCAAACGAGTATACATGTTATATTACTCAATTACTTTATTAGTTGACTTCATAAGTTGAGTAGTATGACTACAACCTACCACCCGTATCCTTGTAACCTAGTATTAAAGTGTAACAGAGTGATATGAATATATGCTAGTGTAGGAGAGATGTTTACCTAGAATATAGAGATTTTGTAGCCCATACCTATTGGTCAACCAAGGCCTGATACAAGAATTAGTAAGACGACTGTATACGCAAGCACACCGGATAAGACTTAGATCCTTATGAAACTCGAACTATTTATTACTACTTTCAACGTATTCTCCCGTACTTATACTTTAAACTACCATGAATGACGACGCTATTTATAGCCTAGTTTTGCAAGCTTATTCTTTGTCAAGCTTGTTCAGGACATATGTAAACTGGGGACGCCCACAAGCATATTATCTAATTAGAATCAATGTATTATGGTCTGATCAACCATAGTGCACTTAGTTCGCTCTTCATATGATTATCCTACGTAGATTGAGATATAGAGGTATCTAGGATCTCATCCGCGACTGTATTGACAATTCCTCTTGAATTACACATTCGCCTTAGAATTACGTAATTGTATTCAATAACATCTTTCTTGAACTCTTTATTGCTTTTGTCTTTCACCGATTGGATTGATAGATAGATAGATACAAAGTATCCCCATGGCCATGGTAGTTATATGCACAAGTATAGCAACCATCGGCCAAGCCATATAACTACAACCTTGTCTAAAGTTGCTCGTCCTTTCCTCGACCCTAATACTAATATCGTGACCTTCTAGTCACTTGAGCTTGAAAAATAAGTAAAATCTTACCCTTGGGTAAAGCACAAACCTAGGAGACTATCTAATCTCCAAGAATCAATTATTATGAGTCTCCAAATATTCATCTTGATTCTTGGCTTAACTAGCAACCCGTATGCCTTAACTCAAACCTTACTTGACTAGGCCCCCACAGTTTAGACAGAGAAGAATAGACCAAAACAAGGACAAGCATTGCAAGGACTGTCTTAGACACCCATTCCAAGATTAGAGATTCAGCAGATGTTAATCTAGGTACAAAATTCTATTATCAAAGAAGTGACTTAGTATTAGAACAACACATTCACCAGCTTAGCCAAAATATGTAGCATGACGTCCCGTCATTATGTTCTATTAGTAATCAACAAGTGATGCATGAGCACTACATTCAATACCTCTAGAACCCTTGTGACTATAGTCTGGCAGGTTTGACACAAATATAAATTTACGACTTAGTAGTTAGGGATCTTTCCCATAACGTGCTTTAGAGTTCGTTATCCCACCGATAGACTCTCGTATACCATGGACAAGCGGGTCATTCCATCTTATCGACTTAGGTACCACTGTACGCGATCATTTCTATTTATTAGGACTCGGGGTACAATCCTCGAAATTGATTCACAACTACCCTATCATGTTATCGATCACATCGTGACTTATTATTACCAAAGGTCAAGGTACGATATCGCTACTCAAATATTCCTAACCTCATTATTCCTAAAACCATGTCCTAGTCTCTAGAGTGAATAAATTGTAAGCCATTCTTACTTTTAGAAATTTAGGGATCACCGATTGATTGAGGCAAATTGGTTCTCACTAGGATGATAAATTAGTGACTCGTGAACTCCCACTTTCTTTTTAGATCTTTTGGTGTCCCTTACCGTGACTAAGATATTTGAAGTGTAATACTAGTTGTTACCTTGACTCGTGAAATCCTACTTTCTTTTTAGATCTTTTGGTGTCCCTTACCATGACTTTGATATTTGAAGTGTAATACTAACTGTTACCTTCCAACAAAATTTATATGCAAAACTTAAACGAGTCCACCTTCAAGTAGACATATCATGTCCCACTCAAACACATCTCCTTGGACTCTATTATTATGAAACAACTTTTAGGTCAAAAGGGACTAGCGATAACCCTTACCATAACACCGATGTACTTTTGGACTGCAGTTAGAGATCCAACCTTGACTCAAATCTTTTGGCCCAATATATGGTTGTGATCTAGTCGAAGCCCTCTACGCACATGCCACTAGTGTGCCACTCAATAGAGGCCTTGTGTGCTACTTAAACACAAAAGTCACGAAAGGCGCATCTCATGACTTACAGAACCTAATCTACCAATCCGACGGGAAATTTGTCCAACTACTTGAATTTGAACCTATTCTACATTACCCTAACCTAATAGGGATGGTTTAAAATTTTACAAAATTTTGTCCAGCCACTATGGATTAAAATATAAAGTTCATGCAATCAAAGATTGAAGTCCAATTAGGGAACCTATTGAGACTCAGTTAAACCCATCATAGTCCATCGCCATATTAGGACTATAAAACCAAACTTGATGAAATAGGCCCTCATCCCTATTATGTAGGCCCCACCTCTCGGCTTACTAATTCTCCTTCCATACATTTCGTAACTGCATCTCTTCGTAGCCTATGTTATGCATCTCTCGGTACCAACTTGCTTCCGGATATACTTGACCAAGACCTCTCATACTGTCTTGACCAAACATAGCTAATATATGGGCCATATTAAATAGATAATACCTAGACTTCCTATAAAGTCTGTGACTATGATTGGAAATACCTCATACTTCTATATACCTCCTTGAAATTTGACCTTCTTAGAAGCCCTATTACTGTGCTTTCCCCGATTAACCAACTTCTATAAGTTGGGTAGAACATTGAACTTATTATACTCTACCTCTCAGAATGGGACTACAATCGTGACTGTTCTTCCATCTGTATGGAATTTATGAAACGATCTTTTATTTTGCATTTTATATCCCTTTGCTCGTGCGTTTAGATAACTACGGTAACGGATTGCAACCTAAATTCTTCAAGTTAGACATAGAATCATTTTTGTTTGAATCAAGAGCAAAATTTATGAGGCAAATAGATCGCAAGCCTTTCTAAGAAACATAAAATTTTGGAATTAGAAGTGATTGGAAGTGATTGGTTCCAATTAGACTAATAATTCAATGGTTCATAACGTCGACCCATATTCGTATCATTTGATACCCTTGACTGTGATTTTGATAATTGAAGCACAACACTAGCCTTTTCCTTTCGATAAAGTTCACACTCACGAACTAGACTAGTCATGCTACTCACATGACACACATGTCCTACACAAACGAACTTTCCAGTGCTCCATTTAAATTACACCACGTGTATGACACATTGTTTCCTCAAAACAAACCATAGAGACCCAAATTCGATCTATTCGATTTCACCCATGCAAATATCGACCCATTCCCTTAACTAAACTGAATACTCAAGATCTATGCAAGATGTAGCGCACCTATGACGTATGCCTTCTAACAAGCAAGCGCATGCCTCCTACACAACACCAAACATAGCCTACACATATTAGTCGTTATGACTTAGAATTTTCAAAACACTTGCCTAATCATATTCTATAGCCTGGGTTCTTTAATTATCATCGATTCTCATCACTTGGCCATAAATTCTTCTTCCCTAAGTTTTCAAGCTCACTTCTTAGTTTACCATGTTAGACGTAGAACGAATCCTTCTGAACCGACACACCTTAGTATATTCAAACAAGAGGTCGCTACCAGCTTGTCAGAAGCATGACCCCTAGGGCGACAATGTTTGATTCTAGTAACTTTCTTATAGTTGTTATTGACCAAGAATGTCATGGTGTTATCGAGGCTCACTTAGAATCCAAGACTGCGGTCAGAAGTGTACATTATTCCCGTGCCCCTCCCTAGAAATTATCCTCCTCAAAGTCTTGTAATGACGACAATCTTTAAGGGTGGCCAACTTCTATAAGTTGGGTAGAGTCTGGAAGGAAGCATACCCCATCTTGTAGAATATGAGGTCAATTGGGATTCCTATGACAGCCACCCCTCCATCCTTTCAAAAATTGAGCTAAGATTTGACGTACCTACTCTCCCTCCGTACAAAATCTTACAATTCTTGATATTATGATTACTTTTAATTTCGAGGACAAAATTGTTATAAGTTGGGTAGGATGTAAAACCCCTCATAATTTAAAGGAATATTTAAATTATTTTTGGATTTTATTTAATTCTAATTTATTTTTATCTTATTTATATTATATAAAAGGACTATAGCCATGGTTGAGTTTGAATATGCAAGACAACTAGAAAGTATGGCATGCCTAGCGTAGTCGGGTGCTTTAACTAGCATGCTAGCCATGTTAGGAATGCCATGGTCATATCGTAATCTCTTGCATGTTAACCATTCGAATTATGGAACAAATTATATTTTTATTTAATGAATTAGTTAAGAAAGCATTTATTACTTTTTAGGAGACCCGGTTGCACCAAACCTTCGCAAAGCTCTTCCTAGCCAAACCCAACCCTATGTAGGCATGTTGGGCATTAATAAATATTAATAATTACATATTTTTGTATTTAAATTCAGATTTGGATTGAAATTCTATAGATAGAATTAATTAGTTCTATATTAGGAAATACCTTTTTAAATCATCAATCCAATCAATTAGCCAATCACCAAACAACCAAATCATGCCATAGTGGACCCCCCCCCCCACCATATATTTCGGCCAGGCAACCCCCCAATGGCCGAATACCCTATAGGAAAAGGATTCCCACTCCTTTTTATACATGCAACCCAATAAAGCCCATATATATACATAAACTTAGCCCAAACCCTAACCCTAACTTAAATCCTCCTTTATTTCCACCTCCATAGCCGACCAACCCTTCTCCTCTCCATAATTTTGTAGCACTTCACCCCCCATAGCCTTCATACATCATCCCCTCCATTGCACATCTCTCCATCCTTCACAAAAACTCATCTCCTCCACCATACATCCACCCAACCCCTCAAAACAAACCCTAAAAACTCTATATTTCCCATCCAACCATCTATAGCCATTGCCAACCCTTCCATACTCACCAAAAGAGGAATTGCAAGCAAGGATAGCGAGAAAGGTTGGATCTTTAGTGAGGAAAAGTCGTCACAACCTCTCTAGCAAGGACCTTTGGTAAGAAATCCAAATCTTTCCATCTCAAACCCTTATTAAAATTCTGTAGAAAATATGTTATTAATTCTGTAGAAATCATATTTTGATGGCTTTTGTTAGGTATAATCATCCATAAAGGTTTCATGAAATATAGGCCAAGGGGGTACCATGCCAAAAATCAAAAAAAAGGGTAAACTGGGGACATCATGCGCCCAAGGGGGTGCATACGCCCACACAGGGTCCTAGGGCTAGGCGTCCAAAGGGAAAGGGGCAAGGGATACCATGGCCAACAAGTGGCATTAGCCAAGTTGCACCAGGGTAATAGGTTGCGCTAGGTACTAGGGGTACCAGGCACTAGAATGCACAAGGTCGGGTCAAGTTACGCCAGGGCAATGAGTTGCGCCAAGGCAAGTCGGGTCAAGACAGGCCGGGTTGCGCCAGAACGAGTCGGGTCATATTAGGTGGCGCCAGGCACTAGACTGCACGAGACTAGGTTGTGCCAGAACGAGTCAGACCAAGTCAGGTTGCGCCAGGCACTAGACTGCACGAGACTAGGTTGTGCCAGGCTGAGCGAGGCTAGGTTACCCCAGGTTGAGCGGGGCTGGGTTGCGCCAGGCTGAGCGAGGCTTGGTTACGCCAGAACAAGTCGGGCCAAGTCAGGTTGCGCCAGGCACTAGACTGCACGAGACTAGGTTGCACCAGGCTGAGCGAGGCTGGGTTGTGCCAGGCTGAGCACTGGGCTTCCCAGGTTGCGCCAGAACTAAAGAGCTCGCGCAACACAGTGGCTCAAGCTAAAAGCTCGCGCACACTGCTCACTGTCTTCTCCAATCAGCAGGAAAACTTAATAGTTTGAACCCATGCCTTCAAAAGTCTATATCTTAATCAAAACAAGTCCAAATCCAACTTTTCAAAGGTCAAAATTGGATAGAATGAAATTTCCTACAACATGGAACAATTAGTTTTCAAAAATACCAAGTTTTCATATATCAAAACCAAAAAAATTATGAAAAAGGGTAAAATCTAGATCTACAAAAATCTATCCATTAAAACCAAAAATGACAAGTTCTAAAGAAGGTTAGAACTATGAAAGGAAGACAATGGAACAACAAAATCCAAGATCCATCATGAAGCAATTTGCACTTGCCTAGATCTCTTGGGTGTAGGTGGAGAGGAGTAAATGAAGAATTTGGAGAAGTTATGAGAAATAAATGGAGGAGAGAAAGAGGGGTTGACTTACATATTAAGCCCAAACCAAACCAAGCCAACATGTTGAACCAAACCAAAATAAACCAAGTCAATATTAAACCAAGACTAGGCTAAGCAAGACAAGTCTAACGACGCCCCACTCGCCTACAGCGAATCATCCAAGCCATGAAGGTCTTGGGGACAGAGAAAGGAACACCAAAACAAAGGTGGTACATAGCAGACATCTCATATAAGGTGATCTCATCAGTAGATCCCTTCTTGGAAAGCAAAATAGAGAATACAAAATGATATAACTCATAAAGTTATGATTAAAGTGCTTTCTGTATAACCTACTACTGCAAGGGACAGGATTAGGATAATACATTGCAGCTTCATGTCTTCGAGAGATTGGACTTTATGAATGTCGACTAAGGCCTTGTCGATATCCGACATATGGAAATGTTCGCTGAGGTCAGCGAGTTAAATTCAATTTTGTGTCCAACGACACAAGAGTAGATGCTACCGTCGGGTTTTACTTGCATGTTATAGTAAAACATACGTACGACATTATCATAGATGTCACTAGAGGTTTCAATGAAATCTCGAAGACTAAGTCTATCAAAAGTGGAGGCGTACTCTGAGAAAATAATGAAGTTGACGGATCGCCCGGGGCAAATTTCTCGATAACGGAATGCATCAAACCAAGACTCTGATATTTCCAAACATGGAAATTAAGTCGCGTCAAATTCTTTTTTGCCAGTAGGACGAGTAGGACTGAATACGTTTTTGGGTTCGTACTCAGAAGTAGAAGATGAACCCACAGTAGGACCGTTGAGCACCTCTAGAGGGGGTGAATAGAGTGAGGCGAGTGCAGCAAAAAATAATCACCAATTTAAAATTAAAAGCAGATAACTATGGCAGTGAATAAGAGATAGTAAATAAATATAGCAAGAGATAGAGAGATGAAATTCAGTGACACAGCGATGTAAACTAGTATCCCTCTGAGAGGACTAATCCAGTCTCGAGTACTCTTGCTTGATGTTAATCTACTAAGACACAAGCTAATTGAGATCTTGCAGTTTCTTATAATACCGTGCTTGGTGACAAGTACACGACCGACTTCACAACACCGTTCTTAGCGACGAGCGCACGACCGGCTCCACAACAGAGATAGTTTTTGAACTTTGAACAACCTCTTTACAACTCTTGAGAACCAAAAGACTCTAAATCAAATAGATATTATTGGCTTTTGGCTAAGAGATGTGTAGGTAAAATATGAAAGATGAAAACACTTATTGAAGAGAGAAGAGAAGATAAAATTGATTGAGTGATTTGGAATGAGAAATTCTCTTCTATTTATAGGTATTTTTGAGGACCGAACTCGGACAGAATTCGGGCAGAGTTCTAATGCAAAGATTTTGCAAACAAACGTTGCATGCAAATTTGGAGGCAACAAATATTTAAATTCAAACTGACCGAACTCGGCTTAAGTTCTGTCTTCAGTATAAATGTAAAATATTTGTCAATTTTGTTGCAGAAGGTGAATGATAAGTGGACTTTGGATGGGTAGGCTGTATAGGAAAGTGGACTATGATTAACCTAAGCTAGTAGTATCCAGTCGATCTTACAATTTATATCCTAGACTCAATAAAGATAAAATATATAATATATTATAAAATTACTCGGACTTGATTCTAATGAAAATGAGCTTCAGAATTATGATTCACATGCTGCTGATGTAGTAGTACACTTTTTGATATTGATTTCACAAGACCTGAAATGATTAGCAGTCGTTCGTATATTTTGTGTATTGACTTAAGTTAGTGTTGATTATTAAAATCGGGTGTGACCATGGAATGGGCCAACAATCTCCGCCATTTTGATAATTGACAAACTTGAGTCTATACGAAAATATATCTAAATAGAACAAAATAAAAATACATGAAAAAGAGTAAATGGTGGTGGTGTTCTTTCTTTAATTTTTGATTTTTGGGATCGCTCTTTATCCCCCTTTGTCAATGAAAAAATGGTTTTGGCTCCCCCATAATGTGTGAAGCCAATAATGTTCATCAAAATGACAAAGTAATATTAGAGAGATAACCACAAATAACAACATTGCCATAAATAATAAGTGCATAGCAAAAAATAACTAGTAGTGGAATACTGAAATGTCATACAAAATGAAAGATACAACCATCACAAACTGCTAATGAAATATCTAACTGTAAAGTTTAGACACAAAGAAACTACATAAGATCATCATCTATCAGACTACATTCAAAATAACCACCAACTCAAGTCCTCGTCACATCGGCGTGTCGTCACCTCCAGGAGCATCCGGCGGAAAGTATGCAGCAGTAGGATCGAAATGAGGAAATGTCGTCTCATCATCGACCCTAGGTCCAGGGAAGTTGGGGTGATGAAGCATGGTAACTGGATGTGTGGGGTCATGAGAGAGACTCCAGTAAAGATTAGCAATGTTGTTCCACAACACTTGAGCATGGGTGATATGGCGGAACTCAGTTGCACTGAGAGGGTAACGAAATCATCAAAGCACTGATAGAAGCCAGGGTCAAAACCTGGAGCAAGGGCTAGAGCAGCAGCAGGAGGAGGAGCCTCGGGATCATCATCGTGAACATGTTCAGCACCATGAGGCAAAGGAGGAGTAGGATATAACCTAGACCTACTGAGTTCAATGGCAGTGGAGGAATAAGGACATGTTTGAAGATTAATTTCAAACCTCCTAAAGATGGAAGCCAAATGCATAGGGTAGACAAGGTTGCGTCATGCATTTCTGTAGTTAACCATCCATTCCATAACAGTCAGTAGAACAGAAAAAGGAATACCAAAGTGAATATGGGACATGGCTGATAATTCCATAAAGGTAATCTCATCAGAGGATCCCTTCTTTGGAAGAATAACAGAAAATATAAACCTATGGAGTTTATAGAAGTTTTGATTTAGATGTTTGGAATAAACTCTTCTAGGAACAGGTTTAGGATGACACAAAAGTTCTTTGAAGGAATCAAGAGTGACACCTTCAGGGAATTAAATATGATGAATATATACTAAAGCTTCACCTACATCAGAAACATGAAAATATTTACTGATGTCTGTAACATTGAACTCTAGTTCCTGTCCAGCTACACAAGAGTAGAAGTTGTCGTTATCTTTTACTTGCAGATTGCAGTAAACATACGGACAGCATTATCATAAATATTCTCAGCAACTTCGAAAAAATCACGAAAATCGAGACGGTTGAAAGTGGAAGCATACTCAAAAAAGATATTAAAGTTAACACGTGCTCCAGTACAAACTATACGACCCAAAAATAAATCAAACCAAAGATCAAAAAATTCTCTATCGGGAAAGAGTCCGGAGTCGTAATCATCAGATCCAGTAGGACGCGCTGGACTGAAAACATTTGTAGGAACATAGTCAGAGAAGATGATCCTGCTTGAGAGGAGTCAATCTTTCTCTTTTGATGCTTAGGTGCCATGGATGAGAAGGAAAGAAACTAGAATACCTTGAAGAGGATAAAGATGGTAGAGAGGATAGCCCACTAGACTCTGAGAAAGCTCGAAAAGAATGAGGAGGAGAAGCTGTATAGAGTTTTTGTGGGTTAATCTCGGTAGAATGGTGAAGAAAAACGAAAGGAAGATAAAGAATTTATAGGGCTAGGGCCGGCTGTTCTGTTCTGGAAATCTGCACAACGCCGACCGAACTCGGTCCGAGCTCAGTCAGAGTTCGGTCCGAGTTCGGCTGCTTGTATTCCCAATGTCATAAATGCAGTATTTGTTTAAAATTTGAATTATAATCCTTCATTTAATAACTTCTATTACTTTGGGTTAGCTGTAGGGGCCGGATCCCAGCTAGCGGTAGTCCGAAGACTAGTACACCGTGTCGCTTCAGGCTATTTACGCCTGTATGACAGAAGGACCCTTTCGACTTGTACCCAAAATAATTTCTGTTAATAAATTACAAAGTTTCGAGTTATAAAATAAATTTAATAAATATACTTTAGGTTAGCTGTAGGGGCCGAGCTCTCGCCGTATAACGTTAAATCGGTCTTCAGCCAGTAGTTTTGTAAAAATGTCTGTTAGTTGATTATCTGTGTCATTAAATTCTAAGCAGATGTCCTCGTGTTGTTGGTGATCACGTAAAAAGTAATGACGAATTTCAATGTGCTTTGTGCGTGAGTGACATACAGGGTTCTTAGTCAAGTTAATAGTGCTAGTGTTATCACAGTAAATGGAAATATTAGTATAGTGCATATTATAGTCTTTTAGGGTTTGCTTAATCCACAAAATTTGAGCACAGCAATGTCCTGCGGTGATATACTCAGCCTCAGTAGTTGATAATGCTACAGAATTTTGTTTTTTGCTAAACCATGAGACTAAGGCCTTTTCTAGGAAATGACATGTACCATTGGTACTTTTACGGTCTACTTTGCATCCTGCAAAATCCGCATCCGAGTAACCTATCAGGTCAAAGGATTTGGTTTTAGGATACCACAAGCCGGCTGTAGAAGTTTCCTTAAGATATCGGAAGATATGCTTTGTCACAACCCGCACCCAGTGTAAGGGCACGAGAAGTGGGTACGTCCAGCCTACACCACAGTATCGGCGGTAGAACGCTGTCATATGTCACAACATCTACACAATGTAGAATATGTTCTGAATGGAGAACAACATAATAAGTAATCTCAATCACAACTAAGATGGAAAAGAAGATAAGATAATCTCAATAGAGAGTCACAATATGAATAATAAGTCTCGGTGTAAACCACAACATAAAGAATATCTCAATAAAATCATAATGTCTCAATGACTAGATAAAGATATATGTCTAATCTAAACTAATGGCAAGTCCTCGGCGACTATTGGATCCTGCTGAGGGTCCAGGTCACCTGTGTCAACTAGGCCTGCTCCATAGTAAGTGTCGCAGCAATCCTTATCATCTGTAATATTTTAATAGGTCCAGTCAGGATAGGAACGAATACATAACTCTCACACAGATCATAACATGAAAGAAAATATGAAACAAGCTATAGAATAATATACATGAACTGCTGATAAAGAAATAAGACTGTAAAAGAGAACATAATATATGGAAATAGATATACATGATATAATAAGAGAACTGAACTAACTACGTGGTGTAGAGCATAATCTGGTTATGTAAACTGGCTTAGGTTATACATGACTTAAATCTAGTTTGGAGTTGTACATGAAAAGGGTGTAGATCACATAACCAAATAAATACTCTTCCGGCCTCAATCAGTACACAAGGATCTGTCCAGGTTATGTTATTGTACATGAAAATAGTGTCACATGGATAGCTAGTCCACATGAACACTGGGTTATACATGAAGGCTCACATGATCATGAGTGTACATGAATGTCACATGAGTATATATGAATATTAAATACGAATTCAATGAGTAGACGATGCACATGATAAAGTACATGAGCACAATATACCCGATGTATCCGAGGGGATAACATCGCATGAAGAGATCCATATAGTACTAATATGTGATAATATTATGACAGCAACAAGTAAACTAGTCTATAACAAGTAAATATGTCCAAGCAAGAATGAAACGGTCAGAGAATGTACTCGCCTGGAAATCCAAGCTGCTGATGAGGAAGTGTAACTGAACTGGAGTGATGTAATCCCATTTAAAACAACCACAATTCACAACAAGGTCTAAAATATCATAATGAATACCTACAACGCAATTCTACATAATTCTAGGTCCTTCTAGGTCAAAGTCAACCCTTGGTCAACTCTGGTCAAACCTGGTCAACTATAAGTCAACTAGTCCGTTTACTAATTTTTAGGTCAAGCACAAGTTTTTAAGTCATTCTAAGTTCGTTTGAGACGATTTGGATCAAGTTTGACCCAAAGTTGACTTTCGTCAACTTGGTCAACTTGTCCGTCGACTCGGCCATTCTCGGCTCATTGGGTCAATCCTAAACTGACTCAAAACTTCCTAGGTTACATTCACAAGCAAACAATTACATATATATATATATATATATATACATATATATATATATATATATATATATATATATATATATATATATATATATATTTTTTTTTTTTTTCTTTATATATATATATATATATATATATATATATATATATATATATATATATATATATATATGTCTGCTCCCTGGGGAACCCCCGGCGGGTAAGGACCCCCTTGGTGGCCGGCCCCCTGGTGGCCGCATCCGTGGTGGGCTGCCCCCTGGCAGCTCGCGTCGGCTTCCAACGGTCTGCTCCCCCGACCGTTGATGCCCCGGCAGCCTCCCCCCAGCAGCTGCGCTTGCTGCCCTCAGTGCCGCCGCCCTCTTCCGCCGCGGCGTCGGCCCAAGCGCCCCCGGCGTCCCCGTCGCAGGCGACGCCCAGGCTCCGCCCCTGCAGCAGTCACCGGGCAGCTTTCGGCCGGTGGCATACCTAAGTTGGAGACGTGTGGGCCTTCGATCGGAGTGCCTCCACCCTCCTCGGATGCCGCCGCTCACGCTGCCCTTTCCCCTCTCGTCGCCTCTCCAGCGGAGCCACCCTCCCGTCCGTGCCTCGCCGGGCCCTTCGTCGGAGCACACCCGGCTCCGGGCGTCGCGCTAGGGTTCCCCCCCCACGCCCCTCCAGTCGTACCTCCATCTCCGGCGTGGCCCAACTCCATCCACTCCCAGCTGAGCCCTCCATCCCTGGCCGCTCCCTCCCCGGAACCTTCAGCCCCTTCCGGCCGTGGAGGAACCGCCTCATCCTCTCCAAACTCCGCCTCCGGTTTTGCAGGTGCTCCCCCGCCTCCTACTTTGGCCCCCCTTGGCGCTCACCGTCGCCCTGGTTCTTCCCTCGACGGCGGCGCCCCCCCTGCGAACCCCTCTCTTGGGCGCTCGTGGCTGCTCAACGGCCCTCGTCGCGCGATCCAGCGACGATCGGCTTTCCTTCGGCGTCGCCACCCTCGGGCGCGCCCCCGTCCCATCCTCCTCCACCGTTCGTCGTACCCCCCTTGGCGACGCCGCTCGATGACCCCTCGTCGACCCCCATCGATGGATCCCCCGCTCTCCGGCGATCTCTTCGTCGCACGCCGGCTTCTCGACGGTGAGGTCGAGCCCCCGCTCCCCCACCGTCGATCTCAGCCCCCCCTCCGCTCCGTCCCCGGCGGTCCACCCCCGCCCCGCGCTCCCTTCCTCGCGCGGAGTGCCTCACCTCGGTTTGTGCACTGCGCTGGGGGGCCTCGAGCTACGCGCACCTCTTCCAGCTCTCGGACAGTGCACCCGCTCGGGCCCTCAAACAGCGCGCCCTTGGCCCGCGTGCATTCCCTCCTTGGTTCCCGCGCGCTGGAAGGACGCGTCAGTATCCCGTTTGAAAAAAATCCGTTTACATATATATATATATATATATATATATATATATATATATATATATATATATATATATATATATATATATCCCTTCCCTAGGGCCGCGTGCCAACCTCATTGGGCTGCGTTCCCACACCACCCCCCTAGGGCCTCTCGTTTGCTGCGGTCAACGGACCCACAACTTTTGCTAATTTGGGTTCCGAAATCTCGAAAATCTTCGAAATTTTGTTGCATTGCGAAATTTTGATGGTTTCGAAATTTCGTAATTTTGAATTCCACTCTTAGGCGTTTATTACCTTGTTTTTCAGGGCCCTTTTGTTTTCTGGCCTCGCACCTGTCTGTAATGCTCTTCTAGAGCCCCCTTTCTATTTTCAATAAAATGTGGTTTTGTTAATATATATATATATATATATATATATATACATATATTTTTTTTATTTTTTTAATGGCTAATGCCTTCATTGAATGAGAAAACAAGGGAGGTTGGAACCGGAAGAGAGTCCGAGTTCCTACAAAAAGTGATGGGAATCCTAAACCCAAAAAACGAAAATACAAATGAGCAACTACTGATAAAATTAACTCTTCTTTTTTTTTTTTTGGAAACGCGGGAATCCCAAAAACCCAGCGGCCAAATGAAATTCGAAATACGAATTTCAAAAGAGAAATCCCAAAAACCCAGCGGCCAAATGAAATTCGAAATACGAATTTCAAAAGAGAAGGGGCACGTGGCCTATCGCGCGGGGCCCGAGGAGCACTCTGCCCGGGGGGCGCGGGACCCGAGGGCTCTCTGCCCCAGAGAGGGCTGGGCTCGAGGTGTCAGCTCGGACAGCTGAGCCCGACGCGACAGCACGGACCGGGCGGGGACCGGCTGGACCTCCGGCGAGGGAGGCCGGCTCTTCGGCAAGGGGGCCAGAGCGACGAGGAGGTGAGCAAGCACTGCGAGGAGCAACGGCGGGGGGCGAAGCCCCAACGATGATGGGGGGAACGAGCACGTCCGCAGGGGAGAGGGACGACGCCACCGGGGGCAGCGGGAGACGCGGCTCGGCGAGGACGGGGCGCGTGCTCTGGCCGACGCGGGGAGAAGCCAGCCGGCGACTGAGGAATGGGAGCCCTGAGCCAAAAGAACTCCGGCGTCAAGGGGCCAAGCCGAGGGGAGAAGGGACCGGGGGCTCCGGCAGGGGGGACAGGAGAACGGGGGGACCCAGCACGGCGGCGACGAGCAGTCGGGAGGGCTAGTAGTAGCGGCAGTACGTCCCCACGGCTTGGGCGTACGTCGCCCACTGAGCCGCAGCTGCGGAGCCGAGAACGCCGGAAGAAGGCCAGTGGGCCGCAGCCGGTTGAGCGGGGGCGGAGACCCAGTACCACCCCATAGTGGACGGGTCCTGCCAGTAAGCCCCCATCGAGGAGGAGGGAGTCGCGGCGGGCGGGGGGGAGAGCCCGAGAGAGTCGTGGGGGGAGGGAGCTCCGCGGCGGAGGGGATCTCCGGGAGGTGGCCAACGACCGGAGTAGGGGAAGGCACCTGCGAGGGGACAGGATGAGGCACCTGTGAGGGAGCTGAAGGAGACGCCTGCGAGTGAACCGAGGCGGAGGCTGGGGGAATCAGAGGGGGCGGTTCTGAAGGGACGGATGAGAGCTCCGTGGCCGCGGGGACGCCAAGCGCCGGGAGGTGGGAAGGCGGATCCGGGTCGGGATTCAGTCGGGGCGCAGGGAGATGCCACGGGGAGAGGGAGGCGGCGGGTGGGTTAGCGGCCGCCGGAGGGTGTAGCGTCGCGGTGTGGACGGTTGCGGACAGGAGCGACGGGCCTGGGCCAAGGATGGAGGGGGCTGGGGCTGTCCGTGGGCGCCACGCACGGCGACGCTGCCGACGCCGCGGGCGACTGAAGCGCTGAGGAAGGGCGAAGGGGGAGGAATGGCCGCCACATGTCGGGCAGACGCCGGACGGCAGCGCCGAGGGAGGTGGAGGGGCTCCCCACGAGAGGAACGGCCGGGAGAAGCACGGCCTGCCGACGGGGCCGGAGAGGCCGGGCAGGGATGGGGGCCCACGGCGGGACCTGGGACGCCGGAGAGCGGCCGGCCACCGCCCGGGGGGGTTCTCGAGGATCGGTCGGGTTCCGTCCAGCGGAAGCCAGGCCCAGATCCCACTCGCCATTTATATATATATATATATATATATATATATATATATATATATATATATAATATATATATATATATATATATATATATATATACACACACACATACACACATATACTTAAGCTTGTGAAGAAGAGGTTGTGTTTGTGTGTCGATGAAGAGTTGCTGTCAAAACTGAGATAAATGGTTATATATACAACTATATGAATATACCATATATATACATATATACACAAGTCTATTTTAAAGGAAACTTTATATATATAAAACATATCCTAATATATACACATATATGTATAGGGGAAAAAGAATGTTGGGTTTACGAAAAGGAAATGAACTCTCAGATCTGAGAACAATATCTCGACAATACTCATCACAATATATATATATATATATATATATATATATATATATATATATATATATATATATATATATATATATATATATATATATATATATATATATATATATATATATATATATATACATATATATATATATATATATACATATATATATATATATATATATATATATATATATATATATATATACATATATATATATATATATATATACATATATATATATATATATATATATATATATATATATATTTTTTTTCTCGACAATACTCATCACAATATATATATATATATATAATATATAATATATATTATATATATATATATATATATATATATATATATATATATATATATATATTCAGAAAAAAAATATATATATTACACACACACATAAGGCAAAAAGAGGAAATATATACATATATGATAGAATATTTGAAAGTAAAATTAGGGGCTAAATCCCACAAGTCCAGAATCTTAGTAACCTCATATAAACTCAGAAAATATGAATTAAATCTCAAAAATTTGAAGTATGATAAAACAACTCAAATTTATATATATAATCGAAATCCAAAATCCAACTCAATGCCCAAAATACAATATACACAACTAGAACTCACGAAAGTTGGCAAATACGAAGGTATCTATGTGTGTGACGTGCTCGGATACTCATGGGGTCAAATCCGCGTCCGTATCGTATCCACAAAGCGTGTATCGGAAAATCGAACTCACGTGTCGTGCATGTGTGTTTCGTCCGATTGGACGCCGCACACAACATGAGAAGTCTCGTGCTTGTGCACGTAGCTAGGTAGGGTCTCGGAGTAGGTCTAGGACACGCTGACATGACACCACATCACATCTATGCGACACAGCGACACGCGAACCATCGCGCGGCCTGTGCGCATGCGCGCGGTGTATGCGTGCCCGTGGGAGCATGTCGGGCTTCGTGGCTCATGATTCGAACCACGTCATGACTCAAAATCGAGTCCCTGGATAGTCTACGTATAGGTCTTCGTGCTCGTGCTCCTGGAACGGGTCCTCGATGCGTCGTGTTCGCATACGAAGGCTGTGTCAGCGGCACTTTTTAGCCGTGTACACAGTACGGGCTGAACAGTGTACGCGAGATTTCTCCGAGCAGGCTTCACGAAACGACGTAAAATTTAACGGACATATGGACAGAGGTTGCCCCGACGTGCTCATAAAATTTCATACAAAACGGAGTCCTGTGCGTCGAGTTATGACGCTCGGACAGCAGGGCATGCACGGGGCCGTGCACGGGCCTCGTGCACGCGTGTCCGTGTCCGAATCGGACACTGAAATCGTGTCCGATTCGGACACTGAAATCGTGTCGATTTCAGATCCGTCTTCATGAAAGTTGTTACAAATAATATTAGCAAGAAATTTGTGAAAACAAAATCGAAAAATAACACTTATTAGTTCTAAGTGGCATTTCATCAAACACGTGTTCTATAGGAACGATACGTGTCCGATACGGCTATCAAACGAAATTACAAACCTACCAAACTTCATGCACATATCTGGGGTACCTATATGGATGAATCTACGATGAAAAAATTGAATTAACGGGTGTTTAAAGAGATTTACCTATTGAGTGTCAAAACTCAATGAAACGAGCCTCCAAAATACGTCGATGCCGCTTTCCTCCGATCAAACGCCTTCGATCCCTCGCTAGCAAGTCTCCAGCAGGTTCTTCTCCTCCCAACGGTCACAACGCACTTCATTTGGAAGGATTTGGTTGAGAAACGAGAGAACGGGGCCTTTGGAAGAGAAGGGAAAAACTTGGGTTTTGGAATTATGAAGGAGATTAGTTTTCTACACAAGGAGAAGGAGGGCTGCTGTGTTGGCTGGCCATGTATGGGGGTGTGTTAGGGTTAGGATTTAGTCATGGGCCAAGCACTCTTAAGTTGCTAAAAGGCCCATTGACAAAAGGCTTTAAAGGCTTAATGAAAAATAGCTAAAAATGAATTAAATAATTCTTAAAAATAGGCAATAATTCTAAATTAAATCTAAAAATCCAATAATCAATCTAATTACATTATTAGGCTTCTAATCAAGGTTGACTAAGGTTATACCATCTTCTACCACCTGAACATCTATCAAAGCTACACAACAATCAATAAAAATCAAATAATGCACAATGACTAAAAATACCCCTAATTAGAAAAATGAGTGTGACAGGTAATTAGGTTTCTAATGTCATGGTTAGTCTCTAATCATGGTTAGCTAAGGTTAAACCGACTACTAACACAATACCAATTAAAATATTATAAATTAATCCAAACAAATCATATAATTACCAAAATACCCTTATTTTAGAAAAGTGGTGGTTACAATTCTACCCTCCTTAAAATAATTTCGTCCTCAAAATTAAAGTGGTCGTACTCCTTCTAGGTCAAACCCCCAACAATCATAGTCTTAAGAAAACTTATCTAAATTATGCAGTTGGAAAGATATCATACAAGATTATGGCAGGTAATAACAGTCTGAGGTCTCATCATCTAGCCATTATAGTCATACTAGATCAAAAGTAGTCATAAGGTATCAAAATATACAAACAATATTGTAGGGTACAGTAATCATCATGACAGGATAAGGTATAGGTCAGGAACTCACCTCTACTAGGTCTGGTAGCTGGAACTCTCTCCTGGAGGTAGGCCTCGACTAGGGGCAGGTGTAGTAGGACAGTCTCGTATCTTGTGTGCAGCTGACCACAAAATTAGCACAATCCTAGTCTCTTCCTATAGTCCTTCCATACGTGCCCAGGCTTCTTACAGAAGGCACAGATAGGCACTCGCTCAACTGGCCTCTGCTGGACAGGAATCTGAACAAGATAGGCTGGTCTAGGCTGGAAGCCGGGGTACTCCTGAGGCTCTGGGTATATACTGCTCCTCGCCCTCTTGGGACTCGGCTCTCCCCTCGAATGCATGTAATCCCACAACAGTTGGATACTGAGACTCTGCTCTCTCATAAGCTCAGCATGAAGTCTCTGTACCTTCTACACATCCTGAAAAAGTCTATAAATCTGAGCCCCATCAGGAATGGCATGGGGTACCACTCCAGGAGGCAAAGGGAGGCCCTCAGTCTCCGGCTGAACTGCAGCCCTCTCTTGAAGGATAGAAGATGGAGGAAAACTCTCCGGTGAGGCTGCTAATACCTCCTGAGCAATAAAAGGGAAAATACAATCTCGGTCTCATCCGTAACTGCAGCTGTGCACTGGGGACAGACTCTGGTCATGGGTGCCATACGGAAAAAGATAAGAAAAATAATAAATCATCAGGCTGTAAGGCAGTTTATCATCCTATATGAAAACTGGTAATTATTAAAAAATTACAACTAGGAATTAACTATAAAGCGTTACTATTCTAAGGATGATCAAAATCGAAAGTTTAAAGCACGACTGGTAATAGCATTGAAATCCAATCACGATATATATAAAAGAAAATTTAGTCTCGACACGATCTAAGTTGATCAATCTTTGGGTAAATCAAGATTTGGGCAAGATGGGGAACAAGGTCATTGAAGTCTGAGCATGAGCATCCAAGGATGGAGATCCAGGTCACAATTAAATTTAATTCAATTGAGTACGACCCAGGATATTAATATGATAAGGAAAGGTGACCGAAGTCGATTGGTCGTGATCAAGGGAGTTAAGATTCAATGATATTGAAAACTTTTAAAGGATAATTCAAAGATATGGAATAAGTCAATTTTCTCTTTTTGATATGGAAAACAAAAGAGAAAGTTTCATAGGGAAGTCAAGTTAATTATCTCTCTCTGATATCATCAAGCTTATCTAATCATCATTTGGCAATCATATCTTTATCTCATAAGTCCAATTATGAAAATCAACCTTTATATGACTACCCCCAAGAATTTATCCCCTTTTGTTATGAAGATTGGACCTTGTCATGATCATCATAGGCTCAATTGCTAAATTCCAAAACATTACTCATAAAGCATACCCTTTTATTTATTAGCACTCAATATTAACCACTTAATCATCTTTTAAATCCAAATTCTTCCACCTTGTCTTAAATTAGATCTGAAACCTCTAAATCAAGTTTTATGAAATCCTTGAACTTGTTCAAATTACTCTCCTCGTGTTATTCAATCTAAAACCACTAGGGCTTACAAAACTAATTCGCCATTATAAAATTAACCTTCATATTTCCTTCAACGTACACCCTCAAATATTATTCTCCTTAAATTTAAAATTTTCTCAAAAATCTCTATATTTCCTATAACTCAAAAATTCTTGTGTTCTTTCTGTTTTTAACCATTTTCTTGCAATATCTTATTCAATTTTGTATTACCATCGAATACAGTTAAAATTCTTCTCCATTACTAAATCCCTAAATTTAACATCATAGCCTTAAAGTAAAACGTCTCAAGAATCAATAACCAAAATTTATCCAAGTCCTTAAAACTAAGTTGACCTCGAATATCCTCATCAGTTAGGAAATACATCTATGAATTATTTATATCCAAAATATTTCTCTATGTGTGATCCTTTCCAATTGATAACATTGATCTCTTGATTTCATTCTCACTTTTTACCACACCTCTATCTCAAAATTATATATCAAAGACCAACATTTAGATTCCTACCAAGATTATCATGAGATAACAAATTACATCCTTTTCGTGCTAGATGATTTATGTCACTTTCTCGACCTTTCCAAGGTAAAGAGATATAGAGATTCAAAGGTTTCAAGTATAGATGACAGAATTAGATACGAGATAGGTGATGGATGTAATTGGGACAGAGTTAACTAAGATAAGAAAAAAAATGGTAATACAAGAAATAATGGCAAGAACGAAATAATGATAAAATTTGTTCTGGCTTATCTGTTCAAAAGGAATGAACCAATTTTAAGATATAATTTGATAATCATACACGTCTTCCTAAAATCATGTTGCTAGAATTTCATCACGCCAGTAAGCATAGCTGCAATAAACAATAGAGTCCGTAACTAAGGTATACATCCTATAATCATGTTAATTAGAATTCTTACCATGCTAACCGGTATAGCTGCAAGAAAATCTAGATTCCATAACTAGGATAAGTATATCTAAATCAGGCTCTACGTCCTTGTCATGCTTGCCAGTATGACTGCGATAAATTCTACCACCACAATTAAAGTAGACATTTACCCTTCTAACTATCCCTATCAAGTATGTTATCAGGTTATACCCTAAATTCTAAAAATAAAATAAAGATAAATATATATATATTTAAATAACAAACTCAAAGTTAACAACTAATCATCAAGGTTCAAAATTCAATAATGAATCCATCAAAATCAAATTCAACAACAAGGAGTAATGGGTGAATCGAATGAGTAATGGGTGAATCAAATCAAGGGAAAAGATTTTAAATCGAAGTTAAAATAAGATTCTCATGGGTCGTCCCAGGAATCTCTCAAGGAATCCTAACAGTGATTAAGTATTCTCTTATTCTAATAATTTACTTCCTATACTCTATAGCAGGCTCGTAGTAGTACAACTAAGTCGTTGTACTACCACAACATCATACTAATGTGAATATGGACCTGCATGGGCCACCACTAAAAATGTGTCACGACCCGTACCCAGTGTAAGGGCAAGAGAATTGGGTACGTCCAGCCTACATTGCAGTATCGACGGTAGAATGCTGTCCTAGGTCACAATATCTACACAATCTAGAATATGCTTCGAATAGAGAACAACATAATAAGTAATCTCAATCACAACTAAGATGGAAAAGATGATAAGATAATCTCAACAGAGAGTCACGATATGAATAATAAGTCTCAGTGTAAACTACACCATAAAGAATATCTCAATACAATCACAATGTCTCAATGACTAGATAAAGATATAAGACTAATCTAACTAATGGCAAGTCCTCAGTGACTACTGGATCCCGTTGAGGGTCCAGGTCACCTGTGTCAACTAGGCCTGCTCCATAGTAAGTGTCGCAGCAATCCTCACCATCTGTAATATTTCAACAGGTCCAGTCAGGACAGGAATGAATACATCTCTCACACTGATCATAACATGAAAGAAAATATAAAACAAGCTATAGAATAATATACATGAACTGTTTATAAAGAAATGAGACTGTAAAAGAGAACATGATATGTGAAAATAGATATACATGATATAATAAGAGAACTGAACTAACTACGTGGTGTAGAGGATAATCTTGTTATGTAAACTGGCTTAGGTTATACATGACTTAAATCTAGTTTGGAGTTGTACATAAAAAGGGTATAGATCACATAACCAAATAAATACTCCTCATGTCCCAATCAGTACACAAGGATCTGTCCAGGTTATGTTATTGCACATAAAAGAAGTATGTCACATGGATAACTAGTCCACATGAACACTGGGTTATACATGAAGGCTCACATGATCATGAGTGTACATGAATGTAACATGAGTATACATGAATAAATATGAATACAATGAGTAGACGATGCACATGATAAAGTACATGAGCACAATATACCCAATGTATCTGAGGGAATAACATCGCATGAAGATATCCATATAGTACTAATCCGTGATAACATCGTGACAGCAACAAGTAAACTAGTCTATAACAAGTAAATATATCCAAGCAAGAATGAAATGGTCAGAGAATGTACTCGCCTGGCAACCCAAGCTGCTGATGAGAAAGTGTAACTGAACTGGAGTGATGTAATCCTACTTAAAATAACCACAAGTCACAACAAGGTCTAAAATATCATAAGGAATGCCTACAATGCAATTCTACATGATTCTAGGTCCTTCTAGGTCAAAGTCAAACTTGGTCAACTCTGGTCAAACCTGGTCAACTATAAGTCAACTAGTTCGTTTACTAATTTTTAGGTCAAGCACAAGTTTTTAAGTCTTTCTAAGTTCGTTTGAGTCGATTTGGATCAAGTTTGACCCAAAGTTAACTTTCGTCAACTTGGTCAACTTGTCGGTCGATTCGGCCATTCTAGGCTCATTGGGTCAATCCTAAACTGACTCAATACTCCCTATATATATATATATATATATATATATATATATATATATATATATATATAAGTCATTCTAAGTTCGTTTGAGTCGATTTGGATCAAGTTTGACCCAAAGTTGACTTTTGTCAACTTGGTCAACTTGTCGGTCGATTCGGCCATTCTAGGCTCATTGGGTCAATCCTAAACTGACTCAAAACTCCCTACGTTACATTCACAAGCAAACAATTATATATATATATATATATATATATATATATATATATATATATATATATATATATATATATATATATATATATATATATATATATATATATATATATAAGCTTGTGAAGAAGAGGTTGTGTGTGTCGATGAAGAGCTGCTGTTAGGGGTTTAAAAATGAGATAAATGGTTATATATACAACTATATGAATATACCATATATATACATATATACACAAGTCTATTTTAAAGGAAACTTTATATATATAAAAACATATCCTAATATATACACATATATGTATAGGGGAGAAAGAATGTTGGGTTTACGAAGGGGAAATGAACACTCAGATCTGAGAACAATATCTCGACATACTCATCACAATATATATATATATATATATATATATATATATATTTATATATATATATATATATATATATATATATATATATATATTTATATATATATATATATATATATATATATATATATATATATATATATATATATATGTAAGGCAAAAAGGGGATATATATACATATATGATAGAATATTTGAAAGTAAAATTAGGGGCTAAATCCCACAAGTCCAGAATCTTAGTAACCTCATATAAACTCAGAAAATATGAATTAAATCTCAGAAATTTGAAGTATGACAAAACAACTCAAATTTATATATATAATCAAAATTCGAAATCCAACTCAATGCCAAAAATGCAATATACACAACTAAAACTCACGAAACATGGCAAACACGAAGGTGTCTATGTGTGTGACGTGCTCGGATACTCACGGGATCGAACCCGTGTTCGTATCGTGTCCACGGAGAGCGTATCAGAAAATGGAACTCGCGTGTTGTGAACGTGTGTTTCGTCCGATTGGACGCCGCACACAACACGAGAAGTCTCGTGCTCGTGCACATAGCTAGGTAGGATCCCGAGGTAGGTCTAGGACATGCTGACATGACACCAAGTCACGTCTACGCGACATGCGAACCCCCATACGGCCTGTGCACGTGCGCGCGCGCGTGCGTGCCCGTGGGCGCGTGTCGGGCCTCGTGGCTCATGATTCGAGCCACACCGTGACTCAGGATTGAGTCCCTGGGTAGTCTAGGTATAGGGGTTCATGCTCGTGCTCTGGGAACGGGTCCTCATCACGTCGTGTTCGCGTACGAAGGCCGTGTCAGCGGCACTTTTCAGCCGCGTGTACAGTACGGGCTGAACAGTACACGCGAGATTTCTTCGTGCACGCTTTACGAAATGACATAAAATTTTACGGACATATAAGCAGAGGTTGCCCCCACGTGCTCATAAAATTTCACGCGAAACGGATCCCTGTGCGTCGAGTTATGATGCTCGGACAGCAAGGCATGCACGGGGCCGTGCACGGGCCTCGTGCACGCGTGTCCGTGTCAGATTCGAATGTTGAAATCGTGTCGATTTCAGATCCGTCTTCACGAAAGTTGTTACAAATAATATTAGCAAGGAATTCGTGAAAACTGAATCAAAAAATAACACTTTTTAGTTCTAAGTGGTATTTCGTCGAACACGTGTTCCATAGGACCGACACTTGTCCGATACTGCTATCAAACGAAATCACAAACCTACCAAACTTTATGCACAGGTCTGGAGTACCTATATGGATGCATCTACGATACAAAAATGGAATTAACAGGTGTTTAAAGAGATTTACCTATTGAGTGTCAAAACTCAATGAAACGAGTCTCCAAAATATGTCGATGCCGTTTTCCTTCAGTCAAACGCCTCCAATCCCTCGCTAGCAAGTCACCAGTAGGTTCCCCTCCTCCCAATAGTCGCAACGCACTTAGTTTGGAAGGATTTGATTGAGAAATGAGAGAACGGGGCCTTTGGAAGAGAAGGGAAAAACTAGGGTTTTGGAATTGTGAAGGAGATTAGTTTTCTACACAAGAAGAAGGGGGGCTGCTGTATTGGCCGACCATGCATGAGGGTGTGTTAGGGTTAGGGTTAAGTCATGGGCCAAGCACTCTTAAGTTGCTAAAAGGCCCATTGACAAAAGGCTTTAAAGGCTTAATGAAAAATAGCTAAAAATGAATTAAATAATTCTTAAAAATAGACAATAATTCTAAATTAAATCAAAAAAGCCAATAATAAATATAATTACATTATTAGGCTTCTAATCAAGGTTGACTAAGGTTATACCACCTTCTACCACCTGAAACATCAATCAAAGCTACACAATAATCAATAAAAATCAAATAATGCACAATGACAAAATACCTCTAATTAGAAAAATGAGTGTGACAGGTAATTAGGTTTCTAATGTCATGGTTATTCTCTAATCATGGTTAGATAAGGTTAAACCAACTACTAACACAACACCAATTAAAATATTATAAATTAATCCAAAAAAATAAAAATTATATAATTACCAAAATATCTTTATTTTAGAAAAGTGGTGGTTACACGCTTAATGGCACTTAGGTATGATTCCTTAGGATTTGCCTGGTATCGTGCACAAATGCTAACACTGAACATAATACCAGGATGACTAGCAGTTAAATATAATAAGCTACTAATCATACCTCGATACTTACGTTGGTCGACAGGTTTGCCACTTTCATCAATGTCAAGCTTTGTAGATGTAGCCATTGGAGTTCCGATAGGATTACATTTTCGAAGTCGTACTTTTCAGTATGTCCTTTGTATATTTGGCTTGATTGATGAATGTTCCCTTTTGAGTGTTGTTTGATCTGGCGTCCTAGGAAGAAGCTCAGCTCTCCCATCATACTCATCTCAAATTTACTCTATATACACTTAGCAAACTCTTGACAAAGTTTTTCATTAGTAGAACCGAATATGATGTCATCAACGTATATTTGCACAAGAAGAATATCATCATCTAAAGATTTGATAAACAAAGTTGTATCAACTCTTGCTTTTGAAAAACCATTATCAAGTAAGAAGGCACTTAGGCGTTCATACCAAGCACGAGGTTCCTGTTTGAGTCCATTGAGTGCTTTCTTAAGCTTGAAGACGTGACCAGGTTTTTAAAAATCTTCAAATCCAGGGGGTTATTTCACAAATACTTCTTCTTTTAGAAATTCGTTTAAAAATGCACTTTTCACGTCCATTTGAAATAATTTAAAATTATTAAAATATGCAAATGCATAAAACATGCGGATAGCTTCTAGTCTAGTAACAAGAGCATATGTCTCGTCATAATTAATACCTTCTTCTTGATTATAACCTTGTGCCACTAGACGTGCTTTGTTGCGTAGAACTTGTCCAATCTTCACTTAGTTTATTTCGGAACACCCATTTGGTACCAATTATCGATTGACCAATAGGTTTAGGAACGAGTTCCCAAACTTGGTTTCTCTCAAATTAATTAAGTTCCTTTTGCATGGCATTAATCCAAAACTCATCATTAAAAGCATCTTCTATATTCTTAGATTCTATTTGAGAAATAAAAGCAACATTTGCTGCTATCTCAGAATCTCTAAGAGAAGAGCGTGTACTTACACCTTTGATATATCACCTATAATGAGTGTCTCTGGATGATCTGGTAAGAATTTCAATGATTCAACTTTATGAGTCAGATCTTCCACAGGACTCTTATCGGTTCTTGCTTGTACACCTTCATCATCACTGTCTAACGTTAGTAGACTCTTCAACAATCATATATCTTTTATTGAAAATTATATATCCCTTACTCTTAGCAGCATATCCGATAAATATTCCTTCATCTGCTTTAGAGTCGAACTTACCCAAGTTGTCCTTGGTGTTCAGGATAAAACAACGACATCCAAAAACTTTAAAATAAGATATATTTGGAATCCTTCCAAACCAAAGTTCATAAAGTGTTTTCTTCGAGATGGGTCGAATTAACACCTTATTTAAAACATGACAGGTTGTGCTAACAGCTTCTGCCCAAAAATATTTAGGAAGATTATGCTGATTCAGCATTACTCTAGCCATCTCACTTAGAGTACGGTTCTTCCACTCCATAATACCATTCTGTTGAGGAGTTCTAGGACAGGAAAATTCGTGGTAGTATCCACTATCATCACAAAAAATTTTGAAATCAGTATTTACGAATTCGCCACCATGATCACTTCAGATACGAATAATCATGAAGCCTTTTTCGTTTTGTACCTTTTATAAAATAACTGAAATTCAAAAATAATATCACTTTTGTTTGATAAAAGTAAACCCAAGTAAAACGAGAGAAATCATCAACAATAACAAATGCGTAGAGCTTACCGCCAAGACTAGCGACTCTACTAGGACCAAATAAATCCATATGTATCAACTGCAAAGGTCTAGAAGTACTTACAGCGTTGATGGATTTAAATATAGAGCTATGTGCTTTGTTCTTTTCACAGTCAGCACATACCATATCTCTCTTTAACGATATCTCAGGGAGTCATTTTACCAGCTTTTTAGTGCTCAGTCGTGAGATAGTGTCCATATTAGCATGTCCTAGTCTCATATGCCATAGCCAGCTTTCATCTAGGTTAGCTACTAGGCATCTTCCTGCATTATTAGTACTCTCCAGAAAGAAAACATAAATATTGTCTTCTCTAATCCCTTGATATACGGGATTACTAGATGACATATCATATATGGTATATTTGTCTTTTACAAAGTTGATACCACCATTATCAGCCAAGTGACTTATGCTTAATAAGTGTCACGACTAGCTACCCAAATTGTTGGGTCGGACCGAGTCATGTCCAGCCTACGCTTGAGTTAAAGCGTAGTAAGTTGTTCTTAAAAATAAACAATATAAGATCAAAGTGTACTAACAGTTCCATTTGTCATATTGAAGAAAAATTATCACAAACACAAAATCATCTAGCATACGAATATGTTCAAAATACATAGTTAAAATGTAAAACTGGATACAGGTCCAGTAACAAAATACATAGTCTAGACAGTCCTGCTCTCAAAGTCTAAAGCGGCTAAAATGACAAACTAGACGAGTTTTTCCGCAGGTACATCCTCGTGGGGTAAAGCCTGATCCTCGAAGGTGACCCCATAATAGGAATCATATAGCAACTCCTCATCGGTAAGTATACCTACAACGTTATCCTGTTAGGAAGAGAGCAAGTACTGATTCTATAAATTAAATGTACGAAGCATGAACAGATGTATAATAAACAGAAATCATGGCATATCACAATCTATCATGTCAAGGATACATATGTCATGGCGACAGATGTACATGTAATGTTTAAAATTGGAGCAGGTACGTGATCGTCAATAGGTGTAAAATGTACAGTGGTACAAGTATATAAAATGTACTTTCGTACAAGTAAGCAAGCGAGGTACAGTTTCTGAAAATAAATAATTAATTATTTGTACAGTAATTATATACTATCTAAAAATTCAAAAACAACAAGGTATAGTTTTTGAAAATAAATAATTAATTATTTAATATATTTATCCACGTATACAAAATTGAACCGAAGTCCAGATACGGAACCCAAGGCCATGAATCAAGTCCGATATGACTCGTACAGACCTTGAATGTACTTAGACTTATTTAAGTCCACAAAACCCATAGTAGGTCTAGACTCAAATGGCCATAATTAACAGAATACATAAAAATACAAAATTAAATATATAGACATATGTATATTAAAATATTATCGTAATATTTTATTACAGTAAAATATACTTAGCCACAATATTTACTGATAATAAAATAACATATAAATTTACATATATTAAAATATAGCACAAAATCATATATATATATATATATATATATATATATATATATATATATATATATATATATATATATATATAGAAGTACATATATACAAATAGTATATAAATATATATATATATGACAGTATATGAACAGTATACATATATATGTAAATAGTATATATAAAATATATATATACAACAGTATAATATATAATATACTTAATATATACATACATATACCTATATACATACATATATAAATACATACATACATAAATACATATGTATATTATTTTTTTTTACATATATATATATATATATATATATATATATATATATATATATATATATATATATATATATATATATATATAACAAAACCCAGCCCAAACCCATTGGGCCAAACCCAAACCCAATGAACAGTAAACCCG
Source organism: Iris pallida (assembly GCA_029216955.1). Lineage (NCBI taxonomy): Eukaryota > Viridiplantae > Streptophyta > Magnoliopsida > Asparagales > Iridaceae > Iris > Iris pallida. Next base: position 20,879,533 of record JANAVB010016195.1, read on the forward strand.
AACCCAACCCATTTCACAAACGGTTTAAACCCAATAAACCTAATTAAACCCTTTAACCCATTATAACACTCATGTCCGGACAGTTAGGGACACGAGCGATCGAATCTGACATCGTGTTTCGTATCCGAAGCCAGAACGACACGCACGACACGAATCTCACGTGTCCACGTACACCATAGGATTCCTCGACACTTGGCGACCTTACACACGTGTACACGAGACATGACACGAACCACAGAAGGAATGACACATACGTGTCCGACGAATAGAGGCTGTCGAGGTTGCTGCTGTACGGTGGAGGAGGCGTCGTGGTGGCCGAAAAAAATATGGCCGAGTTTATCTCGTCGAGGCGAACCGAATGGTGGTGGTTGGAGGTGACGACGATGGCTAGATCGATGGGAAACCTAGATCTAGGGTTCAGGCGAGCTCGTCGGGGAAGATGAGTGTAGGTCGGGGGCTACGGTGGCCAGGGAAGTAAATAGGGTTAGGGTTTCGATTGGGGGGTTTATAGGAAGAAATTGGGGGTCAATTTAGGATTTTTGTGTCGAAAATAGGAATTAGGGTTAGATTTAGGTCGGTGGCCGGTCGTCATTTGGCCAATGGCCTGCCGACGACGAGGGTAGGGTTTGCAGAAAAACCCTCAAAAAAGTGTAAATGGCAAAACAGCCCACCGCCTTACAGTTTACAAATTCCCAATTTGTAAAACTCACCCTGCAGTGTTCTGTGCAAAATTAATTTGCACAGATAATCCAAATATTACAATTTGTTTTAAAATATTTAATTTTATTGCAAACTGATATAAAACAATTTAAATAATTAAAAAATAATATTTTTAAGTTTTAAAAACTATTTAAAAATCATTTAAAAATTCTTGAAAATTCCTAATAATTATAATAAATTATTTTAAGGCTAAAATAATCATTTGTAGTTTTAAAAACCTAATTTAAATATAAACTAAATTCAGGGGCTTACAAATCTTTCCTTCTTAAAAAATTTTGTCCTCAAAATTCATAAGGATAGAGGACTCTACAAACATTTAATATAACAAGCAATTCAAACAATGACTAAGTCTACTTTTAAGACTAACCTCTAAGGTATCAAGCGGGAACGAATGGTTCCCTTGCGGCTGGTGGGTCGAACAAGTAAAGGTATCTCTCCCTCATGTCCGACTCCTTTTCCCAAGTAGATTCCCCCGAAGAGTGACGGCTCCAAGCTACTCGGACTAAGGGTATGACTTTGTTCCTCAGCCTCTTCTCCCTTCGGTCCAATATCTCCACTGGCTGCTCAGTAACTGCAAGAATTGGTCCGATCTCCAACTCTGAATGATCCAGTACATGGCTGGGGTCGGGAATGTATCTCCTCAGCTGAGACACATAAAAGACATCGTGAACTCCTGCCAGGTTGGGTGGCAGTGCAACCCTGTAAGCTACCTCCCCGATCCTGTCGAGTATTTCGAACGGTCCAATGTATCTTGGGCTCAACTTGCCGCCTCGTCCGAATCGGATCGTCCTTCTGGTAGGTGATATCTTCACCAACACATATCTCCGTCGACGAACTCCATCGGTCTGCGACTAGCATCGGCCCAGTGTTTTTGTCTGTCCTGAGCAACTCTGAGTCTGTCTCTGATCATTCTGACCTTCTCAGCTGCCTCAGTGATCATCTCTGGCCCAAGTATAACTTTATCTCCAATATCATACCAAAAGAGCGATGTATGACATCGTCGTCCATATAGTGCCTCGAATGGAGACATATCGATGCTGGCTTGGTAGCTGTTGTTGTATGAAAACTCTACCAAGTGAAGATGACTCTCCCATGATCCGTCGAAGTCTAGTACACAAGTCCTCAACATGTTCTCGAGCGTCTGAATCGTTCTCTCGGACTGTCCATCGGTCTGTGTGTGGTATACTATACTGAACTTGAGCCGACTGCCCAAATCCTCCTGCAAGCTCCTCCAGTAATAGGAGGTGAATCTGTTGTCCCGGTCTGATACGATGCTCATCGGTACTCCGTACAAGCAAACTATCTGCTGCATGTATAGCTCTGCCAACTTCTCGGTGGAGAGCTCCACCTTGAAGGGTATGAAGTGAGCACACTTCGTCAGCCTGTCAACGATAACCCATATGGCATCCTTTCCTCCTGGGGAACGAGGTAGCCCTGAGATAAAGTCCATCGTAATGTGTTCCCACTTCTATTCGGAAATGGGTAATGGCTGCAATAGACCAGCTGGCCTCTGATGCTCTGTCTTGACCTGCTGACAAAATAGGCACCTCAAAATAAAGCGTGATACATCTCTTTTTATTTCGTGCCACCAAAGATGTTCCCGTAAGTCATGGTACATCTTGTTGGCACCGGAGTGAATAGAATATCGTGACAGGTGTACCTCCTGTAAGATCGTCTCTATCAACTCACCCTTCGACACCCATAACCGGCTGCCGTGCCTCAAAGATCCATCCTCTACTATGATGAAGTCATCAAGCAATCCAGCTAAAGCCTGACCTCTGAGTCTGCGAAGGCTCTCATCTGTAGACTGAGTCTTCTTGATCTGCTCCATCAGACCTGACTGAATCTCTAGCGCCATCAACTGTATCATTGATCCTGGCTGAATCATCTCAATACCGAGCTTATCCAGATCTTCCCGCAAATGTCGGTCTATCATTAGATACCATGCCATCGGATGCCTGCTCAGCGCATCTACTACCACATTTGCCTTTTTGGGGTGATACTGCAAATCGATGTCGAAGTCCTTCATACTCCAACCATCTTTTCTGTCTCATGTTCAGCTCCTTCTACGTGAACACATACTTCAAGCTCTTGTGGTCAGTAAAGATTTCCACTCGCTCTCTATATAAGTAGTATTTTTACAACTTGAGTGCAAAGATCACCGCAGCTAACTCTAGGTCGTGAGTAGGATAGTTTCATTCATGAGTCCGTAATTGTCTAGATGCATAAGCAATCACTTTCCCATGCTGTTATAAAACACATCCTAGCCCCTTTCCCGAAGCATCGCTGTAAATGGTAAAACCTCCAGATCCTGAAGGTAATGTCAGAACTGTTGCAGTCGTCAGTCTCCTCTTCAGCACCTCAAATGTTGCCTGACAGTCCTCTGACCAGATGTACTCTACCTCATTCCGTGTCAGCTTCGTCAAAGGTTCAGCTATTCTAGCAAAGTCTTGGACAAACTTTCTGTAATAGCCTGCTAATTCCAAGAAACTCCTGATCTCTGAAACTGATGTCGGAGCCTTCAATGTCTCGACGGCAACAATCTTCCTGGGATCTACTGAGATCTCCTTTCCAGTGACCACGTGACCGAAAAACTCCACTCGGTCTAGAAAGAACTCATATTTTAACAATTTGGCATATAACCTCTCCTTCCTCAAAATCCCCAGAACTGTCCATAAGTGTTCTTCGTGCTCTTCCGGCGTCTTCGAGTATATCAGGATGTCGTCGATAAACACCACGACAAATTTATCCAGATATTGGTGGAATATCTTGTTCATCAAGTTCATAAAGACAGCTGACGTATTTGTGAGACCAAAGGGCATGACCAAAAACTCGTATTGCCTATACTTGGTGTTGAACGTAGTCTTCTGGACGTCTTCAGCTCTGACCTTCACTTGGTGGTAACCTGATCTTAAGTCTATCCTGGAGAACACCCTCGCCCCACTCAACTGGTCAAACAAATCATCTATTCGAGGTAGAGGATATTTGTTCTTAATGGTGATGGCATTCAATGCCCGGTAGTCAATGCACAACCGGACTGTACCATCCTTCTTCGGCACAAAGAGCACTGGTGCTCCCCATGGAGAATCACTAGATCGAATGAAACCCTTTTTCAACAGGTCATTGATCTGCTCCTTCATCTCTACGGCCACCTTGGGGTTCACTCTATAGCAAGCCCGAGACACTGGTGATGAGCCCGGTATTAAATCTATAGTGAACACCACATCTCTATCAGACGAAAGTCCTAGAAGATCCTCTGGAAATACATCCATAAACTCCCTAATGTTAGGGTGTGGCGGTGCTAACTTCCCAACTGTCGCACAACAGTTCGTCTCTAGGCTGATCTTCGGCCCTGTCCTCCTGACACTGAATGGTGTCAATCCTGGGGACTGAACAGAATACTACCCTCATGACAGTCTATAGCTGCATTAGCATAGCTAAGCCAATCCATTCCCAATATGATATCATATTCAAAAAGTGGCATCATAAAGAATCGTCCTCCGAACTCTCTTCCAGCTATAGTAATATAGCATCTATAGATGGCTCTAATAGGTACTGGTCCGCCTCCCGTCATTACTCTACTCATCTCTTTGGTGGATGTATCTACCAAATGGTGTTTTGCAAAAATTCTAATGACAGAAAGCTATGTGATGCACCAGAATCAACCAAGCATGTGACTAGAAAAGTATGTAAATAAATATGACCTGTAATGATATCGGCCAAATAATTTGGCTCCGAAACCTGCTCCGGCTCCGTCTCTAGAGCTAGACTATAAGACTTCCCCGGGGTCCCTTCTACTTCTGCTGCAGATGTTGCCTGAACCTCTGCTGTTGAGTCAGGAGCGGTGGTCCTCTAGATGGTGGTCCAGCACCTGGTGCCCTCCCTGCTAGCGGGCATCCTCAAAGCTGGTGGGTGGTAGACCCGCATGATAGGTACTGGTTTAACCTCTTCCTGCAGACGGAGTGGTCGGCCATAGCCTCTTACAGAACGAGCATGAGACACTCCTCTGCTGCTGATACCCTGGAGCCCTGGCAAGTGGTGCCTGAGGGTGCTGATGTTGTGCTGGAGATCGATAAGCCTGCTGATGCTGAGCAGGTACCTTTGGCTGGAAAGCCTGGCACTTGGACGGCCCATCATGGTATCCGGTAGATGGCCTCTTATAAGACAGAAGGTGCTCCTCTATACTCTGAGCTAGTTTGAGAATCTGATAGTAGTCGGTAGCTCCGTTAGCCACCAGTAGTATGACGATGTCAGGGATCAGACCATGGCAAAATCTACGTGCCATCTCCTCTGGGTCTGAAATCAGGCTTGGGGCGAAACGGCTCAAACGACTAAACTCCGCCGCATACTCGTCAACAAAACGGTTCCCCTGTTGGAGGTTCTGGAATTGTAGCCCCATGGCTACTCTAGCGGTAGTCGAAAAGAATTTCTTCTTGAACTGGGTCTTGAACTGATCCCATGTGGATCCCCCTCTCGTAAATAGTGGCTCATTCCTGAACCAAACTCCTGCTAAGTCTGTCAGCAGAAATCCCACTGTCTCGACCTGAAGGTCACCCGACAACCTAGATCCGAGGAGCTTTCTCTCCAATGGGTCCAACCAGTCATCTGCGACTATGATGCCCTCAGTCCCCATAAACTTCTTAGGGTTCAAGCTCATGAAATCCTTGATATTCCCCGCTCGCTCTCGGTCGTGGCTCTACCAGTGGTAGGATCATGGTATGCTCCTCAGAGCGCTCCATGCTCTGGCGAAGTAAGGTGGTCTGCTCCTGATGGGTTGTTAGAAACCCCTGGATCAGAGTAAGTAACTGGTTCCCATCGAGAGTGGCAGAAGCCTGGGTAGGTATAACAATAGGTGGTGCATGGTGGGAGTATCGGATCCTGCTGGGTCTGTGAGATAGGAGGTGGTGGAGGCATCTGGGTTGGTAGATTTGTGGAGTGGGGGTATATGGTAGGTGGAGGTGGAAGTGCTCCGGTCAACTGGTCGACCGGCTGGATAGGAAGTGTGCCATTTTCAGGTGTGGCATACTGGGATGAGCGTGTGAGCACCATCTAATAGAAAAAAGAACTTATAAGAACTCTTTAAGTAAACAAATCACAAATAAACAAAAATTTAATTTATAATAACGGTCCTATGCTGTGATGAGTTTCCTACGTTGCCATCCTAGTAATCCTCTAGGTGTTCTAAATGTTATTCCTAGTGTTATCTAGTTAGCTTAAGTTCCTAATTGCAGGCATGCTTGGTACAATGATGTAACTAAACAACTTAGTCTAGACTTGCATGGGCCACCACAAAATATGTCACGACCCGCTACCCAAATTGTTGGGCCGGGCCGAATAATGTCCAGCCTATGCTTGAGTTAAAGTATAGTAAGCTATTCTTAAAAATAAACAATATAAGATCAAAATGTGCTAACAGTTCCATTTGTCATATTGAAGAAAAATTATCACAAACACAAAATCATCTAGCATACGAATATGTTCAAAATACATAGTCAAAATATAAAACTTAATACAGGTCCAGTAATAAAATACATAGTCTAGACGGTCCTGCTCTCAAAGTCTAGAGCGGCTAAAATGACAAACTAGACGAGTTTCCCTGCAGGTACATCCTCGTGGGGTAAAGCCTGATCCTCGATGGTGACCACATAATAGGAATCGCATAGCAACTCCTCATCGGTAAGTATACCTACAACGTTGTAGCTCCCCTTCCCAAAAAATTTTAATTTTTTTTTATATTATTTAATTGATTTAAATAGTGATTTTAGATTTTATTAAATAATTATTTGGTTAATTATTACGGTAGATGACTTTAGCCATGGTTGAGTTTTGGAGTACCGACGACTAGGAATCATGGCACGGATAGCGCAGTGGCGTGCCTTGAGTAGTGTAATAGCCATGCCAGGGAAGGCTGAGCCATAGTGATGCCCTAACTAGAAAAACCAGGCTAAGTTGTGACATGACCCTATAAATAATTAATTAGCTATTCATTAATATTATTGATTTTAGGAGACCCAGTTGTACTAAACCAGCCCGGACCAGACCCGATCCAAACCTGGGCCCATGTAGTCATGCAGAGTGTTCAAGAAGTCCAGGTAGATGTATATTGTATCTACATATATTTTGTACTTTATTTCCAAGGGATTGACTATATTCGTTATACCTAAAATATTATTTATCGATGTTTATTCAGCAATTTAGAACTTTTGTACGATTTTCGGTGGACCGAATAGAACAGGATTATATGGTATTCTCCAATACCATACCTACTTTTGGTGATTAAAATTCTAACATTGTTATTTTGATACAATAATTGGTATATAAATATCTTATTAGGAAATTGTGTTACTAGGAAATAATAATAATATATATATATATAGGAAATGTGGCAATAAACAAATTGATTAATTATTTTATTATAGCTATATTCTAAATCTCGATGTATATATGGTATAGTATATATGTATTCATCATATGCATATATGGGTATATAAATGTATGTATATATATGTATATATTTAGTATATATATATATAAAGAAAGAGAATAAGTAATTGAATAAATAAATAAAAAACCACAGGCCAAACCAAGCCACCCGCGCTGTGCAGCCTGGCCCACGGCCAGCAATCCCAGGCCAGCCCGTTATACACTTAGCCCTGTTCGAGCAAACAGAGACCCACACATAAGTCCCAGGCTAGACAAACCGAGAAGCATATGGGTATATAATATGCGATTATATATATATATACAGGAATCGGCGAGAGAGAGGAGGAGTTCGTACGAAACCCTAAACTCCTCGACACCAAACCCACGTGCGCCACCCTCCTCGACGCCTGGGCGCCTTCCCCATGCGTGTGCGCACCACCGCACGACCACAGGCCAGCCGGCAACAGCGTTCGAACCACGCGTACACGTCGAAAACAGAGTCGACAGCAGCAGCATTAACAGTGGCAAGGGCGAACTTTGTAAGTATAGTTCTCCTCCCACACTTATTCGTTTTACGATCTGTAAAGTGTTTTAGAAAGCCCGTATAACCCTCTAGGATTCCTGGCAATTAGATTCGAGTTCATTGAGGTTTCAAGTCGGGAAATCGATGGGAAAATCCCGAAAAAACTGTTCGAATTCGAAACAGAAAAATAGTCCAATCATCCATATTAGAAGCCAGTTTTCGAACTACACATTAAGGTTTTCAAAAATCTAATTAGACACACTTGAAGACAACATATAGGGCATGGAAACCTCATTAATAGTTTTATTTATTGTGGTTTAGACAGTAGTATAAATCGGATTGAAAATCATGAAAAACATGTTTCGAAAACTAGAAAATTTATCCGATACGACGTGCGTCCCGCCAATCCGGGCGACGTGGTCGCGAACCGAAGGCATCGAAAGGTGCGTAACGGCTTTGTGGTCGTGTGGGCTTTGACGAAATTTAAATTGGTTGCGTGTGCGCGACGAATTTGATCCGTATCCGTCAAAATTTACCGTATCGGCATCTGTGCAAATTCTCCAATTACTTTGTGCTCGCTCGTCAGATTGAGACGAAACTTACGCCAACAGGACAGTATCATTTTTCTGGTCCTGTATACCAAGGTTGGTCTGATTCTGAGACAGTTGATCGGATCGCCGTTTTGCGGGCCCTACGATCCGATTCAATAGGCGATTTTGTGTACGGTCCGCCGGAATCCAAAATTGGACATACGGTTGGGTTCATATCAAAAAACTGGAGCTGTTGACATATAGTTTGACGACTTTAGAGACCGTTGACTCTGGCACGATTTTCGATAGAAAGCGGGTCTAACGGCGAACATCATTTTTGTCCAAAATTACCATTTTGCCCCTGTGTCCAGAATTAGACTTAAGGACAGGCAATCCTAGCTAATTTGACTATAATGAGAATGTTGGCAATGTCTGTTTTAGCTTTCGAAGACATTTGTGGATTTTGAACTTATTTGGCTTACCGGTTGACGGTTTATTGTTGGCTCTTCGTGCAACCTCTAGGCAAGTATAACTTGCCAACTTGTACAATATAATGTATATGCATGTTCATTATCTCGCTGCTGTTCTTTTTGTTACATTCGTGATTGCTTTATTCCATGTCTAGTACACTCATCCTGTTATAGTTTTACTTTACATATTTCTAGTTGTCTGCACATTCTTATTTTTTCTGTTATGATATTTCTATCTGTTACACTGTGTTAGTTTCATATATATTCCTTGATAGATTCGTCTAGTCCTACACCACGATTCCCTCGACTTGATTATAACTTGACTTGACTTGACATGACTTGAGTAGGACTTGACTTTGACATTCTATAGATTGTGAGTACTTACCTTGACTACGGTCTATAGGATTTTTATACTAGGATTGGCTACCGTCTTGGTTGTGAGTACTTGCCTTGACTGCGATTGAGACACTATAGATTGTGAGTACTTGCCTTGACTGCAGTCTATAGCTTTGACCTATTAGCCATTTCTAGTATGGCATGTCAGTGTCTTAGGATCCTTGTGTTTAGATCTTTATCTTGGTTCATTTTGTCTCGTTGGATATCCTTGATTGTTTCTTACTTCTTTGTATATTTGTACTGTTACATGTTGGCTTATATATTATGTATCTTGCTAGTCCTCTGAGGACCTGATGATCTCTTCTGGTTTAGCGACTATATGGAGATAGTTAGCAGAGCGGGATGGTAGAGGATTATGATGTATGATACAGGTATTTGCTTGTAATACTTCTTTATTATCCTTTCATGCTTTATATTCAGTACCATGATATACTCTACTTATTTATAGACTCATATCATTCTTGGAGTCTAATCGAACAATATGCTAATGGGCTGCAGACCATGACCCATACTTGTTCATTCTTGTTTTATATGATTTTTGTGGATTGAGATATAGTTTAGATTAGACATAATACCCTATTCTGGATAGCTTATACGTACTTGAGTCGGGCTGGAGTCCGCTCGATATGTAGCTGGCTTGCTCACGAGCTCGCATCCGAAATCGGGTGCGGGTCGTGACAACGTTATCTTGTCAGGAAGGGAGCAAGTACTGATTCTACAAACTAAATATATGAAGCATGAACAGATGTATAATAAACAGAAATCATGGCATATCATAATCTATCATGTCAAGGATACATATGTCATGGCGACAGCTGTATATGTAATATTTAAAACTGGAGCAGGTACGTGATCGTCAATAGGTGTAAAATGTACTGTGGCACAAGTATATAAAATGTACTTTCATACAAGTAAGCAAGCGATAGATGTACATACACACAAATACAGCTGGTACGCCTACGATAATGTATACATATAAAATGTCAACCTTGCTCGGTACATACATACGGAAGAAGGGGGCATGATCACGTACTCAGCTATCAGTTTCCCCGTAACCCAAGTTATAACATGTGAGTGATACAAAAAGCAGTATAAAGCATGGTAGGTACTGAGAACCGTATAAAGCATGTGAAGATATGACTTATAGTTCAAGAAATAATATTTTAATACGAATCATTCACAGTTTATTATCACATGCAGTAAAATAAAGTTTGTAGGGGTACTTGCCTTATGCAAATCAAGGGTATGTATACGAAGCTATAGATGTTCCGTGTCCCGTCACTGTCAAAAAGGATATACAAATCTTAGTTGTTGTACTAAGCTCAATACTAGGACACTAGTGGTGTGACACAACTTTCTGACTAGACACCTAGACAAATGATGACTTTAGCATATGAGACCAATGTGGGTGACACAATACCTAAGCCAACTTTTTGGTCTCCATACTAAGGTAGGGTAAGGTCCCAACACTAAAATATCCCATAATCACACATAACTTCACAAGACGTAATTATTAAATTAATAATTTAGACTATACACTGTGTCCCAACAATTATTAAGATAGGCAAAAAGATCAAGTATACGTAAAATAAAGATAAAAATGATCCTTGTTAATTATAGAAATTTATACTCATTTTTTTGGAATTTATAAACTACTATAGATATTTATTAAAATCAGTAAACATAAGTACTTTAAAAATGAGTTATGTTTTCCTATTTTTATAAAATAGAAAATATACAAAGTAAATCCTGGAAAATTATATTAAATTATCTAAATTAACATAGTATTTAAATACAATTTATTCCAGATTTTTGCATTATTTATATACTATCTACAAATTCAAAATCAGCAAGGTACAGTTTTTGAAAATAAATAATTAATTATTTAATATATTATCCACGTATACGAAATTGAACCGAAGTCCAGATACGGGATCCAAGGCCATGAATCAAGTCCGATATGACTCGTACATACCTTGAATGTACTTAGACTCATTTAAGTCCACAAAAGCCATGCTAGGTCGAGACTCAAATGGCCATAATTAACAGAATACATAAAAATACAAAATTAAATATACAGACATATGTATATTAAAATATTCTAATAATATTTAAGACAGTAAAAATACTTAGCCAATATTTACTGATAATAAACTAACATGTAAATTTACATATATTAAAATATAGCACAAAATCATATGTATATACATAGAAGTACATATATACAAATAGTATATAAATATGTATATATAGATATACATAATAATAATATTTTTTTATATAGATATACAAAATAAATATATATATATATACATATATATATATATATATATATATATATATATATATATATATAATATATATATATATATAAGAAAATAAATACATTATATTATGAACAATATACATATATATGTAAACAATATATATAAAATATATATATACAACAGATATATAATATATTAATATATACATACATATACCTATATACATAGATATAAATACATACATACATAAATAAATATATATACAACAGTATAATATAATATACTTAATATATACATACATATACCTATATACATAGATATATAAATACATACATACATAAATATATATATATATATATATATATATATATATATATATATATAACAAAAACCCAAACACAATGAATAGTAAACCCGAACCCAAACCCATTTCATAAACGGGTTTAAACCCAATAAACATAATTGAACCCGTTAACCCATTATAACACTCGTGTACGGACAGTTAGGGACACGAGCGATCGAATCTGACACCGTGTCTCGTATCCGAAGCCAGAACAACGTGCACGGCACGAATCTTACGTTTCCACGTACACCACTGGATTCCTCGATACTTGGTGACATCACACACATGTACACGAGACACGACACGAACCACAGAAGGAATACACGTACGTGTCCGACGAATGGGGGCTGTCGGGGTTGCTGCACGGCGAAGGAGGCGTCGTGGTAGCCGGAGAAAAATATGGCTGAGTTCGTCTCGTCGAGGCAAACCGTATGGTGGTGGTTAAAGGTGACGATGATGGCTAGATCGACGAGAAACCTAGATCTAGGGTTCATGCGAGCTCGTCGGGGACGATTAGTGTAGGGCGAGGGCTACGGTGGTCAGAGAAGTAAATAGGGTTAGGGTTTCGACTGGGGGTTTATAGGAAGAAATTGGGGGTCAATTTAGGATTTTGTGTCGGAAATAAAATTAGGGTTAGAGTTAGGTCGGTGGCCGGTCGTCGTTCGGCCAATGGCCTGCCGACGACGATAGTAGGATTTGTAGAAAAACCTTCAAAAAAATGCAAATGGCAAAACAGCCCACCGCCTTACAGTTTATAAATTACCAATTTGCAATACTTATCCCACAGTGTTCTGTACAAAATTAAATTTGCACAGATAATCTAAATATTGCAATTTGTTTTAAAACATTTGATTTTATTGCAAACTGATATAAAAACAATTTAAATAATTGCAAAATGATATTTTGAGTTTTAAAAACTATTTAAAAATTCTAGAAAATTCCTAATAATTATAATAAATTATTTTAAGGCTAAAATAATCAGTTGTAGTTTAAAAACCCTAATTTAAATATAAACTAAATTAAGGGGCTTACAATAGGTTATGTTTCAATTCTGTAACTAGACAAACGTCTTTTATTACAGGATAAGGAGATATACCAACAGTGCCATTGCCAATGATATCACCTCTCAGATTGTTTCCGAATGAGACATATCCTTTTTTCTTCATCGATAGCGTGGCGAACAAAGATGCATCACCAGTCATGTGCTGCGAACATCCGCTATCGAGGATCCACTTGCTTTTAGCATGAGAGGGTTGAGGGTCCACCTACAAAACAAGTAGATGAATCCTTTGGTACCCATTTACTGAAGGGTCTATATTGATTAGTCTTAGGTCTCCAAAATAATGTGCGATTGTCAACAAATTTTCTTGCTAAACAATACTGTGATATGTGTCCATGAGTACCACAGTATGTGCAAGTAAGTTTTAAAAATATGTTAGTGGAATCTGTGTTGACATGCATATGTGGTTTCTTTGAAAACCTATAAGTAAAAGCATAGTGATATTAGTATTTCTTTCGTGCTTTCTGTGTTTTAGTCCTCTTAGGTGTATGCTTAGCATTAGGACTAAACTTAGGCTGTGTCACAGGTATTGCCTGTTTGCATAACTTGATTTCTAAATTTTTAGAAACCGCAAAAGACTCTTCATATTTAACAATCATGTCAATAAGTCTTTGTTCTGTGACTAAGTGCTTCTTCTTCTTCTCTATGTCATATAACTCTTGTATTTTGACATAGTCTCTTTCTTTCTTTTCAACTTTGAGGATAGCCTCATGATAATCTACTTTAATCTTGGCTATCTCTTCCGTGTTACCGGTAGTAGACGTCTCTTTAATGTCTTCAATGAGGCTGGACAGTCTAGCTACTTCGGTTGTGTATGCCTTAATCTCTTTTCGAGATTGCTTATACTTGTCAAGCACATTTCTGTGTTCTTCAAGTAGTTCGCTGAAGGCATTTTCTAATTCATCGAAAGTAAAATCGTCATACAAAGGGTTTGAGGATACCTTATCAAAAGCCATAAGACAGACATTGGCATTTTTCGCAGGGTCTGTCTTCTTCCTCTGTATCACTGGCGTCACTTTCATGCCAGATACTTGTATTTGCATACTTTCGACTTCTTGTTGCTTTTCTTCTTGATCTTGATCTATCGTATAGACAACTTTTTTTTGAAGTTTGATAGTCCTTCTTCATATGCCCTAATTTCTTGTATCCAAAGCATATTATTTCATCTTCATTGCTTTCTTGGATATCTCTCTTCCTTCTGTTTGATTTCTCAAACTTCAGGAATTTTTTGAAGTTCTTCACTAGTAGGACTTGTTCATCACCACTTGATGATTCTTACTCAGAATCATTGTATGTTGATTTTCTGGCATGAGCTTTAAAGGCGATAGATTTTTCTTTTAGGGTCACTTCTTCAAACTCTTGCAGATCAAGCTCATGGGTCATGAGCTTGCCCATCAGTATTTCCAGAGACATGGTGGTGAAATCGTTTCCTTCAATGATTGCAGTTGCCTTTGGGTTCCAGTTCTTGGTTAGAGCCCGTAGCACTTTTCTGATCTTCTCGTGATTACTGTAATCCTTACCAAGAGATTACAAAGGATTAGTAATATCAAGAAAATGAGTGAACATCTGTCTAATTGACTCATCGAATTTCATTTTAAAATATTCATTCATGTGTTAGTCTGCTGATTTTGGATTCATTCACTTGGGAAGTACCTTCCTGAGTTACCTCAAGAAATTTTCAAATCTCATGAGACGTCTTGCAGGTTGAAACTCTGTTGAACTCCGTTTTATCAATTGTACAGAACAGTACATTGATGGCCCTAGCATCTAGACTAGCCTTTGTTTTTTTAGCCTCTGTATTTGTTATGAGGCTTGTCTACAAGCACGCCAACTACTGTAGGTGCCGATTTCTTATAACCGTCAACTACTATAGACCAAAGATCAAAGTCAAGAGACTTTAAAAAGAATGTCGTTCGTGTTTTCTAGTAGGTATAGTTTGTACCATCAAATAGTAGAGTCTATTTGTGGATTGTCCTTCACCGTTGAATATTGATTTCACGGCTGCCATATATATCCTATGAGGTTTGTTATATTAGAATATAACCTGCTCTGATACCAATTATAGGACCGTTGAGCACCTCTAGAGGAGATGAATAGAGTGAGTGCGAGTGCAGCAGAAAATAATCACTAATTTAAAATTAAAAGTAGATAACTATGGCAGTGAATAAGAGACAGTAAATAAATATAGCAAAAGATAGAGAGATCAAACTCAGTGACACGATGATGTATACTGGTATCCCTCTGAGAGGACTAATCCAGTCTCGAGTACTCTTGCTCGATGCTAATCCACTAAGGCATAAGCTAATTGAGAGCTTGCAGTCTCTTACAACACCGTGCTTGGTGACAAGTGCAAGACCGACTTCACAATACCGTGATTGGCGACGAGCGCACGACCGACTCCATAACAGAGATAGTTTCTGAACTTTGAACAACCTCTTTACAACTCTTGAGAACCAAAAGACTCTAGAACAAATAGATATTACTGGCTTTTGGCTAAGACATGTGTAGGTGAAATATGAAAGCTTTTTTATCAGATGAAAACACTTATTGAAGAGAGAAGAGAAGATAAAATTGATTGAGTGATTTGGAATGAGAAATTCTCTTCTATTTATAGGTGTTTTCGAGGACCGAACTCGGACAAAATTCGGGCAGAGTTCTAATGCAAAGATTTCACAAACGAACGTTGCATGCATATTTAGAGGCAACAAATATTTAAATTCAAACTGACCGAACTCGGTCAGAGTTCGGACCGAACTCGGTCAGAGTTCGGACCGAACTCGGTCAGAGTTCGGACCGAACTCGGTCAGAGTTCGGACCGAACTCGGTCAGAGTTCGGACCGAACTCGGACCGAACTCGGCTTGAGTTCTCTCTTCAGTAAAAATGTAAAATATTTGTCAATTTTGTTGCCGAAGGTGAATGATATTTTTGGTAAGTGGACTTTGGATGGGTAGGCTGTATAGGAAAGTGGACTATGATTAACCTAAGCCAGTAGTATCCAGTCGATCTTACAATTTATATCCAAAACTCAATAAAGATAAAATACATAATAAATTATAAAATAACGCGGACTTGATTCCAATAAAAATGAGCTTCGGAATGATAATTCACACGCTTGCTGATGTACTAGTACACTTTTTGATATTGATTTCATAATACCTGAAATAATTAGCAACAGTTCGTATATTTTGTGTATTGACTTAAGTTAGTGTTGATTATTAAAATCGTGTATGATCATGGAATGGTCCAACACCCACCACGGAGTCTACTTTCTTCCTTTTGAAGATTTTAGGAGCCATAAAATTGACAAGGAAGAAGAAAGAAGATATACCTTAAAGAGAAAAAAAAAATAGAGAATGTCACATTCTTGAGCTTCGTAGACCTAAGGAGAAAGGAGGAAGGAAGCTTGGAGGAGATGAAAACTATGATTTTGTAGAGTTTTCGGTGCTCGGATGGTGGAAATATGAGGAAGAAGAAGGGTTTATAAAGGGGCTAGGGCCGGCTGTGCTGTTCTGGAAATTTGAACCAACGTCAACCGAACTCGGTCCGAGTTCCGACAGAGTTCGGCCACTTGTATTTCTATTTCATTTTATGCATAATCAATAATAAATATACTTAATAACCTTTATTTTTTAATTTAATAATATTTATTACTTTGGGTTAACTGTAGGGCCGGATCCCAACTAGCGGTAGTCCGTAGACACATTGCACCGCGTTGCTTAGACTTTTACATCTTTTTGACATAATTACCCAAAATAACTTCAATTAATAAATATTAAAATCTCAAGTTTTAAGAATTTTTATTAAACATAATGTATTATGAGTCTAAAAATTCAATTATGCCTAGTTCACGTTGCAGGTAATTGAAACAGTCTTCAGCCAACGGTTTTGTGAAAATATCTGCTAATTGATGATTTGTGTCAATGAATTTTAAGTAAATATTCTCGTGTTATTGGTGATCATGTAAAAAGTGATTACGTATATCTATGTGCTTTGTACGTGAGTGACAAACAGGGCTCTTAGTCAAATTGATAGTGCTAGTGTTGTCACAATATATGAAAATCTTAGAGTAGTACTGTCACTACCACATTTCTAGTTTGAGGGTATTTTTTGTTATTTTTGAATTATTTAAATTTAATATATTTTATTAGAAATTTAAAATAATTAATTTAAATGGTGTGATTTAAATACTAGTTAATTGATTGCCATGTTGGTTAGGTTAGTCTAACCTAGATTGGACCTAACCTAGATTAGTCATAGCTAGTCTAGTTAGCCACATTGAGAATTAGTTAGTATTGGATAATGGTCTAAGTCATGGTTAGCTAAGTGATTGGGTTGCAACTTGACTAGGAATGAGCCCTAGATTCTAGGCCATTCATTAGAATTGATTCATTGATAGCCCTTGGATGCACCCCCTAAAAACCCTAACCCTAGCTAAGTGGCCGGCCAAGGACCCCCTTGCCTATATAGTATCTCTATTGGGAGTTGTGCCTCTTTTCAATATTCTATCATTTTCCTAAGAACTAGGTGAGCCTTCATTTTTATTTCTTCATAGTTTAATCATTAGTGCTCTATTTTTATTGAGATTTCTTCCATAGTATTCTAAATACTGTTCTCCTACTGTTTGTGGAGTCAAATCTCAGGATTGAAACAATTTGGAGACTTTGAGTGGCTTTTGGGGATCTCCTTTGAAGAGGCTTTTTGTTGTCAAGAACACACATAGGTAAAACTCCATTCCTCCATTGAAATTAGGGTTTCTTTGTATAAACACCAAGCCTAGGTGTCCTTGTACTGTAGGAATAGGGTTTGCACCATTTTGTGTCCTGTACGTGTCCGTATCGGACACGTATCAGTCGACAAATGCAGGTGTTCGACGAAATTCCACAGTGGGCATTTCGATCGAGATTTTGAAATGTTTTTTAATAGGAAATTAGGTTTTTATATGGCTTATTGATTTCCCATTGATCGAGTTAGATTCGAGTCCAGTTCGTGTCGATACTGGACTCGTGGACACGCCCCGCGTGCGCGCAGTGGACTGTCCTGCTACTCGCATGTCCGTTCGACTGTTCTAGGGTTCGAGGACACGTATCCTTTGACATATGCCTTGGGGCAATGTCTGACATGACACCCCCAAGACCACGTGTTCTGTTAGTTCGTGTCGAGTGCAGGAGTCGACCCGCACTGGACACAGGAACTGTCGTCTGAACCCCGTCTGTGTGCATTGAGTTTTTGTGTGTATTTGGACACGTTGTGTCCTGTTTTAGGACACCATTTTGTTTGAGTGTCACCTGCTGATATCCACTAATAATTAACTATCTAGGTTTCATCATTTAATCGAATGTGGAATGGAGAAAATTTCCAGTCGACTGATACACTAGAGTATCAATGAACACTGTTTTATTTCTTATTATTTAATGATTACATTATGTGTTTGGTTATGACTAAATTGCTAAATTTATATCCTAAACATGTTTGCTAATCTCTGTTAAGTTGATTTAACATATTAGAATAGGTCTTGTGGCATGAAATAGGATTTTGGTAATGAGCTAGGCTTCGAAATCAATGTATCGAATGATACTCAAGGTGTCAGTAAACTAATCACTGTTCATTGTTTCCTTTACTAATTTTTCCTGTTAATGCCATGTATTAGTTATGTTTTAATTACCTGAACACTAGACATCATGCTAGGATGCAATTCTCAGTTTTTGATTGATTATCATGATCGAATTCACATGGAAGTAATGAAATCCTGAATTGGTTTCCCATTTTATTCCTTGGTTTTAAACCTGAAATTGTTCCTTAAATTCTGAACCTGAGATGATTCCTGAGTTAGGATTTGCTACGATTTTCTTTCTCATAACTGCTAAGTCATATTGGTATGGCTAACTGTCTGAATGTTTGGATTTTATTTGTTTTGAACTGTCAAGTAGTTCTTCTATTTCCTGTCAACTGAGAGTTCTATGTGTATTATTGGATTTCGAAAACTGAATTGGGTTCCTTTACTTAATCAATGCTAATTCCTATACCTGAGATTTCATTCATCCCTTTATGAACTGCAATGGAATGATATTCAATGTAGTTAACTGTTAAATGTTAGCCATGACTGAACTCAACGGGTGGTTGAATGGTTGTTTCAATAACCTGAGTATTCTTCCAATATCTGAGAACACATAAACACAGCAGCACACACCTTATGTTCCTATGAGCACATCACACACACACACTAGCACACATATTCTATTTCTTGGAACACTACACTGTTTTCTAAATTCCTGCTAACACACACACATACATGTTTCAGTTCACATATTTTTCTGAGAAGCTCAGTCACGTACACACCTTGTTTTACAATTTTACTGTCACTTGCACATATGTAGCATATATACATATTCCTGCGGCACACACTGTTTTTTGAGTTCCCTTCATGTATTCCCATACACACATGCATGAACAGTAGACACACACACACACACACATCTAACATATTATCCCCTTTCTATGAAATACAATGTATATATTTCCATATGGGTATGCCTATAGCTTTATATAGCATGCCTAATCTAATGTGAATGTGTGAATGGTAGAGCAGGATATATGGGAATTTCTATGTGTAATAGCTAATGTGTTAGGCATATTTCTATTGTATATATATATATATATATATATATATATATATATATATATATATATATATATATATATATATATATATATACAATAGAAATATGCCTAATATTCATGATATGAATAGTGATATATATATATATATGGTATTGGCCTATGGTGTGTCTGTTTGCCTAGTAAGAGTTTAGTTAGACTTGTTTAGTCTTGATTAGGCCTAGAATAGACTAGTTAGACTAGTATAGACTTGTTTGACTTAGGTTTGACTTGGTTGACCTAGTTTGACTTCTAGGGTTGACCAAGAGTTGACT
This sequence comes from Iris pallida, assembly GCA_029216955.1. Taxonomy (NCBI): domain Eukaryota; kingdom Viridiplantae; phylum Streptophyta; class Magnoliopsida; order Asparagales; family Iridaceae; genus Iris; species Iris pallida. The sequence goes on from JANAVB010016195.1 coordinate 20,899,195, forward strand.
TTGGTCTAGATTGACCTAGATTCATTTAGAATGCATTAAATTGCATCGTATAATCATTTTAGACATGCTGTGACTTGTGCTGTTCTGATTAGGAGCCAGACACCACTCCTCAGGCAGTATTTTCTTCTGGACATCCAGGATATCAGGCGAGTACATTCTCTGACCGTTTCATTCTTGCTAGGAGTACTTTTTTGCTCTAGATTATCTTACTTGATGCTGACACGATGGAAACATGGATTAGTACTATATGGATCTTTTCATACGATGTTATCCCCCTCGGGAGCATCAGATACATCATGTTATGTGCGTTTCACTTTCATCGTGTACTCTTGTGCTTTCACCTTACATGTGCACTCTTATGATTCATGTACTCTCATGAACACGGAGCCCCCATGTTTATATTCACGTGCACCCTATATGGGCCCCCATGTGAATATCATGTAATAACATAACTTGTCTAGGTCCTTGTGTATTGATTGGGGTACGGTGGAGTATAAATAGTCATGTGGACAATTTCCAAAGTAGTATAGCCATGTACGACCTCTCATGTTTATTATCAAGCTGTTCACATGTCTAGCTTGTACTCTAAATCACTAGTTCACTGTAGCTCTTTACTTATAGTAGATATTTCATTACAGCCTTCTTTTACTCATGTTACTCTTCAGCGTTTCATGTATTTTACTCTATTGCCTGTATTTTATTCCTGTCATTATATGAACTGCGTGAGAAGTACTGTGCTTGCTCCTGTCCTGACTGGACCTGTTGAAATATTACAGAGGATGAGGACGAGGCTGGCTGTCCTACATATTATGGGGCTACCTTAGATGACAGCTGTGACTTGGACCAGCAGCCGGACCCTATAGCTGTGGATGACACTCCTCTAGATTAGGATGTCTTTACTTTTCTGGATTACTGTATATATTGATTCTGAGATGTTTGGATATGTAATTATTTAGATACTTAGACTTCTGGATTGTATATCGGTGTTTCATTTCTGGATACCTATCTATCTATCTTTCTGTTTTATCATTCTGCCTTAGATGTGATTGAGACTGTATCTGCTATGTCACCTTCATTCGGAGAGTATATACTGTACAGGTATCTTTATATTGTTAGTTGATTGACCTAGGACAGTATTCTACCGTCGATACTGCGGCGTAGGCTGGACGTACCCACGTCTCGTGCCCTTACTCTAGGGTGCGGGTCGTGACATATTTTTAGTGATGGCCCATGCAGGTCCTAGTTTAGAAATGTAGTGGTATTCGAACTAGAATATTACTGCAGCCTGCAGTAGGATTAGAATATTTTTGAAGGTACTCAATCACATTAGAAAAAACTCTTTATCAGATTTTGTATATCTACATTTTTTGCTATTTGTCTTCCTTTAAATATTAACTGTCCACCTTTGCTATTTTCGACTCATTCTTAGTAATTGTTTCTTGTTTGATCAGTATCTCTAGGATGGTTGAGACGAGATCTCATCGCCCCGGACCGGGGGATGCTGTAGAGGGGTCTGCCACCTCTCGTCCTCAGCAAGCAGCTGGCCCCTAGTACCGCAGCCCCAGTCATGCCAGCTGGGGTGGGTGTTTCAGCTGCGTTCGGAGGAGCCCCTCCACCAGCAGCAGGGTTCAGGCCGAGCCCAGTAGTTCCGGATGTGCTTTAGCAGTAGCAGCCACCTCCGGGGACAGTTGACGTCGTTCAGCTGTTTGCTTTCTTTCGGCAGTTTATGGAGGGTCAGCAGGCCCAACAGCAGAGGCAGACAGCAGAGATCAGCCGAGGCATCGATCTAGCCGTGACTACGGTGGAGAGAGTTGTAGCTCAGCCAACGGCAGCCTCGCAGTCGTACCAGCCACGGGAAAAAGGCATCTAGGATTTTTAGAAGATGTACCCTAGGGACTTCCGAGGGACAGAGGGGATCCTGTATACCGACGAGTAGATCGAGCACATGGAGGAGATATTCAGGTTGGTTGAGATCTCGACGAGGCTCCAGATTGAGGCAACGGCCAGCATGATGCAGGATCTGGCCCGTACGTAGTACCAGGCCGACCCGAGGGTTGGTACTGCAGGACAGACTTGGGCAGTATTCAAGAAGCTGTTCAAGGAGAAGTTCTTCCCGGATGCAGCACTGGGAGCCCTCGAGACTCAGTTCGAGGCTCTAGTCGAGGGGAGCCAGTCTGTGGAGGAGTACGCAGGAGAGTTCTGCCGCCTGGGCAGATTTGTGGAGGGCTTATCGGAGGCGACGAAGGCCCGGTGGTTCCGGAAGGGCTTGGTAAAGGAGGTCAAGTCCTACACCAAGAATACCTGCAGTGCTACCTTTGAGGAGATCCTAGTAGACGTGCTAGCTGCAGAGGATGATCTTGAGCTTAGGCTCAAGAGGGGGCGAGACTTCCAGGGAGGCAGCAGTAGCGGAGGACCGGCCAAGAGGCCGAATTTCCAGCAGCAGCATCAGCAGCACCACCAGCAGCAGAGATTCCAGCCGCAGCAGTTTCAGCAGCCGAGGCATCAACCAATGCAGCATCAGCAGCCTAGGCAGCAGCAGCAGGCCCCGAGGCAGCAGACTATCAGTTGTACTTTCTGCAAGAAGTCGGGGCACGGTTGGACAGATCGCAGGAATAGACTGGGGAAGTTCCTCTTGTGTGGATCGTCAGAGCATCATTTGAGGGACTGTTTCCTCTTTGCGGGCAGGACAGCTCAGGGAGCCGGAGCCAAGGCTCTAGGGGGACCGTAGAAGGGACCGTTGCCGACTCAGCAGCAGCAGTTTGTGCAGCACCAGCAGCAGGCCAAGGGAGGCCAGCAGGGGCGAGCCTTCGCCATGGCAGCCGAGGATGCGGAGGCCATAGGAGAGCTGATTGCAGGTTCGGTTCTTTTCGACTCCAGTCCAGCTTTTGCATTATTCGATTCCGGTGCTTCGTATAGTTCTATATCAGTATCATTTGTGGTTAGACACGGTATCATAGCTGAATTATTGCCTAGGACTTACAAGATCACGATCGGGGGTGGTATTATCCTTGTGAGTGATGTTTGTAAGGGTCAGAGTGTTATTTTGGGAGGCCGTGAGTTGGAGGTGAGCCTGCTCGTAATGTCATTACCGAAATATGATATAGTACTCGGTATAGATTGGTTGAGCAGGCACCATTCCAGCAGTGATTGCAGAGGGGGTAGAGTTCTCTTCAGAGTGCCGGGGAAGCCAGAGTTCGAGTACTCCAGACGTCAGGCGGAGCAGAGCAGCGGAGTTTTCCGCAGAGTCTCGGTTGAGGAGCAGACGATTCCACACCCCTTGATAGCAGAGTATATGGATGTTTTTCCAGAGGAGTTGCCGGGATTACCACCAGACAAAGATATTGAGTTCTCGATAGACTTGGTTCCAGGAGCGGAACCCATCTCTCAGTACGTCTATCGAGTGAACAACAGTGAGTTGGTGGAGCTGAAGAAGCAAGTGGATGAGTTGCAGGACAAGGGCTTCATCCGTTCGAGTTTGTCGCCATGGGGTGCACCAGTATTATTTGTGCCAAAGAAGGATGGATCAGTACGGATGTGTATTGACTACAGGGCACTTAACAACCTGACGATCAAGAACAGATACCTAGTACCGCGGATCGATGATCTCTTTGATCAGTTGAGCGGAGCTCGGGTGTTCTCCAAGATTGATTTAAGGTCAGGTTATCACCAGATGAAGGTGAAGGGGGAGGATATTCCTAAGACCACTTTCAGGATGCGGTACGGGTAGTTTGAGTTTTTGGTTATGCCGTTTGGGCTAACCAATGCACCAGCAGTGTTTATGAACCTAATGAACAAGGTGTTCCACCAGTACTTGGACAAGTTCGTGGTGGTGTTCATTGACGACATCTTGGTATATTCCAAGACTGAGGAGGAGCACGAGGAACACTTGAGAGTAGTACTGGAGACTCTCAGGAATGAGCAGCTTTATGGAAAGCTCTCCAAGTATGAGTTCTTCTTGGACCGGGTTGACTTTTTGGGGCATGTGGTGACTGGAGATGGGATCTCAGTTGACCCCAAGAAGATCGTAGCAGTTGAGGCATGGGCAGCGCCGACTTCAGTGGCAGAGATCAGGAGTTTCTTGGGGCTGGCAGGATATTATAGGAGATTTGTGCAGGATTTCTCCCGGGTTGCAGAGTCGTCGACTCGGTTGACCCAGAAGGATGCTGAGTATGTTTGGTCAGAGGAGTGTCAGGCAGCTTTTGATGAGTTGAAAAAACGGCTTACGACAGCTCCAATTTTTACATTGCCATCTGGTTCAGGAGGGTTCACTATCTATAGTGACGCTTCAGGGAAGGGGCTGGGTTGTGTCTTGCAGCAGCATGGGAAGGTGATTGCCTATACTTTCAGGAAGTTACGTCCCCATGAGAAGAACTACCCTACCCACGACCTGGAGCTGGCAGCAGTGATATTTGCTTTGAAGTTGTGAAAGCACTACCTGTATGGAGAGAGGGTAGAGATTTTCACAGATCATAAGAGCTTAAAGTATGTGTTTACACAGAAAGAGCTCAACATGAGGCAGCGTAGATGGTTAGAGCTGATGAAGTACTTCGACGTCTTGCTTCAGTATCACCCAGGGAAGGCCAACATGGTTGCCGATGCCTTGAGTAGGTATCCGACAGCCATGTGTTTGATTATGGACCGTCACTTGCTTGCTAATTTGGAGAGTCTGGAGATTGAGGTGATCGTGCCCGGAGTTCAGATGCAGATGTGGGGTCTGCAGATTCAGTCAGACTTGGTGGAGAGGATCAAGTCGACACAGTTTGAGGACGTTGCTCTGCGGTGTCTCCGAGAGCAGGTTCGAGCAGGATTGCTGGATGGCGAGTTTTCTTTTGCAGAGGATGGTGCCTTGCGGCACGGTTTCAGGTTATGTGTGCCCAGCAGAGATCTCAGGGAGCAGGTTATGCAGGAGGCCCACAGATCTCAGTACTCTATATACTCTGGTGCCAACAAGATGTACCGAGATCTGAGGGAGCACATCTGGTGGTACGGGATAACGCGGGAGGTAGCTCGCTTCGTAGCTAGGTGCTTGGTCTGTCAGCAGGTCAAGACAGAGAGGCAGAGGCCAGGTGGATTATTACAGCCGTTGCCCATTCTTGAGTGGAAGTGGGAGCATATCACTATGGATTTCGTATCTGGGTTGCTGCGTACACCAGAAGAGAAAGACGCGATTTGGGTCATCGTTGATAAGTTGACCAAATCGGCCCACTTCTTGCCATTCAAGGTGGGTACGTCTATAGAGAGGCTTGTGGAGATGTACATGCGGCAGATAGTCAGGATTCATGGAGTTTCGGTCAGCATCATCTTGAATCGGGATAGTCGCTTTACTTTCCATTTCTGGAGGAGTCTGCAGACTAGTTTGGGGCACTCAGCTCAAGTTTAGTACTGCATACCACCCCTAGACGGATGGACAGTCAGAGAGGACTATTCAGACGCTTGAGGATATGCTTCGAACGTACGTCTTGGACTTTGGAGGTTTTCGGAATGATCATCTACATTTGGTGGAGTTTGCTTACAATAACAGTTTTCAGGCCAGTATTGAGATGTCACCTTTTGAGGCTCTGTACGGGCATAGGTGTCGTACACCCTTATCTTGGGATGATGTTGGTGAGCGAGCTTTACTGGGACCAGAGATGGTTGTTGACGCTACCGAGAAGATAAATCTCATCAGGGACAGACTTCGCATGGCACAGGACAGACATCGGCACTGGGCCGATAGCCACTGGAGGCCGCTGGAGTTTGAGGTACATATTAGAGTAGGATTAGATTTAGGTTTATTTGTTGTGTTTTGTTGAATCATGTTGTTTATCATAGTTAACATGAGACCTTGTTTGTGTTTAGGTCGGAGACATGGTTTTTTCTGCTGATATCTTCGACTCGTGGTACTATACATTTTGGTGGAGGTGGAAAGCTTAGCCCGCGCTTCATCGGACCTTTCGTGATCAGCGGGAGAGTCGGTGACGTGGCATACAGGCTAGACTTGTCACCTACACTAGTGGGTGTCCACAACGTATTCCATGTATCACAGTTGAGACGGTACGTGGCTGACCCTAGCCATGTGCTTGATCATTCAGAGATTGAGGTAGGGCCTACTCTCAGTTATCCAGAGCAGCCTATGGAGATTCTGGATCGCCGAGAGAAGGTGCTGAGAAACCAGGTGATACCCTTGGTTTGCGTCGTATGGAGGCATCATTCTCCAGGAGAGTCTACCTGGGAGCGGGAGGATGAGATGCGCGAGCGATACCCTTATCTTTTTGGATCGTGAGGTATGATCGTCTATCCTTCTCATTGTTAGTTTCGTCTTTCAAATTTGAGGACAAAATTTTTTAAAGAGGGTAGATTTGTCACTACCACATTTCTAGTTTGAGGGTATTTTTTGTCATTTTTGAATTATTTGAATTTAATATATTTTATTAGGAATTTAAAATAATTAATTTAAATGGTGTGATTTAAATACTAGTTAATTGATTGCCATGTGGGTTAGGTTAGTCTAACCTAGATTGGACCTAACCTAGATTAGTCATAGCTAGTCTAGTTAGCCACATTGAGAATTAGTTAGTATTGGATAATGGTCTAAGTCATGGTTAGCTAAGTGATTGGGTTGTAACTTGACTAGGAAGGAGCCCTAGATTCTAGGCCATTCATTAGACTTGATTCATTGATAGCCCTTGGATGCACCCCCTAAAAACCCTAACCCTAGCAAAGTGGCCGGCCAAGGACCCTCCTTGCCTATATAGTATCTCTATTGGAAGTTGTGTCTCTTTTCAATATTCCATCATTTTCCTAAGAACTAGGTGAGCCTTCATTTTTATTTCTTCATAGTTTAATCATTAGTGCTCCATTTTTATTGAAATTTTCTTCCATAGTATTGTAAATACTGTTCTCCTACTATTTGTGGAGTCAAATCTCAGGATTGAAACAATTGGAGACTTGAGTGGCTCTTGGGGATCTCCTTTGAAGAGGCTTTTTGTTGTCAAGAACACACATAGGTAAAACTCTATTCCTCTATTGAAATTAGGGTTTCTTTACATAAACACCAAGTCTAGGTGTCCTTGTACTGTAGGAATAGGGTTTGCACCATTTCGTGTCCTGTACGTGTCTGTATCAAACACGTATCAGTAGACGAACGCAGGTGTTCGTTGAAATGCCACAGTGGGCATTTCGATCGAGATTTTGAAATGTTTTTGAATAGAAAATTAGGTTTTTATATGGCTTATTGATTTTCCATTGACTGAGCTAGATTCGAGTCCAGTTCGTGTCGATACTGGACTCGTGGACACGTCCCGTGCGTGCGCAGTGGACTGTCCTGCTACTCGCGTGTCCGTACGGCTGTTCTAGGGTTCGAGGACACGTGTTCTTTGACACATGCCTTGGAGCAATGTCTGATATGACACCCCCAAGACCACGTGTCCTGTTAGTTCGTGTCGAGTGCAGGAGTCGACCCGCACTGGACACAGGAACTGTCGACTGAACCCAATCTGTGTGCATTGAGTTTTTGTGTGTGTTTGGATACGTTGTGTCCTATTTTAGGACACTATTTTGTTTGAGTGTCACCTGCTGATATCCACTAATAATTAACTATCTAGGTTTCATCATTTAATCGAATATGGAATGGAGGAAATTTTTAGTCGACTGATACACTAGAGTATCAGTGAACACTGTTTTATTTCATGTTATTTAATAATTACATTATGTGTTTGGTTATGACTAAATTGCTAAATTTATATCCTAAACATGTTTGCTAATCTCTGTTAAGTTGATTTAACATATTAGAATAGGTCTTGTGGCATGAAATAGGATTTTGGCAATGAGCTAGGCTTCGAAATCAATGTATCGACTGATACTCAAGGTGTCAGTGAACTAATCACTGTTCATTGTTTCCTTCACTAATTTTTCCTGTTAATGCCATGTATTAGTTATGTTTTAATTACCTGAACACTAGACATCAAGCTAGGATGCAATTCTCAGTTTTTGATTGATTATCATGATCGAATTCACATGGAAGTAATGAATCCTGAATTGGTTTCCCATTTTATTCCTTGGTTTTAAACCTGAAATTCTTCCTTAAATTTTGAACCTGAGATGATTCCTGAGTTGGGATTTGCTACTGATTTTCTTCCTCATAAACTGCTAAGTCATATTGGTATGGCTAACTGTCTGAATGTTTGGATTTTATTTGTTTTGAACAGTCAAGTAGTTCTTCTATTTCCTGTCAACTGATAGTTCAATGTGTATTGTTGGATTTCGAAAACTGAATTGGGTTCCTTTACTTAATCAATGCTAGTTCCTATACCTGAGATTTCATTCATCCCATTATGAAACGCAATGGAATGATATTCAATGTAGTTAACTGTTAAATGTTAGCCATGACTGAACTCAATGGGTGGTTGAATGGTTTTTTCAATAACCTGAGTATTCTTCCAATATCTGAGAACACATAAACACAGCAGCACACACCCTATGTTCCTATGAGCACATCACACACACACACACTCTATTTCCTGGAACACTACACTGTTTTCTAAATTCCTGCTAACACACACACATACATGTTTCAGTTCACACATTTTCCTGAGAAGCTCAGTCACATACACACCTTGTTTTACAATTTCACTGTCACTTACACATATGTAGCATGTATACATATTCTTGTGGCACACACTGTTTTCTGAGTTCTCTTCATGTATTCCCATACACACATGCATGAACAGTAGACACACGCACACACATCTACATGTTATCCCCTCTCTATGAAATACAATGTATATATTTTTATATTGGTATGCCTATAGCGATATATAGCATGCCTAATCTAATGTGAATGTGTGAATGGCAGAGTAGGATATATGGGAATTTCTATGTGTAATAGCTAATGTGTTAGGCATATTTCTATTGTATATGTATATGTATATGTGTAATAGCTAATGGTAGAGTAGGATATATATGTGTCTATATATATATATATATATATATATATATATATATATATATATATATATTTATAAAAATATATATATATATTTATAAAAATATATATATATATATATATATATATATATATATATATATATATATATATATATATATATATATATATATATATATATATATTTTATATATTTATAAATATATATATATATATATATATATATATATATATATATATATATATATATATATATATATATATATAATATATTATATATATATATATATATATATATTATATATATATATATATATATATATATATAATATATATATATTATATATATATATATATATATATATATATATATATATATATATATTCATGAAAAAAAAAAAATATATATATATATATATATATATATATTCATGATGTGAATAGTGATATATATATATATATGGTATTGGCCTATGGTGTGTCTGTTTGCCTAGTAAGAGTTTAGTTAGACTTGTTTAGTCTTGATTAGGCCTAGAATAGACTAGTTAGACTAGTATAGACTTGTTTGACTTAGATTTGACTTGGTTGACCTAGTTTGACTTCTAGGGTTGACCAAGAGTTGACTTTGGTCTAGATTGACCTAGATTCATTTAGAATGCATTGAATTGCATCTTATAATCATTTTAGACATGTTGTGACTTGTGCTGTTCTGATTAGGAGCCAGACACCACTCCTCAGGCAGTATTTTCTTCTGGACATCCAGGATATCAGGCGAGTACATTCTCTGACCGTTTCATTCTTGCTAGGAGTACTTTTTCGCTCTAGATTATCTTACTTGATGCTGACACGATGGAAACATGGATTAGTACTATATGGATCTTTTCATACGATGTTATCCCCCTCGGGAGCATCAGATACATCATGTCATGTGCGTTTCACTTTCATCATGTACTCTTGTGCTTTCACCTTACATGTGCACTCTCGTGATTCATGTACTCTCATGAACACGGAGCCCCCATGTTTATATTCACGTGCACCCTATATGGGCCCCCATGTGAATATCATGTAATAACATAACTTGTCTAGATCCTTGTGTATTGATTGGGGTACGGAGGAGTATAAATAGTCATGTGGACAATTTCCAAAGTAGTATAGCCATGTACGACCTCTCATGTTTATTATCAAGCTGTTCACATGTCTAGCTTGTACTCTAAATCACTATTTCACTGTAGCTCTTTACTTATAGTAGATATTTCATTACAGCCTTCTTTTTACTCATGTTACTCTTCAGCGTTTCATGTATTTTACTCTATTGCCTGTATTTATTCCTGTTATTATGTAAACTGCTTGAGATGTACTGTGCTTGCTCCTGTCCTGACTGGACCTGTTGAAATATTACAGAGGATGAGGACGAGGCTGGCTGTACTACATATTATGGGGCTACCTTAGATGACAGCTGTGACTTGGACCAGCAGCCGGACCCTATAGCTGTGGATGACACTCCTCTTGATTAGGATGTCTTTACTTTTCTGGAATACTGTATATATTGATTCTGAGATGTTTGGATATGTACTTATTTAGACACTTAGACTTCTGGATTGTAAATTTACTCCTCTAGATTAGGAAGTAGTTTAGCTCTCCCATCATGCTCATTTCAAACTCACTCTGCATACACTTAGCAAATTCTTGACAAAGTTTTTTATTAGTAGAACCGAATATTATGTCATCTACATAAATTTGCACAAGAAGAATATTATCATTTGAAGACTTGATAAATAAAGTAGTATCAACTCTTCCTTTTAAAAAACTATTTTCAAGTAGAAAGGCACTTAGGCGTTCATACCAAGCACGAGGTGCTTGTTTGAGTCCATAGAGTGCTTTTCTAAGTTTAAAGGCGTGATCGGGTTTTTGAAAATCTTCAAAGCCAGGTGGTTGTTTCACAAAAACCTCTTTTTTCAAAAATCTATTTAAAAATACACTTTTTACGTCCATTTCAAATAGTTTAAAATTGTTAAAACATGCAAATGCACAAAACATACGGATAGCTTCTAGTCTAGCAACAGGAGCATATGTCTCGTCATAATCAATACCTTTTTCTTGATTATAATCTTGTGCTACTAGACGTGCTTTGTTGCGTAGAACTTGCCTATCCTCACTTAATTTATTTCGGAATACCCATTTGGTACCAATTATCGATTGACCAATAGGTTCAGGAACAAGTTCCCAAACTTGGTTTCTCTGAAATTGATTATGTTCCTCTTGAATGACATCAATCCAAAATTCATCATTAAATGCATCTGCTACTGTCTTAGGTTCTACTTGAGATATAAAAGCTACATTAGCTGCTATATCAGTGTCTTTAATAGAAGAACGTGTACTTACACCTTTTGATACATCACCTATGATGAGCGTCTCTGGATGATCTGGCAAGAATATCCAAGATTTGACATTTCTATTAGATCTTCCACAGGGCTCTCCTTGGTAGCAGTATCTTTAGATGACTTGAATTTAATATGTGCATCTTCATTATCACTGTCGCTACATCTGTAACTATTGATATCATCAAAGGTAACATTAATAGATTCTTCAACAATCATAGATCTTTTATTAAAAACTATATATCATTTACTTTTAGCAACATATCCGAGAAATATCCCTTCATCTGTTTTAGAGTCAAACTTACCCAAGTTATCCTTAGTGTTCAGGATAAAACAGTGGCATCCAAAAACTTTAAAATAAAAATATTTGGAATCCTTCTAAACCACAGCTCATATGGTATTTTCTTCGAGATAGGTCGAATCAACACCATATTTAAAACATGACAGGTTGTACTAACAGCTTATGCCCAAAAATATTTTAGAAGATTATGCTGATTCAGCATTACTCTAGCCATCTCGCTTAGAGTACGATTCTTTCGCTCCACAACACCATTCTGTTGGGGAGTTCTAGGACAAGAAAATTTATGGTAATATCTACCATCATCATAAAACTTTTTGAAATCAGCGTTTACGAATTCGCCACCATGATCACTTCGGATACGAGTAATCATGAAGCCTTTTCATTTTGTACCTTTTTACAAAATATCTAAAATTCAAAAATAGCATCACTTTTATTTAATAAAAAGAAAACTCATGTATAACGAGAGAAATCATCAACAATTACAAAGGCATAGAGCTTACCGCCAAGACTAGCGACTCTACTAGGACCAAACAAATCCATGTGAATTAACTACAAAGGTCTAGAAGTACTTACAGCGTTGATAGATTTAAATGTTGACCTAGTTGTCTTGTTCTTTTCACAGTCAGCACATACCATGTCTCTCTTGAATGTGATTTTGGGGAGTCATTTTACCAGCTTTTTGGTGCATAGTCGTGAGATAGTATCCATATTGGCATGTCCTAGCCTCATGTGCCATAGCCAGCTTTCATCTTTATTTGCTACTAGGTACCTTCCTATATTGTTAGTACTTTCTATAAATGTTGTCTTCCCTAATCCCTTCATATACGGGATTACCAGATGACATTTCATATATAGACCATTTATCTTTTACAAAGTTGATACCATAACCATTATCTGCTAAGTGACTTATGCTCAGTAGGTTATGTTTCAACTCCATAACTAGACAAACATCTTTTATTACTGGGCAAGGAGACATACCAACAGTGTCATTTCCAATTATATCACCTCTCAAGTTATTTTTGAAGGAAACATATCCTTTTTTCTTCATCGATAGCGTAGCGAACAAAGATGCATCACCAGTCATGTGCCACGAACATTCGCTATCGAGAATCCACTTGCTTCTAGCATGAGAGGGTTAAGGGTCCACCTACAAAACGAGTAGATAAATCCTTTGATACCCATTTCTTGAAAGGTCTATTTTGATTAGTCTTAGGTATCTAAACAAGTGTTTGATTGTCAACAAGCTTTCTTGCTAGACAATACTGTGATATGTATCCGTGAGTACCACAGTACGTGCAAGTAAGTTTTGAAAAAGTGCTCTTTGTTTCTGTGTTGACATGATTTTGTGTCTTCTTTGAAACCTATATGTGAAAGCATAATTGTGATTAACGTGTTGCTTGCGTGCTTTTTGTGGTTTAGTCCTCTTAGTTGTATAATTAGCATTAGGACTAACCTTAGGCTATATCGCAGGAATGGCATGTTTGCCTAACTTGATCTCTAACTTTTTGGAGACCGCATAAGACTCCTCATATTTGGTAGTCATATCAATGAGTCTTTGCTCTTTGACTAAGTGTCTCTTCTTCTCTATGTCATAAAGTTCATGTATTTTGACATAGTCTCTTTCTTTCTTTTCGATGGTGAGGATAGCCTCATGATAGTCTACTTTGAGCTTGGCTATCTCATCCGTAATATCGATAGCAGATGTCTCTTTAATGTCTTCAAGAAGATTAGACAATCTTGCTACTTCGGTTGTGCATGCCTTAACCTCTTTGCGAGATTTCTTATACTTGTCTAACATATTTCTGTGTTCTTCAAGTAGTTCGCTAAAGGCAGTCTCTAATTCATCGAAAGTAAAGTCATCATACAGAGGGTTAGAAGATACCTTATCAAATGCCATAAGACATACATTGGCAGTACTGCAGGGTCTGTCATCTTCCTCTGATTTACTGGCATCACTTTCGTGCCAGATGCTTGTGTTTACATACTTTCGACCTGTTGTAGCTTTCCTGCTTGATCTTGATCTATCATATGGACTGCTTTTCTTTGACAATGGACAGTCCTTCTTCATATGCCCTGACTTCTTATATCCAAAGCATATAGTTTCTTATTCATTGCTTCCGTGGACGACTTTCTTCCTTCGATTTGATCTCTCAAACTTTAAAAATTTCCGAAGTTCTTTACTAGCAGGGCTTACTCATCACTACTTGAGGATTTTTCGTCAGAATCATTATATGCAACTCTTTTGGCTTGTGCTTTGAAGGCGATAGATTTTTTCTTGGGAATTGTTTTTTCAAATTCTTGCAAGTTCAACTCATGGGTCATTAGCTTGCCTATAAGTGTCTCCATAGTCATTGTGGTGAGATCATTTCCTTCAATGATCGCAATTGCCTTTGGATTCCAATTCTTGGTTAGAGCCCGTAGCACCTTTCTGATCTTCATTTGGTTACTGTAATCCTTACCAAGAGATTGCAAAGGATTAATAATATCTACAAAATGAGTAAACATCTGTGTAATTGACTCACCGGGTTTCATCTTAAATAATTTATATTCTTGTGTTAGTCTGCTAATTTTGGATTCTTTTACTTGTGAAGTACCTTTATGACTTACCTCAAGAAGTCTCTAAATATCATGAGACATAGTACAGGTAGAAACACGATTAAACTCTATCTTGTCAATTGCACAGAATAGTGCATTGATGGCACGTGCATCTAGACTAGCCTTTGTCTTTTCTTCGTCTGTGTATTTGACGTGTGGCTTGTCTACAAGTACACCTTCAATCACTATTGGTGTTAGTTTCTCATAACCGTCAACTACTATAGACCAAAGATCAAAGTCAAGAGACTTTAGAGAGAAACTCATTCGTGTTTTCCAATATGTATAGTTCGTTCCATCAAATAGTGGAGGTCTATTTGTGGATTGTCCTTTACCGTTGAATATTGATTTCACGGCTGCCATATATACTCTATATAGTTGTTATATTAGAATATAACCCACTCTGATACCAATTATAGGACCATTGAGCACCTCTAGAGGGGTGAATAGAGTGTGTACATGTGCAATAGAAAATAATCACCACTTAAAAAATTAACAGATTATAAATTATGGCAGAAATAAGAGAGTAAATTAAATTGCAGTAATAAATAGAAGATCAAACTCAGTGAAGACCGCGATATATACTGGTTTTCTTTTGAGAGGACTAATACAGTCGCGATATTCTTGTCTGCTGTTAATCTACTATTTATAAGCTAAATGAGAGCTTGTCGTCTCTTTACAATATCGTGCTTGGCGACAAGTGCACGACTGACTTTACAACACCGTGCTTGGTGACAAGCACATGACCAACTCCAACAAACTGAGTACAAAAACTGAAAAGTTTTCTGACAGCGACCTCTTTAAAACTTTGTAAACCAAAGACTCTAAATCGAACAGAATATTACTGGCTTTGGCTAAGAGTGGTATAGGTAGAATATGAAAGCTTTAGATCTTTGAAAAATAATTAGGAATAGATAGAGAGAAGAGTGAATGAGTGATTAGAAATGTGAAAATCCTTCTCTATTTATAGTATTTTTCCTGATCGAACTCGGACAGAGTTCAGACTGAGTTCGGATGCGAGAATCCCGCAAATGAACGTTGCATGCAGATTTGGAGGGAACTGAATTTCAAATCTAACCTGACCGAACTCGGACTGAACTCGGTCGAGTTCTGCCAGAGTTCTGATAGATCAGAACTCAATTTGAATGGGCCAAATTGCATAGGTATTTTGGGTTGTTTAGATATGTAGGGTTTTTAAAAGATTGGGTAGGCTTTTGGATTTTGTGGACTGAGAAAACCTAAGCCAGTAATATCACAAACGATCTCACATTTTATATTTTCTAAACTCAATAAAGTAAAAATACAGAAAAAAAAAAAAGAAGACTCAATCTAGATTCTGATACTATTGCTTTTGGATGATGACTTGATTGTTCTTTGTAGATGCAGGATGTAGACGTAGAACATTCTTTGATATTAATTTTAGTAACATGTAACATTAGTAGCAGCTCGTATATTTTGTGTATCGACTTAAGTTGTCGTTGATTATCAAAATCAGGTGTGACCATTTAGGCAATGGGCCAACAGTAATCATGTCTCTTTATTTGAGGCTTGGATATTTTTCTATGCCTCGGTCTCTATAGCATAGCCTTGGAGTTGTTTCATGTTCACTCATTGGTATCACGACACGGTACCATGAGTGATTGCCTGTTTGGCTGGGCCTGGTATTAGGATTGTCCTCAACTATATTTTGCACTTAGATGGTTATGGTAGTTACCATTCATTATATGGATATTTATTTTACTGTTACTTGGCATGTATATTATGTACCTTATTACATCCTTCTGAGGACCTGGTGATCTCTCTAGGTAGTTGGTTGTGCAGAGATAGTTCGCTAATCAAAGAGGTGTTGTTATTTCCGATTCAGGTATTTATCAAGTTTTTATATTTTTATTACTTACATTCGGCTATTTAGCCTAGTTTTGTAGACCTATATTGTTCTTCGGGTCTACTCAAACATATATGTTATTGGGATGCAGACCATGACACATATTGGTTTATATTTATATTCTGTGGATTGAGATAGATATATGTTAGATGATTTGATAGATAGATTTTGAAAACCAAGACAGCTTATACATTTTTGAGTTGTATAAGACCCCTAGATTTTTAGAGTTATTTTTGTTTTTATTATTTTGTTTAATATAGTTATTAATAGATATTTTTCCACTATTATTTTTTATCATTAAATACTCTTTTTCGTAGTTTTGATTTTTGGAGCAAAAATGCCAATCTCTAGCAACGTCCTTCATGAGTTTTGATATAGACAAGTTCATCTTCATTTTTATATATCATGTCCCACGCAAACATTTTCCCTTGTATTCTATTTTCGTCGCACAACTTTCGGATCAACTATGCCATTTGACCATCTACCGTAATTGTTGACCCAACTTCCAATTTAATTTCGGGACTCGACATCGATCCAACCCATTCGACCCAATATATAACTTTAACCTATTTTGAGCCTATTACACACATGCCAATAGTGTCCCACTCAATTGAGTTTCCATGTGCTATTTATTTTCAAATGGTACACAAGACCCATTTATTGTATTTTTGAAGTTAAATTTTATTCGATAAATTGTTTGGACTAAACCCTAGCCCAAACCATTAGTGGAGCCTATCTAGGGTTGCCAAAATCAATTGGAGATATATTTATTTTATTTTTGGACATTTAATAGCAGCCTACATCCATTAAACTCATGCATCTTTGACTTAATCTTCCACATTTCCAAAGTTGTAAATCCCTTTGAATCTCATTACCATATTAGTTGATTGGATGACCAAATCTCCACCAAATCAATTCAAAGCTCCTCCATACAAATCCTAACCCATAGGAGGACCAAAATTTATATATATGAGCTCTCTTTGGCCGTCCACCTCTTTCCAATATTCTAAAATCTGACTACCCCCTTACCATAGGCCGACGGCACAAGCAAGCTTTGGCCAACCACTTCAACCCCTCCAACCAACTTTTTCTCAACTTTCGTGCACTCCACTACATCCATGATGACTTCAAGAGACCCCTCTTCAACCCTATGAAGCCCTGGAAGAGTTTCGTCCACTTATTGGGTCGTTTGGAGGCCGAACTTGAAGGTTATTTTCAACCATAACAAAAAATTTGAACCTAGGTTGGTCATCTTCTTCGATGGGTTTCATATACTTTTCTCATCTATTTCTCCTGGAATTAAAAATAGTTAGTAGCCCTATGTGTCTACTTTGATGTCTAATTCTAATCACATCGTTCCATTCGGTTTGGCCGTAGTGTTCGTTGCACTAAAATTGGTCCAAATTTGACCAATTTCGGTGCAAGGATCTTTCCGATGACTTTCGAACCCGTTTGATCTCGAAAAACTCAATGGTAATGATCCTAACATACTTCTTTATCATATACTAATGCCCAATATTAATATTTTCAATTTATTCATGTGTTTGTGCTATCATTTTCATTATGCTAGTTTTTCGGACCGAAAAGATGCCAAAACTTGGCTATTTGATATCTAAACTTCGTATAACTTTTCTATGATTTTTGTCAAGTGATTATGATGCTGATAATTTAGAATTTTCAAGAATATTAAATTTCCATATTTTTGTGTCGTTCGATTCCAATTGGTTCAATATATGACATAATTATGTAGTAGTTAAGTATGGTGTTTTAATGCAAGTTTTTCATAAAATAAATATATTTAAAATATGTCCAAAAATTATTTATGTATTTTTTTCCTGAAATATTATGATATATTTTGTGATATAAAAATATTATTTTAAATAGTAGTATGATGATGTATGTACTAACATGATTAAATATATATTGGATATGCTAGATGGCTAGTACATATTGTTATTTTTGCTTTTCATATGTGTGTGTGTGTAATATTTTGCTCTCCTGAAGGTGGTCGTGGGCGATTCAGGGCAAATTTTTTGGTTTAGGATCGGCGACGACAGCCGCCATGGTAGATCCGGTGCCACCAGCATCTTTCCTGCTTCCCCTTATTTCTGCCTCCACCTCCTCCCTTCCCCTCCAACAACTCTCACCCCCTCCCCTCCCCTCTCCCCTATAAGTTGCCCCTTCCTCGTCTGTGTCTTCCTCTTGTACGGTGTTGATGCCCCCAGCGGGGGAATTGGCATCTCAGTAGTGGACGGCCTTGGATTATAGGTGTTGATGCCACTCCACTTCCAAGGCCATCCAAGCCACCCCTCGACGAAGCCAAGACCCCCCTCCATCATCCCAAGGCTCCCCATAGGCTATCATAGCCTGTGCAAGTTGGAACAGCCGACTGCAAGTCAAACTAGGGTCGGCCGACCAACAGCAGAATCTGGATTGTAAGTACTACTATTTTCTCAATTTATTTGACCTATCTATTGATATTCGTTTTTGAGGAAATAAATTTTATTGTAAAGCCCTAGATCTCTAGTTTCCTATAAAAAAATTAACGTTCAAATTACTTACCAATAATTAAAGAAAATTTCGTCTTACAGCGTGTCCAGAATTGGCACTGTTCATTGCAAGACAGTTTGAACCATATAACTTCACTTTTACCATCGATATCATATATGAAAACGACCGTATTTCGATTACCTACAACTTTCGTTCAATGAGTTTTTCATAATTTTGTTGTTTTAATGCTTAAATCATTCGATCTTTGAAGGACAAAATTCTATCGTAAAATGAACTATCGACATTACCATCTTGTGAGTCCCAAATAATTTTATTTGCATCCAATGCTCCATATTATTGATCCTCGACTCATGATCATGAATATTTGATAATTTAAATAATTGTTTATCATTTATTTCAGATTATTAAAGTTAGTTTATTTATGGTTAAAATTTCTAATAACGTTGATTTATCCATATGGATATTAGTTTGATCATGAATTGATTTCTAAATGGGATTTATTCAATAATAGGTTATTAATTATATTTCTAGATTTTTAGAGATCTATTTGAGAATTAATATTGAATATTTTATATTTATATTTTGTGGAATTTTATTAGTCCTAGAAGGAGTATTTCGACTAGTATGTATTATGATTTGTTGTGACTATATATATATATATATATTTTTTTTTGTGACTATATATTTTTTTTATATAAAATATTATTATATATATTATCTATATATTATATCTCTATCTATATATCTATCTCTCTATACTCTCTATATATTTCTCTATCTATATCATGTTCGTGTGGTTATTAATGTTCGTTATTATTCTTTATAGGAGGTTTGTGAGACAGAGACTGCAAAGTTGGAGCCGGATCCATAATTTACATTCTCACAACGATTCCAGGCAAGATACCTTACCATCTTGCACTCGTACTTGATTCATGACGTTTGTGTTTTTGCTAGTATTTTACGTCAGTAGAGTGTGTCTAAGTATGACTTGGATGCCATCGATATGTCTCTCGATGTTTGCGTGCTTGTGTGTGTTAACCATATGCGATAGTTGACATTCTCGATGTGTTGAAGTTATACTTCATAACTTCTTTGACCTATTGACACGTCTCATTCACCACACAAGAGTGAGGATCATAGAGTTGGCACGAACCTACGTATTCAGCTAACTACCGGTGCAAGCGGTTCGTGTGTCAGTGCATGTAGAGTTAGATTGTGTCTAGTTTAGTGACTCGCATTGAGATATGGGTGTTCGAGTCATGGATATCTTGTACCATTCTTGGGCGGGGAAGACTACTAGTAGGCGTATGGGATAGCCCCTTTAGATTTATAATCTTTGGAGGAGATTATGGAGTCATGAGCCTCATAGTTTCATAGTTGTCTGTTTGACTCGTAGCTCATAGTTCATAGCATTGGCTCGTAATCCGACACCGACCTGTGATTTGGTGGTATATCATTATCACCTACCCATACATCCAACATCGTCTTCAATATACATTCACATAGTACAGTGAGATGTTGTACTTATCCTTAACCATAGCATGGGACCATGTCTTATCACAGAATAGTGGGCCACATCTTGTCATTGTTTGGGTGGGTGTGGTTCACTGTTTCGATGATGAGATAGTGGACTATATGGTGGTTGGAATAATCATTCAGTTTGTATTATGATATGGGATAGTATTGTCTCAGAATGGTGGGTCACCCCATGTTCTTGTTTGGTTGTTGGGGTGGTCCACTGTTTCAGTGATGGGATGCGAAACCATGCTATGACCCGAGCTATTATTACCCCTTGTCATATTTCATTTACAGTTCATTATGGTATTTTTTTTGTGTATCTTGCTAGTCCCTTAAGGACCTTATGATCTCTCCAGGTAGATGATTGCGCTGAGTTAGTTCGATGATCTTGATCGGTGTTGCTATTTTCTATTCAGATATATTCTGTGACTTTATTTACTTGCTCTTTGCTTATTAGCTTCGCTTTATAGGCCCATATTGTTCTTCGGGTCTAATCAAATATATATATGTTAATGGGCTGCAGACTATGGCACATATTGTTTATTCTTGATTTTATTCTTTATTGTGGATTAAGATATAGATTAGTTAGCATATGTTAGTATACTTTACATCATATTACGATTAGGATAAGTCATTAAATTGGGATACTTATTCTAGTCGTATAGCTGGCATGCTCATGCCTTGGGTTTTTTATATATTTTGGAACTGGGGCATGACATGACGATCTTGACGAAGAAATTTATATGCATCAACCGGAGGGCTTCAAGGTGGATGGCAAGAAAAATCATGTGTGTTTATTGAAAAAATTGTTGTATGAGTCGAAGCAGTCGCCTCGATAGTGGTATAAGTGGTTCGACACCTTCATGACACGGCATAATTTCACTCGAAGTAAGTATGACTGTTGTATTTACTTTCATAAACTTCATGGTAGAGATTATTGTTATTATGTTATTCCCGTAACAGATCGTTAGATGGAAATCTCAATCTCTTAGAAAGAGAGAGATAGATGTTCGTTCTATTAGTGAGATACGAGGTTGATGACTCGATCTCTATGAGAACATGAGTTGATAAAAGCAACTTAGCTGGCGAAGTAAAGATCATCGCAATTCTGCTGGAGTGATTAAGATCACCGTTGTTTTGCTGGGGTGATTAAGATAACCGTTGCTCAAAGCAAGATTCGCCCTATTGCGATCTGCTCCTAGGAACCAACAAGTTCGAAAAAACTTCCGGAATGCTTGTTGTCACCTCCTTTCTCGAACTCGAAGAACTCCAATAGCAGCGGGGCACAACTCTCTTCTTACATTTGAGCGTAAAAATTCAATGAAGGCACGAAGAGAGTATTATAGAGGAGGGCCGAAACCCTAATCATAATATTGGCCGTAACTGATTACGAAAAGATAGGAACGAATAATGGAAAGATTTGAATGAATTAAATTCAAATCTCACAAAAGATGGATCTGATTAATTGACACAATCTTTCCATAACCGCTTAAATCTTCCAATCAGCCACATCAGTAACTGCATGTGCCCCTTAGCCCACTCGGCCTGTCAGCACACGTGTAGATGCGTGTAGCTGCAAAGCAGCACAGCTTCGCAGCAACATAGCAACGCAGCATCACCGTAAGCGCGTCGCGCAGCACCGCAAACGCAAGCGCAGCGTAGTACTACAAACGCGCAGGCGCGCAATGCAGCGTTACAAGCACGCAGCTGCACAGTAGCCCCGCGGCTCCTGTACAGCTCATGTGCGTACACCTGCGCGACTCGTACAGAAGACAAGCGTACGAGCTTATCAACTGTGCACAAGGCGCCATGCGTCGATGCTGACGTGCTAAGTGCAAAGTGCGCCAACAAAGTACCACTATGTGCCCTTGAGCCCGAGCCCGAGTCCGAGTCTGAGTCCGAGTCGCTAAGCTCCATTGGAAAATTATCCCATGAGCATGACAAAAAGCATTAATGCTTCTTTGTTGGGTTAGCCTTCTTTCCACTAGAAAAATACCCCCACATGGCACCCATGTGCCACACCTCATGTGATTTCTCAACACAAGCAAAGCTTTATATAGAGATACAATCCATTTGGCCTAGGCAATGTAGGACTATCTTTCTAGTCTCTAAGGAAAAATACCAATAATCCTCCACATCTCTATATATGGGTTGAGCGTTTCCCACTGTGAGTGTCCATCATGCATTAGGATAGATGTCTCTACAACTTGAATCTTCCGCATGGGTTAAATAACAGCATGATACAAGAATGGAGTAAGCCTTAAATTCTGCACCATAACTAGAATTCTTTCCACTCACATAATGTCATCATCTATGCTTCTGGCTGCACATTAAAGGCCTTGTGCCAGCCTAGTTTTGGTGTATGTATCTTGGGTGTCTACAAGTTTTTCCTCAAGAGATGGCCTACATCTCTATCCATACACTTTAGGTGAGTTCTTTTAAAGAATCTTTGGCATGAAGCTTTCTTCTTCCTTGCGGTGCTACACCGCTATGATATGGCCCAAAGCCGAGACACTGTCTCATGTGGTGTCATGCCACTTGTAGCATGAGGCCCAGCCTCTTTGTAGTGCCAAACTACCCAGCATGAAGCCTTTCGCTTCCTTGCGGTGTTATGTCGCCATGACATGGCTTACAAAGCCGAGGCACTGCCTGATGTGGTGTCACCCACTATAACATGAGGCCCCACCTCTTTGTAGTGTTGCCTACCATTCTTCATCGTACAACATTAGGCCCTCTTGCCTATGTGCGGTGCTACGCCGCTGTGACTTGGCCCGAAGCCGAGGCTTTATCCTCACTAGGTACCTCATGTGGTGTCACCCTACTATAGCATGGTACTACGCTCCTTTGTAGTGCTATGCTACCCGTGTTTCCTGTAAAGCACGCCAGACATTCTAGATGTCCAAGAACTCATTTAAGGCTTCCACGCCATCCTCCCACAGGACTTTGTTCTTTGTAAAAAATAATCAGTAGACAATAGTGGTTCTGGGTTCTTAACCCGCAACATCCCAAGGGACTGCCACTGTTCCTTATATACTTCCAGTCAGTGGTCCTTCTTTAAACTAAAAGTTAGATGCCTAGTAGATTTCTTTTAAACTAATAACATAAAATTTATAGTGGAATTACAAAGACACAATATCAGAGTGTCTTCAAGCCCATCTTACATGTTGTGTCCTCGATCAGCTGGCGCTTAAGACCTTTGGTGAATGGATCTGCCAGATTCTCCTGGCTCCGAACATCAATTATGGCAATAACTTCTTTTTTTAAATAAGATCATTTACCGCTATGTGCCTTAGATGCACAGTCCTCTTCTTGCCATTGAAGAGGTTATTTGATGCCACCGCTGCAGTCGCTTGGTTGTCGCAGTATATCGGTACCGTTGGTATATGCGCACCAACCATTGGAAGAACATACATAAGCTCCCAAAGTCATTCTGCTTCATCCGCTGCAGCCGCCAATGCATAGAACTCAGATTCTATAGAAGAGTTAGATAACATAGTATGCTTCTTCGACTTCCACGATATAGCAGCTCCGCCCATGGAGAAAATATATCCTTCTGTGGGCCTTTCACTCTCTACTTTTGAGCACCAGTTTGCATCACTGAAGCCTCCACTATCTTTGGATCTCCGCAGTAGTGCAGTGCATACTTCTGAGTCCTTTTAAGGTATCTCATAACCCTCTTCACAGCTTTCCAATACTCCATTTCTGATTGCTCGTGAACCGACTCAGCACTACGACAAAAGCTATGTCTGGCCTTATGACAGTAGTCGCATACATCAAACTTTCGATGATGTTTGAGTACACCAGCTGTCTGACTCTTTTCCTTGGATTTGGCTTCAGCTTCTTATCATACCTATACAGCATATCGATCCCTAGAAGATCCTGATACCCATAGCGACGAGCATCTTCTCAATGTAATGAGACTGTGACAATGCTACCCCAGTTTTCGTCCGGATGATCTTTATCCTAGTCGCATACATCAAACTCTCGATGATGTTTAGTACACCAGCTGTCTGACGCTTTTCTTGGAGTTGGCTTCAGCTTCTTGTCATACCTATATGGCGTATCGATCCCTGGAAGATCCTGATACCCATAGCGACGAGCATCTTCTCAATGTAATGAGACTGTGACAATGCTACCCCAGTTTCCTTCCAGATGATCTTTATCCCCAGGATAACATTAGCTTCCCCTAAGTCCTTCATACTGAACTTAGATGAGAAGAACTTTTTTGTCTCAATGACACTTGCTAGATCTGTACCCAAGATCAGCATGTCGTCTACGTAGAGACAAATGACAACTTCTCTCCCATCAGCAAACTTTGTGTACACACACTGTCCATCTCGCTGACCCTGTAGCCGTTTGATCTTATGACTTTATCAAACTTCTCATGCCACATCTTGGGAGCTTGCTTCAGACCATACAAAGATTTTACCAACTTACAGACTTTGCCTTCAAGACCCTTGACGACGAATCCTTCTGGCTGTTGCATGTAAATCTCTTCGGTCAATTCACCATTCAGGAAAGCGGTCTTAACATCCATATGATGAATTACCAGCTTGTGAATTGCGCTCAGAGCAATCAATATCCTGATGGTCGTCATCCGCGCTAGTG
The DNA here is from genome assembly GCA_029216955.1 of Iris pallida. Taxonomy (NCBI): domain Eukaryota; kingdom Viridiplantae; phylum Streptophyta; class Magnoliopsida; order Asparagales; family Iridaceae; genus Iris; species Iris pallida. Next base: position 20,923,911 of record JANAVB010016195.1, read on the forward strand.
GAGCATATGTATCAAATAATCGATCCCCTACTTCTGAAAAAATCCCTTGGCAAATAATCTTGCCTTGAACTTGTCAACAGTTCTATTGGCCTTCATCTTCTTCTTGAAGATCTATATACATCCGATTGGTTTTGCTTCTTCAAGCATGGTCGACTAACACCAATGTGTTGTTGAAGGTTATCGAGTCGTACTGATCATTAATAGTCTCCTTCCAGAAGACAGCATCTCTGGTCTTCATCGCCTCATCATAGGTAAGCAGATTTGCTTCTACATGATAGGTGACAAAATCCTCTCCGAAGTCCTTTTGTCTTCTTACTCACTTAGATACAGGTTCTGTGAGTTTCTGGTTCAACAGTTGTTTCTGCAGCAACAACATCTTCTTGAACTACCTCTTCGTAAGGAACTTGAGCCTCCTGTGCACTCACATTATTCTCCGGAATATCTGCGAGAACAATGTTCTTGTGTCTTGCAAATTTATCTTCAAACAATTCTGTATTGCGAGATCAATGATATGATTTGACTTAATATCAAGGAACCTCCGAGCATCACTCTTATCAGCATAGCCCAGGAATATAGTCTTCGTAGTCCTTGTTTCCAGCTTTTGAATCTTTAAATCTGGAAGCTTCACATACGCCAGACACCCCCACACTCGAATGACATTCAAGTTGGGTCTGACTTTGAACCAGAGTTCATGAGGAGTAACTTCCGAAGTTGCATGCGGCACTCTGTTCAATATGAATGTAGCCATAAGTATTGCTTCACCCCAGAAGCAATATGGAAGACCCGCAGTCAACAGCATTGAGTTCATCATCTCTGTTAACGTTTTGTTCTTCCTTTCTGCAACACCATTTGATTGAGAGGAGTACGAAACAGTTATCTCGTTGATAATTCCATGTTCTCTACAGAATGATACAAATTCATGAGACCTATACTCGTCACCTCGATCACTTCTGAGTCTCTTGAGTTATTATCCAGTTTGACGCTCGGCTTAGCCTTGAAGTCCTTAAATTTCTCAAACGCTTCGTCTTTAGACTTGAGAAGATAAACGAATGCGTACTTTGAGAAATCGTCGATAAAAGTAATAAAATACTTTATACCGGCCTTTGTGGAGAACTGTTTAAAGTCACAGATATCTGAGTGCACCAACTCCAGAAGATCTGTACTTGGGTTTACCCGCTTGAACGGTTTTTTTTGTGATCTTTGTCTGCACACAGACCTCACACTTCTCCAACTTCTTACCCCAATATTTGGAGATAAGCCCTAGACTAGACATCTTGTTTATTCTTTTACAATGAATATGTCCTAGTTTATTATGCCACAACTCAAGAGAATAACCAGAAGAAGAAACTGCATTCACTATCTCCATAGGAGTTACAACTTGAAGTTTGAATATCCCTTCGGTATAAAAGGCCTTCCCGAAGTATGTTTCTTTATAGGAAATAACGACTTGACCAGCGTTAATGTCCATCCTCAAGCCTGCGTTGCAGAGTAGGCTTCCAAAGACCATGTTCTTGGCTATATCAGGTACGTGCTTCACATTCTGAAGCGTCAGCGACTTTCCCGAAGTCAGTTGCAATACCACCGTCCTGATCCTGAGTACTTCAGATTGGGTCTGGTTCGCCACCATAACCTTCTCAGAAATAGGTTGGTATGTGGTGAACCACTCCTTCTTTGAGCAAACATGACGCGAGGCCCCAGTGTCTATCCACTAGTCTGTGTCAATCCCAGATGAGTCAACCTGCGCAATCATAGCAACAAAGTTAGCCTCACCTTGCTCCTTTTGTTTTGGTTTTTCTTCGCAGTCCCTCTTCCAGTGGCCTTTCTTGCCACAGTTGAAACAAGTCCCAGCTTCTTTGGACTTGGGCTTGAACTGAACCGACTTCACTTTCAGATGGTGAACACATTTCTTCTTTTGGTAGGGAGCCTTCTGCTTTCCTTTAGAATTTTCTCCTTGTACCATGTTTGCCTTAGCCATCTGCTTGGACAAGGCGTTCACTTTGAGTTGAGCCCTCAATTCGTCTTCAACATATATCAAGTGCAAGAGGTGTTCCAGATCCACTTTCGTCTTCTTGCGGTGCATGCTCGCGATGAAATTGCTCCACCCAGGTGGAAGCTTGGCGACAATACCCTCGATGACAAAAGCATCGACCAAGGGCATGCTGTCATCTGCCAGCTTCCGACGTAACTTGAGGAACTCCTTGACTTAAGGCAACATGGTTTTGTCATCCTCAAACCACATCCTCCAGAATTTTTCGGTCACATGGAATTTGTTTCTGTTCTCATCTGCCTTATCGAGATTCTCTACAGACTCCCAGACGTCCTTTGCATTGACCGTCTTGTTATATGACTCCGCCAGAGTATCCTCCATTGAGTTCTGGATCAACAACTTACAGAGGTTGTTATCCCGCCTCCATTTCGACTGCAAAGTCGTGGCTTCAGCAACCCTTCAAGCATTTTCACCATCTAGAATCAAAGGCTCAGGATCTGTCAACACATAGTCGACGCTCATGAGTTGAAGATTAAGCTTGACCTTTCTCTTCCAGATGTTGTAATGCTCCTCGTCAAACTTCTCAAGTTTAAAACTTGTGTCGAGAAGTTGTGCACGGTTGTTCTCCATCAGATCTGAATCTTGCTTTGAGATTGTTATTCCCATAATAGACGTTAGAAATCTCGATATCTTAGAAAGAGAAAGATGGATGCTCGTTATATTAGTGAATACGAGGTTGATGACTCGGTCTCTACGAGAACACGAGTTGATAAAAGCAATTTAGCTGGCAAAATAGAGAACACAGCAATTTTGCTGGAGTGATTAAGATTACCATTATTTTGTTGGGGTGATTAAGATCACCGTTGCTCAAAGCAAGATTCGCCCTATTATGATCTGCTCCTAGGAACCAGCAAGTTCGAAAGAACTTCTGGAATGCTCGTTGTCACCTCCTTTCTCGAACTCTAAGAACTCCAATGGCAGCGGGGCACAACTCTTTTCATTACTTTATTTGAGCATAAAAATTCAATGAAGGCACGAAGAGAGTATTTATAGAGGAGGGCCGAAAGCCTAATCCTAATCATAGCCGTAACTGATTACGAAAAGATAGGAGCGAATAATGGAAAGATTTGAATGAATTAAATTCAAATCCCACAAAAGATGGATCTAATTAATTGACACAATCTTTTCATAACCGATTAAATCTTTCAATCAGCCACATCAGTAACCGCCTGTGCCCCTTAGCCCACTTAGCCTGTCAGCGCGCGTATAGCTACAAAGCAGCACAACCGCACAGCAGCATAGCAAGCGCACCGTGCAGCACCGCAAACGCAAGCGTGAAGCGCAACACCGCAAACACGCAGGCGCGCAATGCAGCCTTGCAAGTGCGCAGCTGTGCCGCAGCCCCGCGGCTCCCGTGCAGGCATGCAGCTCATGTGTGTGCACCTGCGCGGCCCATACGCATGCACCTGCACATGCAACTCGTGCAGAAGACGAGCGCTCGAGCGCATCAACTGTGCACAAGGTGCCCTGCACATGCGACTCGCGCACGAGCGCATCAACTGCGTACAAGGCGCCATGCGCCGATGCTGACGTGCTGTAGCCCAGTTTTCTGAACTTGGGGATTTTTGAAAATTATTGTTTTTTATTATTAATTAATAGTATTTTAGTCATGATATGATTTTTGGTGATTATTAGTGTAGTTAAACCATTTCTAAAGTCATGCTAAGTCATGACTTATGACTTTGTGATTTTGGTTAGTATAACTTAGTGTAAATCCTAGTTTTCTCTAACCTAGAAGTTGCCATGACCATGAGAACTTGACCATAGGCTTAGAATATCATTTTAGTGGTTTAGCCTAAGGGGTATTTTGGTAATTTTCTAGGAATTAAGAAGGATTAGTGAGATTTTACTATTCATGGACTTTTGATTTGTGACTTGATGATCCCTAACCTATTTACCCTAATCTAGAGGTTAGCCACTAACCTAGAAGACTAATGATTAGATATTAGCCTTATGTATAAATATCTAGTTAGAAATATCTAGATATTTCACTTTTTAGATATTTAGAACCTAAATATCTAACCCCCTTAGTCAAAGCCTTAGGGGCTAAGCTTTGCAAGGTGGAAAGGGGCCCTATAGCCTACCCCTACCCCCCTCCCCCATGGCAGCCAACAACACCCCCATCCTATATGCACACCCCATCATTCATTCAAGCCATTTTTACAACTTCATGAAACCTTGAGAACCCCTCCACTTCAAACACCCATAACTTGTTCATTTTAACTCCAAATCCACTCAAATCTTTTGCATTGGAATCCTAGTACCTAGAAGAGACTGTGGAAGGCTAGCCAACAAGGTCACAAGCTTTGGGGCATCATCAAGGCTAGTGGACACCCCCCCTACATTGGGTTTTTCCATTGGTTTTGCACTAATAGGTAAATACTATCAAACCTAGTTAATATAGTGATTTCTCTTCATATTTGCATGCATATAGATACTAGGGAACTGTAGGCTAAGTTTGGTAGGAAATAGGATTGGTTTGGTGTCCGTATCGGACACGTATCTGTGTTCTAAATTCAGTGTTTGGTGAAATGCCACTTAGGATTAAACTTTGTTATTATGTAAAACAAAATATATTTTCTGGTAGCCCTAACATGTAGGACACATACCAACTTGACTGAGCACAAAATCGTATCGTGTCCGTGTCCAAATTGGACACGAACACACTGCTAAATACCACACTGTGCACTGTGTTAAACCTACTGTTTGACACTTCGTGTCGTGTCCACACGTGTCGTGGACACGATACAGGAACCTAGACACCTAGCCCTAGTCCCCCTCTACCCATAGACACGATCACGACGTGTCACGTGTCGTGTGTCATGCACACGAGACTGCGACACGCCTGCACGAGACACTGCATCGTGCCCGTGTTCTCCCCTGCTACTCGGGCTCGATTGCGACACGGTTTGGATACGTGTCAGGGTGTCTAAACCCTAGCCCTAGACCTAGTCGACACGTGTGTACAACCACGAGACGTGTCGTGTCTCGTGGTGTGTCCACGAGAGTATGGAACGTGTGCACGACACAGTAGGTGTCTGTGTATATAGGATTTACCCGATTGGGTTTATATTAGTGTGGACACGTTGTGTCGTATCGTGACCATGTTTCAGGCACCCTAGACACTAGAGGACACCTAGGGGCTCAGTTACCAACCTAGGGAATCGAGCCATAGCTCGATTTTGTATGAGAAATCAAGTTTACCTATATTTACCTAAACAGTCCATTTTTCCAGTTTTGTATTATTTTCCAGTTTTGTAAAAATGAATTTCAAACTTAATTTTGATATAAATTATACATTGTATTAGTGTTTTAGTATGTATATGTGTAGTATATATGAATATGTAGTGTGGGTCAATTTTGGGAGTATTTGGTTATATATATGTGTAGTTGTATATATACATATGTATGTATATATGTAGGCTGTGTGTGTGTGTGTTAGGGTCGGGTTTGGGTTCCAGAACCTGGAACATCCCCCCCTTTTCTCTGTCCAGACCTCACTCTCTCTTTCAGTCTCTCTCTCTTTCAGTCTCTCTCTTTCACTCTCTCACTCTATGTCCCTCTCTCTATGTCTCTATATATATGTATATATATAAGTTTATATATATATATGTATATATATATATATGATATATATATATATGGTATCTATATATAGGTACCTATATATATATGTGTATACTTAGTCTATAGGCCTATATAGTTATGTGTATGTATGTATATATATATATATATTATATATTAATATATATATATATATATAGATATATATATATTATATATATGTAAGATATATATATATGTGAGTGTGGGTTGTATTATATAGAGTATTACATATGGTATTTGGGTAGTAGATAGATAGTGTATGTCTATATATAGATATATATATGTATGACTACTAGGTATAGGTTTATATAGAAACCTATACACTAGCCTATGGCCAAGATTATTAGCCTATGGCTTGGGGCTAACCCTAATGGCCCTAAACCCACTTGTTGACCCTTGTTGACTAAGGGTTGACCAAAGTCAACCTTAGGTCAAAAGTGACCTAGTTAACCTAGAAATGACTAGGAATGACCTAAAACAACTAGTTTGACTAGTTTGACTAAAACCCTAACTAGTTGACTAGTGTTGACCTAACTTTAACTAGTTTGACTTTAGAGTTGACCAAGAGTTGACTTTTGACCAGATTGACCTAGAATCATGTAGTATGCATTGTATACTCTATTTTTACATTGTGGATATGTTGTGACCTGTTTTACTCTAAATAGGACTCTGTGACACCAGTTCGGACATCTATTCATATCAGTCATACAGGGTGACAGGCGAGTACATTCTCTGATCTTTTCATGCTTGTTAGGACTTATATTCTTGCTTTAGATTACTTACATGATGCTGTCACGTCATTATCACGGATTGGTACTATATGGATCTTGTTATGCGATGTTATCTCCCTCGGGGTGCATCAGATACAGTTGTCATGTGCTTTTCACGAACATCTTGTATTTCATGTACACCGCTTTCATGTATACTCTTGTGCAATCTTGTACTCTCATGATCACGTGAGCAAACATGATAAAAACCTCTTGTACAAAGTAACGTAACTTGACTGGATCCTTGTGTATTGATTGGGGAGGGTGAGTAGGAAATGGTTATGTGATCAAATCCCATCTTGTACAAATTCTTGTGAAATCTTGTGAAATCTTGTATATGTCCTAAGCCCGTTTATATAACCATATCATGCTCTAAATCACAGGTTACCTACAGTTCTTACTTATCATATATATAGATATTTCCAGTTATCAAATCTCTCTGTTTTACATATATTCTTTACAGTTCATGTATCTTACTCTATGCATGCTTTACATTTCCCAACCTGATATGAACTGCGTGAGATGTATTGTGCTCGTTCCTGTCCTGACTGGGCCTGTTGAAAATATTACAGATGATGATGGTGACTGTCCTACCTTCTATGGGACACATGAGGGTGACCTTCAGGATCCTAAGGAGCATCTAGCTCAGTAGAGGGTGATCTAGTCTAGTTTACAGTTTTCATTTTGTATCGGACTGTTCCGATTGTTAGTTGTGACTTAGTTATATTTCAGGTCTTGTACTTATTTGTGTTGGACATCTACTTGTGTGGTGTGATAACTCTATATATTCAGTTCTTCCTTTCATCTGATTCCATATCATGTTCTATCTTTATCTTTCCTAGACTTGTTTGAGATATAGAGTTGAGATGTTATGTTATACCTCCGTGCGGAGATGACAGGTTTATATGTCTTATTGTTAGATGTTAGTTGTTATAGATGACCTATTCAGCGTTCTACCGCCGATACTGCGGCGTAGGCTGGACGTACCCACGTTCTCGTGCCCCTAATCAGGGTGCGGGTCGTGACAGTTTTTGTGGTGGCCCACGCAGGTCGAGAGTCGCATTTGTGCGATTTCGTAGTAGCACGACGACTTAGTTGTACTGCTACGAGCCTGCGATAGAATATAGGAATTAAGGTATTAGGATGAGAGTATACTCAATCACTGTTAGGATTTCATGAGAGATTCCGAGACGACCCTTGAGAATCTTATTTTGAACTTCGATTGAAAACCCTTTTCCTCTTGTTTTAATTCACCCTCACTCCTTGATGTTTAAGGGATCTTGACTATTTAACCTTATTCATCATTACCTCCCTTATATTTTGACCTTCTTTACTGCTAATTTAGCCTTAGTTTTGCAAGCTTATATTTTATCGAGCTTGATCACGACATATTTTATTGGGGGCTAGTACCCACTAACATATTGTCTAATCAGGGCCGGTGCATGATGGTCTGATCAACCTATTGCACTTTGGTTCGCTTTCATATATTATTCTACATGGATGGAGCCACTTGCAGGTTCTGTTCTTTCAAATCCATTCCCATCTTGTTTTATTATATCTGTCTTGAAATCCAATTCCATATGCTCCTACCTATTTCTTTTTTTGATGAATTTGACCTGATAGTTCTTTTGATTTTATCTCTTACTTAGGAGTAGGAGTAGGAGTAGGAGTAGCTCTAATTGTTAATATAATCCTTTAGGAATGAATTGATGTATGTGCTATACCTTTGACTTAGAAGAGTAGCTCTAACCATAGAATGGTAAACCTCTTAACCCTATTGATTCATTGTTTTCTTACCTACCTAGTCTAATACCCATAGTCACAGACTATCCATTTAACCTATCCTTGTACTACTATTGCATCACAACTTTGGTTTAAATTTAGGCCATTGACCATTCCCACTCTAATTATGATCATCGTAGGCACATTACCATGACTTTTAAATTAGGAGCACAAGACTAGTTGTTTTCTCAAAACCAATTTCACAGGCATGACCTAGACTTGACAACCTACACCCATGACCTTAGTATCCCACTAAGGCACACCATTTTATACTTCAATTGCTTAGTACGACTTTCCTGACACAAGACTTCATCCTAAATTACCCCATAGAGTTACTTTTGATTCCAATTTAAATTGAGGACACCCTTGACCTAAACCTGCCAGTCCAATTTATTGGACATGACCCAGTATAGGTCTACTACCCACATTTTACTTGTTGACCTTGTATGCTGCTAAGTAGTAACTCTGACTTTGATTGTTGAGGTTTGACCAGAGGAGTATGACCATTCTAATTTCGAGGACGAAATTTCTAAGGAGGGTAGACTTGTAGCACCCAGTTTTCTGAAATTGGGGATTTTTGAAAATTATTATTTTTATTATTAATTAATAGTATTTTAGTCATGATATGATTTTGGTGATTATTAGTGTAGTTAAACCATTTCTAAAGTCATGCTAAGTCATGACTTATGACTTTGTGATTTTGGTTAGTATAACTTAGTGTAAATCCTAGTTTTCTCTAACCTAGAAGTTGCCATGACCATGAGAACTTGACCATAGGCTTAGAATATCATTTTAGTGGTTTTAGCCTAAGGGGGTATTTTGGTAATTTTCTAGGAATTAAGAAGGATTAGTGAGATTTTACTATTCATGGACTTTTGATTTGTGACTTGATGATCCTAACCTATTTACCCTAATCTAGAGGTTAGCCACTAACCTAGAAGACTAATGATTAGATATTAGCCTTATGTATAATATCTAGTTAGATAAATATCTAGATATTTCACTTTTTAGATATTTAGAACCTAAATATCTAACCCCCTTAGTCAAAGCCTTAGGGGCTAAGCTTTGCAAGGTGGAAAGGGGCCCTATAGCCTACCCCTACCCCCCCCCCATGGCAGCCAACAACACCCCCATCCTATATGCACCCCATCATTTCAAGCCATTTTTAAACTTCATGAAACCTTGAGAACCCCTCCACTTCAAACACCCATAACTTGTTCATTTTAACTCCAAACCACTCAAATCTTTTGCATTGGAATCCTAGTACCTAGAAGAGACTATGGAAGGCTAGCCAACAAGGTCACAAGCTTTGGGGCATCATCAAGGCTAGTGGACACACCCCCCTACATTGGGTTTTTCCATTGGTTTTGCACTAATAGGTAAATACTATCAAACCTAGTTAATATAGTGATTTCTCTTCATATTTGCATGCATATAGATACTAGGGAACTGTAGGCTAAGTTTGGTAGGAAATAGGATTGGTTTGGTGTCCGTATCGGACACGTATCTGTGTTCTAAATTCAGTGTTTGGTGAAATGCCACTTAGGATTAAACTTTGTTATTATGTAAAACAAAATATATTTTCTGGTAGCCCTAGACATGTAGGACACATACCAACTTGACTGAGCACAAAATCGTATCGTGTCCGTGTCCAAATTGGACACGAACCACTGCTAAACACCACACTGTGCACTGTGTTAAACCCACTTTTGACACTTCGTGTCGTGTCCCACGTGTCGTGGACACGATACAGGAACCTAGACACCTAGCCCTAGTCCCCCTCTACCCATAGACACGATCACGACGTGTCACGTGTCGTGTGTCATGCACACGAGACTGCGACACGCCTGCACGAGACACTGCATGTGCCCGTGTTCTCCCTTGCTGCTCGGGCTCGATTGCGACACGGTTTGGATACGTGTCAGGGTGTCTAAACCCTAGCCCTAGACCTAGTCGACACGTGTGTACAACCACGAGATGTGTCGTGTCTCGTGGTGTGTCCACGAGAGTATGGAACGTGTGCACGACACAGTAGGTGTCTGTGTATATAGGATTTACCCGATTGGGTTTATATTAGTGTGGACACGTTGTGTCGTGTCGTGACCATGTTTCAGGCACCCTAGACACTAGAGGACCACCTAGGGGCTCAGTTACCAACCTAGGGAATCGAGCCATAGCTCGGTTTGTTGTGAGAAATCAAGTTTACCTATATTTACCTAAACAGTCCATTTTTCCAGTTTTGTATTATTTTCCAGTTTTGTAAAAATGAATTTCAAACTTAATTTTGATATAAATTATACATTGTATTAGTGTATTTTAGTATGTATATGTGTAGTATATATGAATATGTGAGTGTGGGTCAATTTTGGGAGTATTTGGTTATATAGATGTGTAGTTGTATATATATTCATAGTATGTAATATGTAGGCTGTGTGTGTGTGTGTAGGGTCTGGGTTTGGGTTCCAGAACCTGGAACATCCCCCTCTTTTCTCTGTCCAGACCTCACTCTCTCCCTTTCAGTCTCTCTCTCTTTCAGTCTCTCTCTTTCACTCTCTCTCACTCTGGTCCCTCTCTCTATTATATGTAATATATAAGTTTTATATATATGTATATTATATATATATGATATATATATGGTATCTATATATAGGTACCTATATGATATGTGTATATAGTCTATAGGCCTATATAGTTATGTGTATATTATAATATATATATATATACAAAAAAAATATATATATAGATATATATATATATATATATATATATATATATATTATATATATGTGAGTGTGGGTTGTATTATATAGAGTATTACATATTGGTATTTGGGTAGTAGATAGATAGTGTATGTCTATATATATAGATATATATATATATGTATGACTACTAGGTATAGGTTTATATAGAAACCTAAACACTAGCCTATGGCCAAGATTATTAGCCTATGGCTTGGGGCTAACCCTAATGGCCCTAAACCCACTTGTTGACCCTTGTTGACTAAGGGTTGACCAAAGTCAACCTTAGGTCAAAGTGACCTAGTTAACCTAGAAATGACTAGGAATGACCTAAAACAACTAGTTTGACTAGTTTGACTAAAACCCTAACTAGTTGACTAGTGTTGACCTAACTTTGACTAGTTTGACTTTAGAGTTGACCAAGAGTTGACTTTTGACCAGATTGACCTAGAATCATGTAGTATGCATTGTATACTATATTTTTACTATTGTGGATATGTTGTGACCTGTTTTACTCTAAATAGGACTCTGTGACACCAGTTCGGACATCTATTCATATCAGTCATACAGGGTGACAGGCGAGTACATTCTCTGATCTTTTCATGCTTGTTAGGACTTATATTCTTGCTTTAGATTACTTTACATGATGCTGTCACGTCATTATCACGGATTGGTACTATATGGATCTTGTTATGCGATGTTATCTCCCTCGGGGTGCATCAGATACAGTTGTCATGTGCTTTTCACGAACATCTTGTATTTCATGTACACCGCTTTCATGTATACTCTTGTGCAATCTTGTACTCTCATGATCACGTGAGCAAACATGATAAAACCTCTTGTACAAAGTAACGTAACTTGACTGGATCCTTGTGTATTGATTGGGGAGGGTGAGTAGGAAATGGTTATGTGATCAAATCCCATCTTGTACAAATTCTTGTGAAATCTTGTGAAATCTTGTATATGTCCTAAGCCCGTTTATATAACCATATCATGCTCTAAATCACAGGTTACCTACAGTTCTTACTTATCATATATAGATATTTCCAGTTATCAAATCTCTCTCGTTTTACATATATTCTTTACAGTTCATGTATCTTACTCTATGCATGCTTTACATTTCCCAACCTGATATGAACTGCGTGAGATGTATTGTGCTCGTTCCTGTCCTGACTGGGCCTGTTGAAAATATTACAGATGATGATGGTGACTGTCCTACCTTCTATGGGACACATGAGGGTGACCTTCAGGATCCTGAGGAGCATCTAGCTCAGTAGAGGGTGCCTAGTCTAGTCTAGTATTTACAGTTTTCATTTTGTATCGGACTGTTCCGATTGTTAGTTGTGACTTAGTTATATTTCAGGTCTTGTACTTATTTGTGTTGGACATCTACTTGTGTGGTGTGATAACTATCTATATATTCAGTTCTTCCTTTCATCTGATTCCATATCATGTTCTATCTTATCTTTCCTAGACTTGTATTTGAGATATAGAGTTGAGATGTTATGTTATACCTCCGTGCGGAGATGACAGGTTTATATATCTTATTGTTAGATGTTAGTTGTTATAGATGACCTATACAGCGTTCTACCGCCGATACTGCGGCGTAGGCTGGACGTACCCACGTTCTCGTGCCCCTAATCAGGGTGCGGGTCGTGACACGTGCTAAGTGCAAAGTGCGCCAACAAAGCGCCACTTTGTGCCCTTGAGCTCGAGTCCGAGGCCGAGTCCGAGCCCGAGCTCGAGCCCGAATCCGAGTCCGAGTCTGAGTCGCTAAGCCCCTTCAGGGATTAGCTCCAAAGGAAAATTATCACATGAGCATGACAAAACGCATTAATGCTTCTTTGTTGGGTTGGCCTTCTTTCTACTAGAAAAATACCCCCACATGGCACCTACATGGCACCCATGTGCCACACCTCATGTGATCTCTCAACACAAACAAGCTTTATATATAGATACAATTAATCCATTTGGCCTAGGCAATTTGAGACTATCTTTCTAGTCTCTAAGGAAAAACACAACAATTATATCTCTCTATTGCTTTATGTGGATGATATGTTGCCTCAAAAAGCATGGTAAGATAGATAAACTGAAATCTCAACTTAGCTCGGAGATTATATTTATATTTCTTCTTTTAAAAGAAAGGAGAAGTTGTTTATAAAATATGCATATTTTTTTTGAAAAGTTTCAGCATTACCAAACCAAGATTAAGGTCTGGTTTGGGATTAAACATACCATAAAAAGCAGATTTTGACAGTAGTGCTACACATAGTTTCAAAAGTTATTCCAAAATTAAACTAACTTTTCACAATTTTTTGAAAAATTATTACCAAATAAATTTTGGACTGCTTTTTATAAAAAAATATGCCAAAGCATCTATGATTGTTTTTCGGAGAAATTAAGCAGAAACATGTTTTGATAAGCAAATACCAAACTCGTCCTTTGAAGGGATTTTGTAAAAGTATATCAATTATCCACCTGTAGTAATATTAAGCTTAATTTCAACTAAATACCATATACTTTTATATTAGACAAATCAATACCTCAACTATTGAATATTTTCAAGTTAATATCCTCCGTCACTCAGGGGTTAGTTTTTTCATCTCAATGAACGAGTGGATTTTTTTAGGACCAAAATACCATGATCCTCTTCTTTAGCAGCCATGAGATAGAGTCCCCCTCTCTTCTTCCTCCTCTCTACCTTCCCAAAATCTAAGCACACCCTAACCCTAATTTATTCCATTCCATCACTATTCTTCAACCTTACCTCCATCTTTCATTCCTCTTAGTAAGCTCACAATCCCCAAAGTATCTTCCTCGTCTGATTCCACTAGCAACCATGAGAAAAGTAAGTGTTGGAGTATAAATTTGAGCACAAATCATTGTTAATATTATAGTTAGGAAGGAAACGACCAAGAATGTTGTCTCCTACTTCAACCCTCTATAAATACATCTCCCCTCTCCTGTCCCCTTCCTTTCCCCTTCTCTTTAAGGGTTTATCGTCGCCGTAAGCCGCCGCCACCACCACCAAAAAAAATATATTCGAATATGAAGAGTCTTAATCCATGTCTGAATTCCATGGGCACGACATATACCCTCTACCTGGCCCTGTCAGCCCTCATTGACGCCTCCTTTACATTTCAAAAAACTCAGATTTTGAAGGTTTATACTATTAACGATGGACTTTGGAAGCTCTCTAGTGTTAAGTAGTAAAAACAGTAGGAATATTACTTAGCAGTTAGCACCGACTTGCCATGGATCCTCAAAGAGAATCCACATTGAAGAAGCAAGATGAGGTAGTCTTGAATGTCTTCGAAGAGGAGCAATTCCCCACCAATGGCCTAAAAGATAAAAGGTAAAAGGTAAAAGAAAATAAATAAAAAAAGTAATTAAGTGGAGCGTATTTTTGTCATTTCATATTTTTGTATATTTTGTTAGGGTATCAAGTTGTCTAATTATAGTTTAGGTATGTAGTTGTCTAATATAAAACTGTATGGTATCAAGTTGAAAAACTAGATAGGTGAGGGTGAGAGTATGAAGTTGAAATTAAGCCTTGATACTAAGAAAATATTTTTGATAGGGGCACTACAAAAATTACTCGGAGCTAGCCCAGTTTTGAGGAACTTTTACTTATGAGAACCAAAAAACTTACTAAGGGCTGCCTACCCTCCCAAACTCTCCTAAATCCAAACATTCTAACTTCTACTCTCTCTCTCTCTCTTCAAAATTCTTTTCCTCATTCTCCACCTCCTTTAATTGAAAACTCTAAAAATTGTCCTTCTCCACCTCCTCTAATTCCAAGCATCAACCGATGGCACCTAAAGCTTCTTCACAATCAAGGTACAAATCATCTTTCCAATATTATTCCTTCATCTTCTCCATGTCTAATTTTTTGTTTGTATTTTGCATTTCATAAACCTTCTTCCCAATCCTTGTTAATGCCCAAATATATCATAGTATGGTAACACAAAATAGGTTTAGATGAACTTTGAGTGAATTTTTTTAATATTTTGAATCCATTTTAGGGTTTCAAAGTAAGGAAATCTGTCACAGTTGCGACTGTGAAGACTCATGAATATATAAAATTTCTACAGTCCTATGTTGTCGGAACTGTATAAATTTTCCATAGTCTTGAATACTACGAGGACTATAGATTTTTTTATGGTTTAGCTTTCTAATGCTACAAATAGTGGATTTCCAATTAGGTTTGACTTTCCATATACAAGCCATATTGGAGTTTGGCTGAAAATAAAACCTGGACTGATCTTTATAATGTAATTGTCTTAATGATATTCTAAGTTATTCCAATCGTTCATCATTGTCATACATTAATCCCTCGTACAGATCTCTAGGATCTCAAGTTCTGATCGATGACAACCTAATATATGCTTTGGAATGTGTTGAAGTGGGAATTCAGGTTCTTCTCTTCGACTATGATAACCCTTATCCTTAGTGCAAGGACGAATTCTATCATCAGTAAAATTTATTGTTCTGTAAAGCATTCACGAAAATGGATTCCATCATCAGGAACAAAATTTATTTGACATCATGGAGATTAGTAGCATAGATTCTTACACCGTAAGGAGAAAATTGATACAATTATTAACTGTCGTCTTGTCGACATTAAAAATTGTTATTAGAGAACAATTGTAATAATTTATAACCATACTGATTATTGTACAATATCATTATGCATATTTGCAACAAAAGATAATGTTTTATATCCTTGAATAGTTGTTTGAGTATTATAATTGTGAAAACAAATTTACCCATCCCATATACGAAAATAGGTTGTCAATGTACAAAAATTCTTCTATTTTTGTGTTGACACTTGTGTTTTTGATGGTACTGATACTTGTTTATGAGATGATGATATATGTTTATGTATGAAGAACATATATCATCTTATGTTTCTTTCATTTTAGAACAAAATTTACCCATCCCATATAATTGTTTCTTTCATTTTATTATGAGATGATGATATATGTTTATGTATGTGGAACCTTCTAAGTTACGTGACACGTAACCAAACAAGGCATTTATCTGCATAACTTCTCTCGAATATGGGTAAACAACATAGTGATCAGTAGACATGCTTGGGTTGGGTGCTTGACAAGCTTAAGGCTGAGAGGGAGAATTTTTTTGATTGTCTTGCCAATTGTAAGGACTATCAAAATTTCTGCCAGTCCTAAAATTAGAAGGGCTGTCAAAATATTTGATAGTCCTAAAGAAAATATTGTTCAATAAACAACATATTTTATTTAGAACTGTTAAAATTTTTGACAGTCCTTCCAATTGGTAGAACTGTCTTCATTGTTTCCGTCGCGACCGTGGGTGAATTTTCAAAGTTCAAAACCCTAAAATGAGTTTGAAACTTCAAAAATATGCCCAAATTGAATCGAAAACCAAAATTTAGTTACTAAAGATGAAATTTAGGCATGAACACATATTGAGAACAATATTTGGAATTTGGAAAAGTGAAGGAAAAAAAAGATAAAAAAGGCTAATTATAAGGGCACAGCCTTTTTTACTCGGGGCTATCCAGGATTAGGGCTAGCCAGGCTTTGGAGAACTTTTACTCGGGCTGTCCAAAGTTTTCACTCAGGGGGCTGTCCAAACCCCACAGCCCCCTCCAAACCCGAAAATCTGTATCATTTGAAATTTTCCCTCTCTCTCTTCACAAACCCTATTTTTCCTCCTCCTCTTCTTCTTCTTCTTCTCCACGATTTCCCACTCCTCTCTCTCCATTTCTTTTACGTAGTTGTCACGGTTAGGGTTTTGATCCTCATCTCCGCCATTTCCTTCGTCTTCACCATTTTCCAACATCTTTCCCTACGATGGCACGCAAACGTTCCTCTCAATCAAGGTAAGAAACCAAATACGTTGTTAATTCCCCCCCAAAATCCTATTAATTTAGTTCGAACAACCCAAGTCAGTTCCTCTTGACTCGACGACGACTGCCCATGTTTCTGGCAGTCTTATGTACTGTTAGGACTGCCAGAGAGAGGGGCAGTCAACTTGTACAGCAAGTATTACAAAGGACTGCCGCACTTTGTGACAGCCCTTTACGCATAAAGGACTGCTACAAAGTGCGGCAGTCCTTTGTAATACTTGTTGTACAAGTTGACTGCCCCTCTTTATGGCAGTCCTAACAGTACATAGGACTGCCAGAAAGAGAGGCAGTCCACATGTACAGCAAGTATTACACAGGACTGCCGCACTTAGTCGCAGTCCTTTATGCGTAAAGGACTGCCACAAAGTACGGCAGTCCTGTGTTATACTTGATGTACACGTGGACTGCCTCTCTTTCTGGCAGTCCTGTGTACTGTTAGGACTGCCAGAGAGAGGGGCAGTCAACTTGTATAGCAAGTATTACAAAACTTTGTGGCAGTCCTTTATGTGTAAAGGACTGCCACAAAGTGCGGCAGTCCTTTGTAATACTTGTTGTACAAGTGGACTGCCCCTCTCTCTGGCAGTCCTAACCGTACATAGGACTGCCAGAAAGAGCGGCAGTCCTGAATTGGCAGTCTTGTTTGATGTTTGCTAAGTATTAATCGATTGATATTAAATATTCGTAGTCACGACCCGACTCCGAAGTCGAAGGACGTTGACGTCGAGGGTGGAAGAAAATATCCTACTGTATCGGAGCGGAAGGCACGTGAAGCTGAGCGGGTTCGCAAAAAACCAATAACGATAAGTGAACCGGCGACACCCTCTCAGACTGCACCACGTCGAACCAAACATGTTGCAAGTAAATCGAAGCAACAGAAGACTCGTCCTGATTCCCCCTCCTCCGATGAGGATTTGCCCATTGTTCATAGAGGGGGGGACGATGGTTCCGGACCTTCAGACACGAACGCCGCTTCTGATAGAGCTGATCCGGAAGTGAGGCCAATCGGTTGCTCACTATTGACGTTCCTGCCTAACCACATATCTTACCAAATTTGGAAGGATCTGGCAAGTTCACTACCTTAGATATTTACATTTTTTTTGTAAAATAGTAGTTACATTTTATATTTATAGTTTCTTTATATTGTTTTAATTTCAGAAAAGTTCGCGCATATTGCGGTTCATTAACCACGCTAAGATGTGCAGTACATAGAAATTTGACAATTTGAAAGAAGGTGTGAAGGCCAAAATCATCCCCACTGGGTTGCAGCATATTGCAAAACACTCGTACAAGATCTTGGATCACGCACTGATCTCTGCGTTTGTGGAGCGGTGGCATCCCGAAACAAACAGTTTCCATTCCTCTTCCGGGGAGTTGACGATCACCCTCGACGACGTCCACCATATTATGGGACTTAGAGTTGATGGTGGTCCAATGCTCATGAATTATGATACGGGTGACTTTGAGATGTATGACGAGATGGTGGAATTAGTCTCCAATGCACTCGGTATTGAGGCAGGGAATTTTGTTAGTCTCCCCGAGTTTAAGGAGTTATACGGAGTTCCTTTGAGTTTTCTTAGGAATGCACACATTGATGATGATGACGATGAAGACGATGAAAATGACAACGAGGACGACGCCAACGACGATGCAGTGGCCCGGGCATATATGTATTTCATCTTGGGAGCCGTATGCATTCCGGACAAATCCGGAACCTCGATTCATGCCAAATATGTTAACAATTTTATGAACTTAGGCACTGTGGATCAAATATCATTTGGAAGCGGTATACT
Source organism: Iris pallida (assembly GCA_029216955.1). NCBI lineage: Eukaryota > Viridiplantae > Streptophyta > Magnoliopsida > Asparagales > Iridaceae > Iris > Iris pallida. The sequence continues at coordinate 20,942,534 of JANAVB010016195.1, forward strand.
AGCTTATCTCTACCGCGAACTTGGCGCTGCATCTAGAGTCGGATCGAAGACTATAGCTGGTTGTCAAACTCTGCTCCATGTGAGTCAAGTAAATCGTACTTTGTTTATAGTTTAAATAAAGTTAGGTCGATTAATATGTGTGTCATCTACATTTCATGTACAGGCATGGATATACGAACATTTCCCGACGCTAAAGAGGGCTACTCTTAACAAAGACTATGATGAGAAGCTACCTAGGATGTGCAAGTGGAATCCAGTTAAGATGGATAGCAGACATCCGCATACTTTAGCTTCCCTGCGTATCGCACTTGAAGATATGAACGAAAAGGAGGTGAGACAATGCTAACTTAAATTTTTATTTACTTAGGATTTCATTATAGTGTAAAATAGTAACTTCTTTGGTCTTGATTACATATACTATGATGTAGATTATTTGGCATCCTTATAAGGATCTTCGAAATAGTTCTCGTCCGTTGCAAGGAGTTTCACTATTTCAAGGTCTGATATCCTGTCAAGACAACCGATCGCATCGGCGTACAGCATCGTCCAAGCGATCGATTCTTCCGGAGCATGTTTATACCAGACTGGAATAAAACTCATGCGGCTGTGGGAGTTAATCGCTTGCAAAAAACCCATGCGACCACTATTGCCAACCGCATACGGCCAGCCTGTACGATCGTGATTCCTAGCCGCACAAAAATAATTCGTCCAACGGCAGAAGACAACCGCATGCAGACAGCCTGCACGGTATCCAACTCTAGCCGCATAGCGTCCGTTTCATGCTTCTCTCGATCAGTCTTCGACCGTCTCTCATGCGGTCCCGACCCTGATGATTCTCTGGATGATAGGCCAGACTCTGTGGTACCCAACTTGGACTCCTCCTATTACGCACCCACAAGTGCAAAAAGGAGAAAGTCTAGGGCAGCACGGGCTCATCAAGCCCAGTCAGCTGTTCCAACCTCTGACTATCGGGGCGTCCCGTTGACTATCACGCGGGCCTCGGATGGGAAGTTGTATACAACTGCTCGAGTCCAGCCCCCGGCGGCAAACAGACAGAGTGGTTCCTCTGACCTGCGGGAGGCGATCCTTCACAAACGCAAGAAAAGAGAAAGAGTGTCGGCATGCAAAGAGTCCTCGCTTGGACATCGCTGCACCCAAATCATCGTCAATTGCTGCTACAATAATGCGGCAGTGACGGAAGATCGGCCGTCCGTCTTCCAAAGGCTACAGCACCCGAACTCAGAAGATGACGCACCTCCTGTTGTCTCCTGCAATTCCGCTCAAAAAGTCCCCACCGAAGGGAGAAGGAAAAAGACGAGTATCTCCAGTCCCAAGATATCAACCACCACAGCTAAGAAACTATCGTCTAAATGGTTGTCCTCTACTGGTGTATTCCAACACACCCGTTCAAAGACGAAATTTACCGCAATGGGAAATTCATCATCCACATCGCTGGGAGTTGAGAGGACTGGGGGTAGCACTCCTCCGAACATCCACAACAATCCGATGTTTCAAGGAGCCGAGCCCGCACAAACAACTCTTCCATCAGGAGCAACAGACGCTGATGTCCCCGAGGACATCCGTAACTCTCAAGACGAAGCAAGCTCTGAAGCTGGGGATACCGTTCCCTCCGAGTCCGAGCCGAAGAGAACATTCCCACCTATCTCGATGACTTCTCGGTGCATGGGTACGACTCGGAGGGCACATCCTCCACCGTTCCTTCCATCACTCCTCACGTAAGGACGGTGTTCATGACGGACAGCAATCAAGGTGGTTCCAGTGATCGCCAGCGCATTGACAGTCTCGAAGCCATATTACTTGCTTTGGTCAAGTCTGTAGACGAAATTAAAGTGGCCCTGCCCACTCTACAAGGAGGAGCGCTTGGCCAAACAAGCACGGGCCCTACGGTCAATATAGATTCGATCTCAGCGGCACCAAACCCGGGCAATAATCCTCCCGAAATAACAGCCCCTATCGCGACAGATGAGACCCGAGAAGTAAGAAGAGAGGTCCAGGAGCTCCGAGCCATGTTCCATGCCCGAGAAAACGCTCAAGATCTCAGAATACGGCAACCATACCCTGCTGAATGGAGGGATGTTCTATTCCCACCAAGATAGAAGCCATTCAACATCAACCCGTATGATGGCAAAACCTCAGCAAGTCGATACATCACTTACTTCGAGGTCACCACCGACCATCTGCCCTATGATGATGCGATCCTCATACGGTTATTCATTGGGGCATTGGAAGGAGTCGCCTTCGATTGGTACCACAATCTACCGGACAACTGCATCCACTCCTTCATCGGCTTCAAGTGCCTGTTCTTGGAACGATTCTATGAAGTAGGACAAGACATCACTATGTCCACTCTCATGGACGTCGTCCAAGGGGAGAAGGAGTTAACAAGGAACTACATCGAGCGGTTCTGCCAGACCGCCATGAAGCTGCCTTCCGAAAATCCAGATTCTTCTTTAATTGAAATTTACCAAAAGAGACTGCTTCCAACGATCAGTCTCTGGATGGGAGAAAGTTAATTCAAAGATTGGAAGGCGTTCATCATCAGCGCCACAAGCGCCAAAGAACGACTGAAGAAGGCCCGCCAACTGGGATTGCACATCTCAGAAGGAGAAAACAAGGGCAAACGTCCCAACAACGATAATGGGGGTAACCCCTCCAACAATCGGGACAGCAAGGGAAAGTAGGCTATAGTGGCCGACACGGCCCAGAAGCCCGAGTCACAGCCAGCAGACAAGCAATGGCCTCAGATCACTTACTCTTTCGAAGACGGTCACGTCAAGCCTATCTTAGACATGCTCATACAAGGAGGTAGAATTCAGCTTCCTCCACCAAGATGGGAGCCTCGGCCGGCTGATTTGGAGAACCCAAAGTTTTGCCATTACCACCGTTATGTACACCACGCTACACACGACTGCTACCAATTAAAACGGTACATCCAAAGCCTCATCGATTCGAACGCCCTGGCCATCGACTTCGAATAGGTAACCGTAGCAGCCAATATGGTGTCCGTGCAATTCGGCAGCTTCCCTCCGACGGAGGCTCAAGACGGGGTAATCCCCATCCCTCTAGCAACGATGGAGATTACCAATCTTCCACCTCCCCGGGAACAGGCGGCTGGTCTAGTACCTCTTACCACCTCACGAGGGGAGGTTATGTGGGTCCATCCAGACTTGGTGTCAGAAGTAACTCGGCCCACACCATCTCCCACTAACAAAAAGAGTGGAAAAATCAGGACCTGCCACACAATCTCAGCAGACAACGAGGAAGCTACAGCCGTCGTCACACGGTCCGGAGCGCAATCCCAACCTGTGGTTGACAGCCCAGCTGAAAATCCTCAACCTACTACAACTGATGCTCCGGGACCGGCTCAGCCTTCGACGACCGACAAGCCTAGGCCGAAGGAGACTCGCTTTGACAAATCCCTCCGAAAGGACACATCCCAAGGGCTAGAGAGGCCCTACAACTTTGACATCTTAGCACAATTGGCTAACACTCCGGCCAAATTGTCACTGTACGAACTCCTAAGACTCTCCAAGGACGTTCGTATTGCATTGAGCGAAGCACTCCAAAATGTCGATGCCTATCTCGCTCAATCCAACCTCACCGGGGAGGACTCACCCGGGGATCTCCAAGACAGTGCCTGCACGGGAGCAATGCCCAACATCGTTTTCACTCCGCAGGACATGCTCATCAAAACCAACCTACATGATCGCCCGCTATACTACACGGGATACATCGGCGACGTGAAGGTGGATCGGATGCACATTGATCCTGGCTCTTCCATAAGCATCATCCCGAAGGACCTGCTACACCATCTCTGCATCCCAATGCATCGTCTGACACCTACAAGCACCGCCATCAGCGGTTTCAATTCGGGCAGGAGCTACCCTATTGGAAAGATTCTTCTGAAGTATCAAATTGGCGACCTCCAATCCGAAGTCACCTGCTACGTCATAGATGCAGACACTTCTTACAACATCCTCTTGGGGCACCCACGGATACACGGTTATATGATGGTGCCTTCCACGCTACACCAGTGCTTCAAATACGTCGACAAACACGGCTTCGTGAAGACAGAATTTGCTGATATCGATCCCTTCAAGGGGGTCGAATCTTACTACTCGGACTCCTGCTTATACGAAAAGTCGAAGAGGCACCTTGATGAAGGAAGTGAACAAGCTAGTACCGAAACGGCTACGGGATCCGAAGGACCCCTGACGATCCACCTCCAAGCTCGCAAACCGGGCAAGTCTGCACCCCTTACCGCCACTCTACGGAAGGACGCAATCAGCCTCTCAGCGCAGGAGGAACAACTGATAATCCGGCTGCCGAGGTCCAGCCAAGTGCCGAGACCCACAACGGAGCCACTGACAATCAGGCTACCAAGAGTCAGCCAACCACAAGCAGGGAAACTTAACCCCTCGGACAGGCCCATGACGATACGCCTTCCCAGGAAGGGTTGTCACCCCAATGTAAGGTCTGACACTTCCAGCGAACCAGCCACTCCTCGCCCCACATCAAATGCCAAACTGGGGGTCGCCAGTCTGCCAACAACTCCACGCTCTGCTCCATCAACTGAACCGCTGACAATCAAGCTTCCTAGGTCGTCCTCTCAGTCTACATTCACGCAGGGGGTAGCCAAAGAGGAAGCGGAGCTAGCCAAGTATATGGCTACCCACACCAATGTCCCCTCCGCTGATGATGTAATCCCCCTAGAAAAGATACCTTACTTCATCAATAAAGGGTTATCTTTGAACTACACCGAGCTCAATAAGCTATGTACAATGTATGCTATAGAACACGGTATAGGCGCTCACCTACACACACGGGTGACAAATGTATACACCGCGATCCAGCTTACTCCAGAAGAAGACGCTTACCGAATATTCGAGGGAGGAGATCATCCGATCATCTTCGGCCGGACGAACAACCCGTATACCCTCACCATAGAAGAAGTCGACCTCGGGTCAGATGCCGGGAGACTGCCTCTGTATCTCTATAGCCCTCAATCCAAATATCTCATGCAGAAACAGGGGTATAATCTGGAGATGACACCAGGATTAAACTACGGCACTGGGCGACGATTACCTTTAAAGCCGCCAGTCCCGACGGGCAAACCACGGAACTACTATAACAAAACTCGATGCGGGTTAGGGTATGTAACGCTTACTACGACCCCTGAAAGTTCAGATGAAGAATGCGACTGGCAGTCACATTCAACCGGATCACCAACTTCCGACTCAGATACCAGCATCGGAGATGTGTTCAGACAAGTCATGACAGTCAACATGGAGTTCGCCGACGCTTACGAAGAAGACGAAGACATCCCCGAAATCCTCGAGCTAGAGCCATGGGCCCAGCAATTAGACGCACAATGGGAAAAGCGGTTCGAACTGAGAGAACCTCCTACTGAAGATGAGGTCATACAAGTGGATCTCGGCAGCGAATCTTCTCCAAAACCGATTTTCATCAGTAAAAGCCTAACTGACGAAGAACGGGAGTCGCTGTTAGAACTTGTTAGAGAGTACATTGATGTGTTCGCCTGGAGCTATAAAGACATGCCAGGGTTAAATCCTGACATCGCTCTTCACAAACTCAATATTCGACCAGATGCAAAGCCGGTCAAGCAACAACAACGACGCTTCCGCCCAGGCATCATGGACGCGATCGAAGCTGAAGTCAACAAACTGATAACCAGCGGTTTCATTCGTGAGGAGCAACATCCCGATTGGGTCGCCAATATAGTACCCATCCTCAAGAAGAATGGGAAGATTCGAATCTGCATCGACTTCCGCAACCTGAACGAGGCGTGCCCCAAAGATGAATTTCCCCTCCCTATCACAGACATCATGATCGACAATACTTGTGGCTTCGAACGTATGTCATTCATGGATGGCTTCTCGGGGTACAACCAAATCAAAATGTCTCCTGACAACGAAAAGTATACATCATTCTGAACACCGATTGGCACGTACTGCTACACAGTCATGCCTTTCGGTTTAAAGAATGCTGGCGCCACATATCAAAGAGCCATGAGCATCATCTTCAGAGACCACTTACGCAAGACGGTGGAGTGCTATATTGACGATATATCCGTCAAGAGCCGTAGCAAGGGAGACCATCTGCAGGATCTAAGGACGGTATTCGACCTAATGCGAACGCACAATTTGAAAATGAACCCTACGAAGTCCTTCCTGGGCGTATCCAGCGGGAAGTTCTTAGGCTTCATCATCACTGCAAAGGGTATCCATGTAGACCCTGGAAAGACAAAAGCAATCATGGAGATGGGTCCCCCGAGAAATCTTCGCGAACTCAGAGGCCTTCAAGGAAGGCTAGCTTACATCAGAAGGTTCATTTCCAACCTCTCCGGGCGATACCGACCATTCACGCACCTCATGAAGAAAGAAGTCTCATTCGTATGGGACGAGGAATGTCAGCGTGCTTTCGGCAGCACCAAAGAATATTTGTCAAATCCTTCGGTCTTGGTAGCCCCAGTCCCTGGAAAACCATTCCTGCTCTATGTACGAGCAATGGAACATTCCCTCGGTGTCCTGTTGGCACAAACCAACGATGCAGGCCACGAACAAGCCATATACTATCTCAGCCGAATGATGGTGGGACCCGAGCACCGATACACCGCAGTTGAGAAAGAATGTCTCGCCTTGGTGTTCGCCATTCAGAAGACGTGACACTATGTTACCGGACAAACGATACATGTGATCTCACGAGTCAACCCTCTCAGAGTCCTCATGACCAAACCAGGGGCACTTAGCTCTCGACTCGCTACATGGGCAATATTGCTGTCCCCTTACCATATGATCTTTGTCCCACAAAAGGCAGTCAAAGGTCAAGCCCTGGCGGACTTCTTAGCAGCCCACCCAGGCTCGGAGTCCTCCAGAATATACGAAGAGATCCCAGATGAGGTCACCGACTCGCATGCAACCTCTCACGAAAATATATGGCGAATGTTCTTCGACGGCGCTTCGAGGACCGGACCTAAAGGCAATATAGTTGTCGGAGTCGGGGTAGTGCTGGTCTTCCCTTCTGGATTGGCGATCAACCGCGCCTACTCCCTCACAGAACCCTGCTCTAACAATGTGGCCGAGTACAACGCTCTGGTCATCGACCTCCAACTTGCAAGAGAGCTGGGGGTAGAATACCTTGAAGCATATGGCGATTCCCAGCTAATCGTCAATCAGATCCGGGGCTCATACGAAGTCTGCCACGAAGACATGATACCTTATCACCAAATAGCAATTGACATCATCTCGTCGTTCAAGGGGTTCTTCATCGAGCACGTCCCCAGACTTCGAAATATTGAAGCCGATGCCCTAGCTGGTCTCGCCGCTTCCCTAGCAGTTCCGAATTATGATCGCCAAGCAGTGGAAGTGATAGGCCATGAACTGGTCTGTCCTAAAAACAATGTGCAATTCGTAGCAAGTTATTCCGCACAGACGATCGATGACGCCCCAGATTGGAGACAACCATTCATCAAATTCGTCGTCTACGACATCCTGCCCGAGAACCCAAAGGAAGCCACCTCCATTAGACGGCGTTCTCTCAGATTCTTCTACGATACAGAGACGAAAATGTTGTATCGCCGCTCCTACGACGGATTACTGCTTCGGTGTCTGTCAAATGTAGAAGCCAAAGAAGCCGTACGAGAAGCTCATGACGTTATCTGTGGGGCCCACCAGCCCGGCCCAAAACTACAAGATCGTCTTCGCCGAATGGGCTACTATTGGCCCACGACGATGGTGGCAGATGCGATCGATTATGCTAGAAAGTGCAAAGCTTGCCAAGTCCACGCGGACTTCATTCACCAACCATCTGAATTTCTACATCCGACATTGGCGTCCTGGCCGTTCGAAGCATGGGGAATGGATATCATTGGTCCAATCACCCCACCTTCCTCCCGAGGACATCGCTTCATACTTGCGATCATTGATTACTTCTCCAAATGGGCGGAAGCTGTCCCACTCGTCGAAGTCAAGACCTCGAACGTGATCAGCTTCCTCAAGCATCACGTCATCTACCGCTTTGGACTGCCCCAAAGGATCATCCATGATAATGGTCCGCAGTTTGCAAGCCACGTATTCTATCGGTTTTGCGATAAATACCGTATTCGGAATATCGCTTCGACGCCGTATAACACGACAGCAAACGGGTTGGCAGAGGCATTCAACAAAACAATCATCAAACTTCTCAAGAAGTTTGTCTCCTCCAACAAACGTGACTGGAACGAGAAGCTCGGCGAATGCTTATGGGCTTATCGCACCACGGTCCGAACAGCCACCGGGAATACACCATTCTCCCTGGTATACGGAAGTGAGGCAGTCCTCCCCTTGGAGACCCAGATCCCCTCACTACGTGTCGCCCTCACACATTAATTGACAACCGACGACAACCACCAGCGTCGCCTGCAAGAATTAGAGGCCTTAGATGAAAAGTGCCTCCTAGCTCAGCAAAGGATCGAGCTGTACCAAGCACGCATCTCAGGAGCCTTCAACAAGAAGGTCAAAATCAGAATATTCCAAGTGGGCGATCTTGTTCTGGCAGTCCGGAGGCCAATGGTCATGACTCACAAGACCGCCGGCAAGTTCCAGCCAAAATTAGAAGGCCTATTTATCATAGAGACAGTATTCTCCAACGGCGCTTACCGCCTCGCTAAGCAGAACGGAGATTTGCTTATGTTGCCCGTCAACGGCAAGTTCCTGAAGAAATACTATGTTTAAACAATATTCTCTAGATCATCGAGTCACGTACCCGCTGGTACCACTGAACTCGCTCCATAAATCTCCAGATTATTGAGTCACGTATCCGCTGATACCACTGAACTCACCCTCGTAGTTTGTCAGATCATTGAGTCACGTACCCGCTGGTACCGCTGAACTCGCACTCACTATTCTCCAGATTCCCGAATCACGTACCCGCTGGTACCACTGAACTCACACTCACCATATTCCAGATTTCCGAGTCACGTACCCTCGTGTACCGCTGAACTCATGCCCTTCTTCCACAGAGACATCCTAAATTTCTAAGTCATGTACCTGCTGGTACCTCTGAACTTACACTTTGATTCCAACATTCATGGATTGTCGAGTTATGTACCCATCGGTACCCCTGAACTTACATCCTGGTCACTCTTTTGAAAGAAAGTCATGTATAACCATACCGCTGAACTTTCTTCCTACAAGAGATCCTCCCTCATGATCTAATACTTGCACTCCCAGTGCACAACAAAGGTAACGGGTCCACAAACTTCCAAGACGGCCATGTCCTCATTACCTCTGAGCCGTTCCACTTCCGCCAAAAATAAATCACCCCCTACGTAGAACTTCCATGTCCTCATTACCTCTGAGTTGTTCTATGTGTCCTCCTTCATTGAGCCCACTCCTGTCATGTCCTTATTACCTCTGAATGGGAAGGCTCCATCGAAGAAACCTTCATACTTGCCATGTCCTTATTACCTCTGAGTAAGTATGATGATCCCCTTTCGACCTACTATCTGTACCCACAACCGGAGTACGCCAAGGGTAATAGGTCCACAAATGTCCTCTGTTGACCATCAATATCCTCCATCGAGTTCACTCCTACCATGTTCTCATTACCTCTGAGTAGGAAGACTCTACGTTTAAAAAACCTTCCCACTTGCCATGTCCTCGTCACCTCTGAGCAAGTATGTCGGTTCCTCTTCATCCTATTATCCGTGCCCTAAACCAGGGTACGCCAAGGATAATAGGCCCACAAATATCCTCAGCTAAAATTCTCAGCACAAATCTATCACCTCACTAGGCCCTAGGAGCCCAGCTGCTCTACGACATTCCTTTTCTCAATACCAAGAGCACCCATGACCGCTTCGCTATGGCTGCTTCAGGTACCCTGACCGAAACAGGTCCACAAATATATTCCCTATGCGAGGGAAAACATCACCACAATATCACAGGCACAGCAAGCAATACAAATGAAGGGTAGAATTGAAAGTACTCTTTATTTGAAGGAAGAAAAAGCATTACATGTTTCGGGATCATGTCCCCTTCAAAAAAAAAGAGAAAAAAAAGAAAACAGAGACAAGACAAGAAGAAAAGCCGACTATATTTCAGCATCACTCAATTCTAGGAGGCAATTTCTTACCAAGGTGGTCCTCCGTTCAATCCGTTGCCGAGCGCGACGCTCGGCCTCCTGGAATAAATGTTCCTCATTGTCCAAGCCCAAGAACGCTTGACAGTCATCTTCCAATTTTTTCAAGGCAGTCTCCAGATCAGTCGAAGCTTGAGTAACCCTGTCAGCCTCCTGAACAATCAGTTCCCTGTCATTGCGGGTAGTCTCGAGTTCAGACTCCAAGGAAGCCAACTTCTTCTGAAGCACAAAGATCTGCTCCCGTGTCTCAGTAATCTCACGGGAGACAGACTCCTCCCGAGCCACAATGTTTTCAGTCGCATAACTCAATTGATCATACCGATCAGCTAAGTCACTGAGATCCTTCAGCGCGCCCGGTCTGGTCTTATCTCGAGCCGCTCTGGTCCTCTCTATAACAGCAATAAGGGAATTCCGCTCCTCGTTTATAACAGCAGGCAAATCAGCCTGCCGTAATACTCGAAGCTCGGACACCAGCTGATCAACCTCCAGCAATTTTGCCTCCAGAAGCGAAGCCATCCCTACATCATCAGGAAGATCCCTAAGGATATTTATTTGACCATGGGCACATTGTCGGGCCAAGGTGAAAGAGGTCCCTCTGTCTACAGCGGCCTCGATTTCCCTCTTCAAATGACGATGAAAACTGGCAACCACGTCCTGCAATGCATCACTCAAAACTTCAGCAGAGAAGGGCGTCAGGGGAAGCCGGAGCGGCAACGTCGGAGGAGTAATGCTAGAGTTCGCCATCGGGGGAACGGAGTCCGAGAAGAACGATGCATGAATAGCGGCCAACTCGTCTTCCGCCGCCCGGAGAGCTTGGATGCTCGGCAGGGAAGAAAGGTCGACTCTCGAAGCCATCGAAACAGAGGATGATACAAGGACCATCGTCCCTTGCCCCGACTGCCCCGAGAATTGGCCCGTAAAACTCAGGCCCCCAGAAGGCCCCTCAAGACGAGTCGGGCAGTGATGAGGTACATCCCTTTCCACCGATGCCCCTTCGGTTGGGGTTGTCTCAGCGACGTCCATCCTCGGCACTGGAGGGACAGGACCTGAATGTCCAGAATAACAATCAATCGACGTAACCCGAAGGACATGATGATAGAGTAGATAGGCTTCCTCACGGGTTAAGATTCGGCTAATCTTACCAGGGGAGGGGCATAAAGGCCGCGGCTCATCCACAACTGGCATAGTCCCCTCACCCGCGATCCCCGAGATAAACTCAGTCACATCGCCTGCCCCCGTCACCTTGAAGGGGGATACAGATTGATCTGCGTTCTCTTGAATAGAAGCAGGCTCATGGGAGTCCCCGTCATTCTGGGTCACCACCTCGACATCCTGAAACTCTTCTTCTTCTTCCGACACCTAAAAGAGGGGACGAAGATAGTCAGGATTGAAACTCGAAGAAAAGGAGGGAGAAGGGATCAAGAGCAGTTTTGTTACCTCTGACGCAGGGTTGACTTCTTCGCCACCCTCTTTTATGGCTAGCGGACGGTGCCTAGTCGCAACCGGCTTCCGGGATCGAGAAACACTGCCTATAGGAGAAACTTGCCTGCTGCGCTTCGGAATAGGACCAGGCGCAACAAGAGACTGGTCCCTCAGCACCTCATCTGACAAAACATGCGACTGACCCACCTCTGCGCCTACCACTGGAAGGATAGAGTCATCTTCATCACAATCGTTGCCTTCGCCACCCTCAGTAGCGAAATCCAAATCTGGCACTTCGGCTCTAGTCTTCCTTTTCTTGGCCCCTTGGGAGCCTTCCTCCAGACCGGTGCCAACAATAAAACTGGTACCCGGGTTAAAACCGACTGGGGGCTTGCTCGCCATGACATGATACAGCGCTGCCATATACAAGATCTCTACCGACTCCTTAATGGCAGGGACCGAGAAAATGGTGCGAGTATGGAACGAATCATAATATTGCTAGGCTCTGATACCATCAAGAAGACTACCCTCATAACCCAGACCAGAACTGGGGCTGTCCAGACAAAGTTGGTTGTATCCAAACTGCCGGGCAAACCTGCTAGGCAGATAAGGCTCCAGAAAAACAGCATTGCGGTTACGGTACACTAGATGTACGGGGCGGATGTTACGCAACCATAAGAGCATCTGGCCATTCAGAAGCTGAGGGGGCGCGATACCGTCAATATGTACAGCGTCTATGTCCCTGGCAGTAAAGCGAGGGACGAATACGAAGATATGATACTTATCTGCCCTCGCCAATGCCATCCGGCAAGTCCGTATGATTTCACACTCCCAAGGCTCGTCACGATAACGGAAGATAAATACGTCATCATCAGTCACACCGTCTTCAGAGCCCGGCCTCATCAAAGACGGGTAATGTATCAGCAGCCACCCCATCAAATAGTGATAGGGCAACTCAGTTCATTCAAAATCCTTGGTCACGTTGCGAGCAATGATTTTGGATGTGAAAGTACGTAAGCCACGGTGTATGCTGCACACCATGGCCTGGAGGAGAGCTAGCCTGATTCGTAAAACTAACTTCACAGCCGGAAGGATGAAGTTGCAACTAATTCTCTCAATGGAACTGGCTCCTTCCGAGACTACACAGTTTCGTAGCCAGATCATCAAAAATCCCGCCAAAAGCACTTTCTCAGACAGATCCTGAGTATCCTGGTAAAAGTAATCGAAAGTATCAGTCTGGTTCCCGAATCTGTCGCTGGTAGTGGCCACTCCCTTAGCCGACGACACCGAGTCCTCAACCGCTTCCCGAGATCGAGGGCGACGAGAGGTGACTCTACCTAAGGCATCTGTCGAGAAGAGATAGTGCACCCAATCTCTGGTGAAGGGAGCATTCCCTTCCAGGTTACTATCCTTTCGAGTCATCTAATAACATGTGCTATAATGGCACAATATCTCCTGGTAAAGGGCCGCAAAGCCAGGATACCGTCGTTCCAGATCTTCGAGTTCCTCATTAGTGGGAGTATACGCTTCGTCCCCCCAAGGAAGCTTGGAGACCGCATGCATCTCATGGTGCACGAGTCCCATCTCCCCCACATGTGTGTAAAAGGTCCCCGTACGGCAATTATACATCTCCAGCAGAGACATGAACAGCTTCTTGTTTATGGACAAGCCATGACTGGTACCTCGGATAGAGTGGTACAGGCCAATCTCGCACAAAAAGGCCTCATACTTCTGCAAGATCCAAGTAGACAAATTGATCCACGAAGGAACAGAGTGCACCCAACCAGGGAACGTCAACCGACCAACGGGACAGGAGCCTTTCCGAGCAAGCCGATTTATAAAAGTGTCGGCGGTAGAAAATGAGAAATTAGGGCCCGCCACATTCAAGAAAGAACCTGGGACCAACCCCGTCACAGAACAACTAGTGTGCACTTTGCCGGCAATCACAGACTTCATATTGTTATTATAATGGATGTTCCCCACAAACATCCCACCTCTGGTAGGGGTTAAAGTCTCCCCCATCTTCCGATCTAACGGGAGCATATTAAACCAAGATAGCGGGAAGTGTCGCTCCATTTGAGGAATGCGGATCGCCATCCCGCTAGAAACAAAGCTCCAATCCTCCGACACCTCCAGGACATGATCGTTCTCCACAGTCAAGGCATCTCCAAAAAAGAACGCATGTTTCAAATACTCCCCTTCAAATTTCTCGGAGTTCATCATAGCATTAAGGAAGTAAAAAGACTGATTCTTGATGGCATTCAATCTAACCGTAGGCTCGTCGTTCGGAAACTGGTCAGCCATATACTGGACAATATGGTCATACCTATAGCCGAGAGCGGCTTGAGCGCTACCCACCAAGAGTTCTCCAGCGGCGTTAACCGGCAGGTTCACTGAAGAACAAACAGAGAAAAGTAAGTTAAACGGAGGGATAAAACAAGAGAGAGCCGATTGGGTACTCTCAAACCCCATGCGGCTCAAGAAGACATCCATGCGGCCCCATGAAGCTCTCAAAAATCTCATGCGGCTCAGTACAATAAAGAGTCTATGCGGTTTAGCGTCACTTATGCGGCTTTGTCAGCAAGGCATACATACAGACGCGGTAGTTCTCTTATGCGGCTCGCAGCTCAGCCATAGGGCGAACATGCAATTTACAAAGGCTCGTGCATAAAGTATGCGACGTAACCATGGCGGTTGGGGTTCTTTAACTCATGCATTGTCCTTACCAATAATGGGGGGTGAACGTCAGAATGAACATCAGGTACGGCGACGGGCGGAGTAGCAGCCGCAGTCGAGGTGGAAGTGGAGGCCGCCTTCTTGCCCTTTACTGCCACGGTCTTCTTGGGAGCCATTAATTATCAAAAGAGGAGAAGGGCGACCGAGATAGGGAAGGTCTGAGGAAGAAGAAGGAAAATAAAGAAGTCTTCTCTCTCTTCAAACTCTTCCTATTTATAAAAAGACGGAAGAAGGAGGACACGTGGGCCAATGACTGACTCATGAAGAGCGCAACCGACTCCTTGGGTTTCGTCTCCAAGATTCACCCAAGGCGTCAAATCCGAAAGATTTAATGAGCTGACTCTTGGGATTCCCTCCTACAAAGACGGCGCTGAAACGAATTTGAGGCAATTACAGACCTGCACACGTGGCAAGCAGCTATACGGCTGAACAATTTCCTGCGGCTAAGTCACTCATGCGGCTGAATAATTCATACGGCCAAGACTTCTATGCGGTCAGAATTCCATATGCGGCTAGAGTAACACGGCCATGCTTCTTATTCAAAGTATTTCAATTTTACAAATTGAAAACTTTGAAGGGGGTCCTGTAGAAGCATGGAAAATACTAAAGAAAATGACTCATGCGGCCAGGAAAGATCCATGCGGCTCAGAAAACGCATGCGGCTTAGGGAGTCATGCGGCATAGGAAGCTATGCGGCCCAGGGCATTCCATGCGGCTCAGAAGACACGTGGCCTGATAGTGCTCCCCTCCACCCATGCTGCATTAATTGCTATGACGGCTGACCCCTCTGAAAAGTTGACAGTCCTGACACCAAAGGCAGGTAATTATGACTCTGTCATAAATGATGAATCTCTAGGGAAGAGGAAAGAAATCTCTGACACAAATCTCCCGAGAGCTATAAAAATGCCACGTGGCCTGGCCACGTGGGCATTCGTATGCGGCTCGCTTCTCATGCGGCTTAGAATAAATCCTATGCGGCTCCGGCCATAGGAGCCTCATGCGGCTCGGGCAAAGGACTTCTCATGCGTCTCAGAGTGAATCCATCCTATGCGGCTCAGGCCATGAAAGTCTCATACGGCCCGAGCGAGGACTTCTCATGCGGTTCAAGAAGATCATGTCCATGCGGCCCAGGCGGATATATACCTATGCGACCCACAAGGATTACTCCTTTGTGGTTAGAGGACTCAAGTGAGGGCCACTGCCTACGCAGCCCTGACACGTGGGCTTAACCATATGCGGCTCACATTCATATGCGGCTCATTAGTCATGCGGTCCAGACCCCCCAGCAGCTCCTAGAACACGTGTCCTAAATCGATTAAATTCCTCAGATTTGCTGCCAATAAAGATTGGGTCAAATCCCAATAATCTAGGACACGTGGCAAAAAATAGATCTGATTTATTCGCAGATATCAGAAAATCATTATAAGGAAGATTTATTCCAATCAGCATTAATTGCTCATGGGATTTGGTGTAATCTGCACCTAATGGCCCAGATTCATCATAATCAAAACGAATGGCCAGGATGGACCAATCCCCAAGCCGCCGCCATCTCCAAAAGCTAATCATTGGCAACCCTAATGATCAGATCCCAATATTATAAATAGCAAGGTGCCATCCCCTTGTAAGATATATATTTTTTGGGAGAAAAATACGCATATACAGAGAGACTCCCCAATAGTCAGAGAAAAGAATACCCAGAGAGAGAGAGAAGCCAGAAGAGCAACAGAGGAGCAAGAAGAGCATTTCTTCGTCAACGCCAACCATCTTTTCACAAGGAGCCAAGGCTGCATACCGATCGTCCAAGGAGTAAGGCAGGGCTGCCGTCGCCTTCCCGAGCCTCTATCGTCACCCCCCAGAATCTAAAATAAACAATTGTACTTAGACTGCTGTACCTAGGTTTTCGTCCCTAGGCTTTCTTTGTACAAGCGAGTTTGTAACGTGAAGTAAAAGTCCGGTCCTCCGATAATTGTTCTGTTCTTTTATATTTCATGGCAAACACGGAGTAGGACAATTCTTCAACTAACTTCTTCTCCTGTTCGTTCAACCTTCCGGCATAGGGATGACCGGTAAGTGTCTCCGCCACCGCATGATTGTGCATCCCATTTCTGACATCAACTGTCCACTTTCCATCTTTTCTTGAGACAAGCACAATCTTGAAAGGACAACCGCACTTTCTGGACCCTACCGCCTTCTCCGGGACTTTTTTCCGGGTACATTCTTCTTTCTTTCGATGAAGCCTAAATGTCCTACCTCTTTCGCATCCAAGATCAGCAGTTTTACGACACGACGGGCCTCATAATGACCTTGAAATGACAAGGACTGTGTTTACTTGCCTTCCAACTTGTTTGCACCATTCTAATGCTTCTTCATAAGATTCAAATGCGAAATCCGTTGAGAATATATTACTCAAGTCAACGAAAATAGGAGGTGGTGGGCCCTATATTTAATTTAAAAAAAATTGCCAACCATAATTACAACCAAAATTACAATATCAACAACTTCAAGACTGTCAAGGAAAATTGCCCTTCCTTCAGGACTGTACAACAGGACTGCCAGACATTCTGGCAGTCCATCGTGTTTTATAGATTGCCAGAAAGTCTGGCAGTCCTGTTTTACACTACTTCTTAACAAAGACTGCCAATTCTTGTGGCAGTCCTACGTGTTTAAAAGACTGCCAGCAAGTCTGGCAGTCCTACTTAACACTAGTTTTACACATTGACTGCTGAGTTATGTGGCAGTCCTACGTGTTTTATGGACTGTCGGAATGTCTGGCAGTCCAACTGTACAGTATTTCTACACATAGACTGCCGCATAATCTGGCAGCCCTCGTTACTTCTTCGACTGCCATGTTTTACGGCAGTCCTATTTTACACTAGTTGTACAAATAGACTGCCGCGTAATATGGCAGTCCTTTCTGTTCTATGGACTGCCAGAAAGTCTGGCAGTCCTCTTGTACAGTCGAATACGTAGCAGTCGGTCGGAAATTTACCGAGAGTTCTTCGAGTGTTTTGTCGTGTTGTTCGGAAGATCCGGGTTCCTCGATTGATAGACGTGATCCACTCTCTTCCATAATTTCTACATTGGGACAAAATATAAGATTACTTAAAAAAAAAACTCAGAAATTTTGTCGTTTAGCGGACGTCATCGTACCGAATATTCTAGGAATCTTCCTTGGAGAATCTTCTAGGGTTTGGAGAAATGTGGGGTTGAAAAAATGGTGGGGACCAGACCTAGGGTTTGGAGAAGAAAGAGGGAGAGAGAATGGAGAGTGAGGAAAAAAAGGAAAAAAAAAATAAGAGTTAACTTTTATACCTACAACTTGGATAGCCCTGAGTAATCTTTTCAGTGGCAAACTTGTAAATAATGGAAAACAGTTACTTGGACAGCCCCGAGTAAAAAGGGCTGTGCCCTTATAATTTGCCTAAAAAAAGTAGACTTTTATATTGGCAAATTATAAGGGCACAGCCTTTTTTACTCGGGGCTAGCCAGGATTAGGGCTAGCCAGGTTTTGAGGAACTTTTACTCGGGCTGTCCAAATTTTCTATTCAGGGGCTGTCCATTTTCTTCTTCTCCACTCTCTCTCTTCACAAACCCTAGCTTTCTTCTTCTTCTTCTATCCATCTTCTTCTTCTCCACCATTTCCATTCTCACATCTTCATCAAAACCCTAGTTTTTTTCTCATCATCATCATCTTCTTCTTCTCCACCGTTTCCATCATCACCATCTCCATCAAAACCCTAGTTTTCTTCTCTTTTCCAATTTCGATGGCACCCAAAAAATTAAATAAACCCTAAAATGTATGAAAATAAAGGTTAAATACTTCTTTCCTCACAAAGAATGCATGGAAATAAATCCTAAAATGCATATTTCACTCTATTATCAAGATTGAAATAAACCCTAATATATTTTTTTCATTCGGGAATGTCGACTTTAGGACTGCCCAGAAATTGTGGCAGTCCTAAAAGGAACTTGCTGTACAGCAAGTATCTTTCAGGACTGCCTCAATTTATAGCAGTCCTCAATATGTCTAGGACTGCCAGAAATTGTGGCAGTCCTGTTGTAGAGCATGTCCCTTTCAGGACTGCCACAATTCCTGGCAGTCCTCATTACTTCTAGGACTGCCTGGAATTGTGGCAGTCCTCATTACTTTCAGGACTGCCACAATTTATGGCAGTCCTCATTATCTTTTATACCTACCACTTGGATAGCCCTGAGTAATTTTTTCAGTGGCAAACTTGTAAATAATGAAAAACTAACACTTGGACAGTCCTGAGTAAAATGTGCTGTGTCCTTATAATTTGCCTTTATATTGTATAGTGTGCAGTCCCTAACAATTTTTTTGAGTATCAAACTTATAAATAGAAAAAAAAAGCTTGATATTGTAGTGCCTTTATTGAAAAAGAAAACACCCTTCGGTCTAAATATGTACTGGTGGTAAATATGGTATGGTAGCGAAGGTTTAGGAAAGCTGCCGGCTTGGAAGCACCGGAGGCAGGCTTGGTATCAGGAGCATCACCCCCAAACCTCAGGTTTGTTTGTAACACTCCAAAATTGGTTCATTCTATACCCTTTCCCTCCAAAAGTCCTATCGCTAGGTAGGGTTAGGGTTTCTTTCTCAACTCTCCACAACGAGAAATGGCAGGTCTTTACACCTCTTCCCACAAGGCTCCGATCAAGGAGGAGGAGGAAGTGGAGAGATGGGGGCTAGGGTTCCGGTGCAGCACTACCACCATCTCAGACCCGCCAATTCCTTCATCGAGACATCCCTCCACGACCTCAACACCGTCGTCGACGCACGATCGGCCGAGATCGAGGGGATCAGCGACGTAGACCGAGACGCAGTGACCGAAGACAGCTTGGAGAACGACGACGAGTCCAATTCTGTGGTATTTATGGCTCGACACCCCCCCCCCCCCCCCCCCCCCCCCCCCCCCCCCCCTTCTCTTTATTCTGATGAAGATTCTTTCAGAGTTCGATTGGTTTTTTGAGCTGGGTGGTCATTTTCGGCCGGAATTGTGAGTTTAAATTTAGTTTGTGGGTTAAAGTTGTCATCTTTTTGTGGAATCTGATAGTTGTTTTACTCTTAGTGGAAACACTATGCTGCAATGAAATGAATACATCAAGACACGATATGGACACAGTGACAGGACACGGCACCGATTCTGGTGTAATCTAGTGTATTTTGGAGTGTCTGTGTTTTTGTACAGCCCATGCTTCCTAGGTGGTTTAGTTTGTTCATTCAGAATCGGACAAATTTCTTTGGACTAGCATGTTGAAATTGAGATGTACCTCTAAAAAGGGGCTCCTTTTCCTAGTTGTGAATTATGGACCTGTTCACCGAATGTGTTGCTTAGGTCATGGTTCTGGTATAAAAATTGGAAGGTATTCGAGTGGTTTCGGGTAGTAAAACTAGGGAAGGTTGAGGGTCCGTTTGTATAGATTTTCTGAAATTTCTTTCTGAAAATAGTTTTCAGAGAATATGTTATAAAGTTGTTTTCCGAACATACAGATTCTGAATTTGCGTTTGGTTACTTTCATCTGAAAAATTATTTTCTGGAATAAAAAAGTTAAGATGTTGTTTGGTAAAATATTTTTAGAAAATAATTTGTAAAATAAATCTGTGTCCTGTGTATTATGTGTCCTGAATCTCTGTAATGTGTCAGAGTATTATGAGTTCCCATCTATGCTCGTCTCCTCCACGGTGAAGCTGCGACCGGTGCTCGGTCGGCACCACCCCCACCAAGCATTACCACCAATCCTCCTCCCTCTCCGACTCCCTGTCCCGGCTCCACGACCACCATGTTGTCGTAGGTCGTTCCCACCTCCGCCCCCGTCTCTCGTTCCCATATCCGCCCCTGCGGCCTCCACAACCACCATGTGGTGTCGATGACGACCTGTACGTCACCACCCTCTACCCTTGCGGACCCCACGGGACCACCGTTGTCGAGAGCTACGCCATCGACGTGACCCCCGAAAACACTAGGGAGGACGAGCGTGCTGTTGCCATCGACGAGCTTGGGAACCGATCGAAGGAGGCGGAGGAGAGGTGGAAATTTGTCATCGTCGTCGACGAGGTCGGTGCAACTTGTCGTCGTCGATGACGAGGTTGAGAATCGACTGGAGAAGAAGAGGAGGGCGGCGCCCAGCCCGGCTCCGCCGTCTCCGGCTCCGGCATTGGCATCGGCTGCGCTGCCAGACACGGCATCCCCTCGTCCAAGTGCAGCCCGCCCCCTCGCCCTCGAGAAGAAGATGATCCCCTTTTCCAATGAAGAGAGAACATGAGGAGAGAGAAAGTGTTGGGACTAGGGTGACGGGAGGGGGGGCGCACATTTGGGAAAACAAGTTTCAGAAAAGTGGTAAAAGTTACTTTTGAAAAGTAGTGTTTAAACTATGGTTTTGGGACATTTGGTTTTGAACTTAGTTTTTGGAGTGTGACCATCCAAACAGAATTTTGGTCTGCTTTCACATTACAACTCAAAAAATTGAGTTATAAAGTGTAACCAAACGCACTCTGAAGCTTTCTTGGTAGCAACAAACAAAAGTAGTACTTCTAAAAAGAAGGTACAAATCAAATTGCTAACAACAGCAGCGATTGCCCACTAACAATTTATGATTAAATCAGAATTGTTCTCGTTCAAAACGAGTTGAAGTGGATGACAGACGATGGATGGAAGAATATCATGCTGGGGTGAATGATCACCGTTGCTCAAAGCTTGATTTGCCCCACACGAACAGCTTCCAGGAACCGGCAAGTTCGACGGAGAACTTTGGAACACTCCGCTCTTCTGACTCCTCGGATGGCGCACGGATTCCTGCGCTAAGTGGCGCTGTTGCTCTGCTTCTCTTCTCTCTCAAACTCTGTGGAATTCGTAAGGAATGTATTATGAACACTTGTATGCTTCTGTTACGAGAGAGAGCAGAGAAACTTTTATAGTCCCGCTCTGTAACCGCCCAGTTAGCAACAAGTTCAGGATGTGGGAAAAAATCGTCCCGAATATGCTGTAACTGCTCAATCATGCACAAACACGATCTGAGTTAAATGGCGCATAGAGCGCGTAAGCAGTGCCACATGCGCACCGCGCACATCGCCACCAGCGCAATCTGCGCTACCTGCGCACCGCGCACACCTGCGCCACACACGCACTGTGCAACCAGCGCAATCTGCGCTACCTGCGCACCGTGCGCACCTGCATCAACCGTCGCGCAAACTGCAACGCCAACTGCTATACCATCTGGCAGCGCCAACTGGCACGCCATCTGGCCGCGAGATCGGGCAGTGCGAACGACTGCACAAGAGGCTAGCGCAACGAGCACAACTTAAGCGCACAATGCGCCTAGCGACGATGCTGTCATGCTAAGTGCAAAGTGCGCCAGCAAAACGCCAGATTACGACTCATGAGCCCATGAGCCCGAGTCCGAATCCGAGTCCGAGTTCGATTTGCTAAGCCCCTATGGGACTTAGCTCCAATGGAATAAATTCCAAGAGCAAAAGGCATTAAGCTTTACCATGGAGACTTAACCTTACCTCCTAGTAAAATCACCCACATGGTTCTCTCCTTAGGGTCACCATCCCATGTGCATATCCCAACAGAACATACCAAGTATATATGTTGAGATACCTCATGATGCTTTTCCAATGTGGGACTAAACTTTACTAGGCATGTTGAGAGCAAGCTCTCTACATGTCAAGAAAAAGCTCCAACAATCTCCCACATATCTCAGTATATGGGTTTGAGTGTTCCCCACAGTAACTGTCTATCGTGCATTAGGAGAGATGTCGCTGACGACTTGAATCTTCTCGCATGGGTCAAATAACATACTATAATACAAGAATGTACTAAGCCTTGAATTCTGCACCATAGCTAAAATTCTTCCCACTCACATAATGTAGTTACATGTGCTTCTGGCTGCACATTAAAGGCCCTGTGCCAGCCTGGTTTAAGTGTATAATTTTGGGCGTCTACAAGTTTACCCTCAAGAGACGGTCTGATGAGTTTTTTTATTAAAGAGACATGGCATGAAGCCTTGCGCTTCCCTTGCGGTGCTACGCCGCTATGACATGGCCTAAAGCCGAGGCATTACCCCTACTGGGAACCTCATCGTAGTGTCATACTACATTAGCATGAGGCCACAGCCTCTTTGTAGTGCCATACTACCCAGCATGAAGCCTTAGGCTCCCTTGCGGTATTACGCCGCAACAACATGGCTTGCAAGGCCGAGGCTTTACCCCTATCCGGGTACCTCATCATGGTGTCGTGCCACTATAACATGAGGAACACCTCCCCTTTGTAGTGCTGACTACCCCTCTTTATTTTCATCATACAACATTAGGCTACCTGCCTATTTGCGGTACTACGCTGTGATTTGGCTCGCAAAGCCGAGGCATTACCCCTTTCGGGAACCACATGGTGGAGTCACCCCACTGTAGCATGGAGTTTCACTCCTTGTAGTTCTGCGCTACCGTGCTTCCTATAAAGCACACCAGACATTTACTCTGCCTGAAAACTCATTAAGGCGTTTAAGCCAACCTCTCGCAGAATCCGTTTTCCGCAGAAAATAATAGTAGACAACAGTGGTTGTAGGTCCGTAACCTCTCCATGCCACAAATGACATGTGCCCACTGTTCCTGATATTGTTCCAGTTAATGGTCCTCCCTTGAACCAAAAGCTAGATGCCTAGTAGATTTTTCTTTGAACTAATAGCATAAAACTTTATGGTAGGATTACAATAACATAATATCAGAATGCCTTCAAGCCCATTTTTCTTGCTGTGTCATCGACCAGCTGGCGCTTGAGGCCCTTGGTGAGATCGTATACTGTCCTGTGCTTTAACCGCACAGTCCTCTTCTTTCCATTGAAGAGGTCATTTGATGCCACCGTCGCAGTCGCCTGGTTGTCGCAGTATATCGGTATTGTCGGTATTTGCGCCCCAACCACTGGAAGATCATACATGAGCTCCCGAAGCCATTCTGCTTCCTCCGCTGCGGTATTAAGTGCAAAGAACTCAGATTCCATGGTTTGTCAGCGAGAACATAGTCTGCTTTTTCGACTTTCACGATATAGCAGCTCCACCCATTGTGAAAATAAATCCATATGTGGACCTCTCGCTCTCCAACCCTGAGCACCAGCTGGCATCACTGAAGTCTTCTATTACCGGCGGATCTCCGCTGTAGTGCAGTGCATATGTCTGAGTCTTCTTGAGATATCTCATAACCCGTTTCACATCTTTCAAGTGCTCAATGCCTGGGTTGCTCATGAAACGACTCAGCATTCCCACTGCGAAAGCTTTGTCAGGCCTTGTGGCAGTAGTAGCATACATCAAACTCCTGATAACGCTTGCGTACTCCAGCTGCCTGACGCTTTCCCTCGAATTAGACTTCAGTTTCAGATCATACCTGTAAGGCGTATCGATCCCTGGAAGATCCTAATACCCGTAACGTGTGATCATCTTCTTAATATAATGAGACCGTGACAACGCTAGTCCAGTGTCTGTCCGGATAATCTTGATCCCTAAGATCACATCAGCTTCCTCCAAGTCCTTCATACTCGAGATGAACTTTTTTGTATTCGTGACACATCCCATATCTGTACCTAGGATTAGCATGTCGTCCACGTACAGACAAACGATTACACCTCTTCCATCAGCGAACTTTGTGTAAACACACTTGTCCAACTCGCTGACCCTGTAGCCATTTGACCTTATAACCAAGGTTCACAGTATCGGTATCGGAATCGGTATCGGACCATTCCTATGAGTATCGGTATCGGCGTTATCGGTAGTATCGGCAGTTTCGGATCGGAGTATCGGATTTTTTGGTATCAGAAAACAAATAGTTATTAATAAATTATTAACATTTAATATTTTTATACATTTAGGCATAATATTAAGTATTTCCATTATTATTTATTAGTAGTTTTGAAATTAAATGAAATAACAGTCACCCTTACCAATTGGTTTACAAGCAATAGATAATTATTTTTTCTTTTACAACCTTATTATGCTTTAAACCCTTGCTGCTTTGTCTTTTTCGTTCATTTTTTTTGTCGAATTGACCGGAAAAGAGACCCTCAATGTCTTTATCGGTCAGTATCGGGTATCGGCCGGTATCGGATCGGGACATGCCAAACCGTGTCGGTATCGGCCGTATCGGATCGGTATCGGCCGATACTTTAAACCTTGCTTATAACCTTGTTAAATTTCTCATGCCACATCTTGAGAGCTTGTTTAAGACCGTACAAGGATTTCACCAACTTGCAGACTTTGTCTTCAAGACCCTTGACGACAAATCCCTCTAGCTGTTGCATGTAAATCTCTTCGGTCAGCTCGCCATTTAGGAAAGCCGTTTTCACATCCATCTGATGTATCACAATTTTATGTATTGCTACGAGAGCAATCAACACTCTGATGGTGGTCATCCGGGCTACTGGAGCATACGTGTCAAAGTAGTCGATCCCCTGCTTCTGAGAAAACCCCTTGGCTACCAAGCTAGCCTTGAATTTGTCAATAGTTCCATCTGCTTTCATCTTCTTCTTGAAGATCCATTTGCATCCGATGGATTTTGCTCCGTCAGGAAGATCAACCAATACCCAAGTGTTATTTGAGGTGATGGAATCAATTTCATTGTCTATCGTCTCCTTCCAGAAAACCCGCGTCTCTGGTCTTCATCGCCTCATCATAGGTAAGCGGATCTGCTTCCACATGATAGGTGACAAAGTCATTTTCGAAGTCCTTCGGTCTCCTCACACGCTTAACTGACGACTCAGTGAGTTCTGGTTCAACCGTTGTTTCAACAACAACATCTTCTTGGACTACATCCTCATTGACAACTTCAGTTTCTTGCGCACCCTCATTGTTCTCCGGAATGTTCGCAAGAACAATGTTCTTGTGTCCTTGCATATTTGTCTTCAAAATATTCTGCGTCGTGAGATTCAATGATATGATTTGACTCAATATTAAGAAATCTCCGAGCATCACTCTTCTTGGCATAACCCAAAAAGATGGTCTTTGTAGTCCTTGTCCCAAGCTTCTGAATCTTCAGATCTGGAAGTTTCACAAATGCCAGATATCCCCACACTCGAATGACATTCAAGTTAGGTCTGACCTTGAACCAGAGTTCATGAGCAGTAATGTCTGAAGTTGCATGAGGCACTCTATTTAGAATAAAAGTGGCCGTCAATGCAGCTTCTCCTCAGTAGCACTTTGGAAGACCTGCAGTCAACATCATTGAGTTAATTATTTCTGTCAACGTTCTGTTCTTCCTCTCTGCTACTCCGTTTGATTGAGGAGAGTACGGAGCAGTGGTCTCGTTGACAATTTCATGTTCTTTGCAGAACTATGCGAATTTATGAGACCGATACTCTCCACCTCGATCACTTCTTATTCTCTTGAGTTGTTGTCCAGTCTGCCGCTCAGCCTCGGCCCTGAACTCTTTGAACTTCTCGAATGCTTCGTCTTTAGCCTTCAGAAGGTAGACGAAAGCGTACTTTGAGAAGTCATCGATGAAGGTTATGAAATACTTCATCCTGGCCTTTGTAGAGAATTGTTTGAAGTCACAGATATCGGAGTGTACCAACTCCAGAAGATCTGTGCTTCGATTAACCCGAGGAAAGGGTTTCCTTGTGATCTTCGTTTGAGCACAAACTTCACATTTCTCTATCTTACTCCCACATTTGGAGATAAGTCCTAGACTAGACATTCTGTTTATTCGTTTACAATGAATATGTCCTAGCCTATTATGTCACAACTCAAGAGTATAAGCAGTAAGCATAATGAGTTATTGCATTAACAACTTTGGACTGATTTACAAGCTGAATTTTAAACATTCCTTCGGTATAAAAAGCTTTCCCGAAGTATGTTCCCGCTATGGACATCACCATCTGACCAACATTGTTGTCCATCCTGAGGCTTGTATTGCATAGTAGGCCTTTCGAGATCAGGTTCTTTGCGATTGCAGGTACATGCTTCACATCCTGAAGCGTCAGAGACTTTCCCGAAGTCGGCTTCAAAACCACCGTCTCGATCCCGAGCACTTCATCTTGTGCCTGGTTCGCCACCATAACAACTTCAGAAGTTGGCGTGTAGTTGGTGAACCACTCCTTGCTTGAGCAGACATGGCAGGTGGCACCAGTGTCTACCCACCAGTCAGAGTCAGCCCCTACAGCAGTGACCTGCGCAATCATTGCAACAACGTCAGTGATCATAGAAACTTTGCTAGGCTGACCTTGCTCTGATTGCTTGGTCTTTGCTTTGCATTCACTCTTGAAGTGGTCCTTCTTGCCACACTTGAAACAAGGCATCTCAGACTTTGCCTTCTGATTCTTGAAGGAAGTCCCCTTAACTTTCAGATTGTTAGGGTCCTTCTTGCCGTGGGAAGCCGCATGCTTTTTCTTGTGTTCCTTGGTGTGAACCAAATTGGCGTTAGCCAATTGTTTGGACAGTGCGTCCACCTTTAGTTGAGCCCTCATTTGGTCCTCAACATAGACTTCCTGCAGGAGATCTTCCAGACTGATCTCCAACTTCTTCCTATGTATGTTTGCATAGAACGTGCTCCACCCAGCAGGGAGCTTAGAGACGTCAACAACAAACTTGACGGGGAGGGGCATCGTCTCATCATCCAACTTCTGTCGCAGCTTCAAGAACTCCTTTACCTGCGGCAGCATTTGCTTCTCATCTTCAAAGAACCACTTGTGATATTTTTCAACTAAAAATATCTTGCTTCGGTTCTTATCATCTTCGTATAGTTTCGTCAGAGACTCCCAAATCTCTCTGGCAATAGTCTTCTTTGAATATGATTCTGCAAGGGAGTCTTCCATAGCATTTAGGATTATAAGCCTACAAATGCTATTGTCTCTTCTCCACTTGGCCTAGTTCTTAGTAGCAGCGGAAATTGCGGCTGCAGATCCAGTTTCTGGAAACAGTAGGCTCCTCCTCAAAAAGCACCTGATCAACGTCAGATAATTGAATATTGAGGCTAACTTTCATTTTCCAGATTTGATAATGTTCACCATCAAATTGCTCTAACTTTGTGAAGTTAGGGTTGATTAGCGAAGCACGAAAGTTTTTCATCTTTCAATCAAACTTGAGATTGTTAATCCCGGGGCGTAATTTTCGATGGAAAACTGAGAAATGAAACGATTGTAAAAGCAACGTTTCGACGCAACACTTCAAAGAAGGTGCACAATAGAGATCCTTGGAGGATTCTAGGTTACGAAAATCTAAAAAGATTTTGTAACAACAACAAAAGAATGTAATTCTTCTAAAAAGAAGGTACAAATCGTATTGCTAGCAGCAGCAACGATGATCCACTAACAGTTTCTGATTAGATCAGAACTGTTCTCGTTCAGAACGAGTTGAAGTGGATGACCGGCGATGAAGTGGATGGAAGAACAACCTGCTGGGGTGAATGATCATCGGCGCTCAAAGCTTGATTCTTCCCACACGAACAGCTTCCAGGAACCAGCAAGTTCGACGGAGAACTTTGGAACACTCTGTTCTTCTGACTCCTCGGATGGCGCACGGATTCCTGCGCTAAGTGGCGCTGGTGCTCTGCTTCTCTTCTCTCTCAAACTCTATGGAATTCGTAAGGAATGTGTTATGAACACTTGTATGCTTCTGTTAAGAGAGAGAGAGAGAGAGAGAGCAGAGAAACTTTCATAGTCCTGCTCTGTAATCGTCCAGTTAGCAACAAGTTCGGGATGTAGGAAAAAACCGTCCCGAACATGCTGTAACTGCTCAATCATGCACAAACACACGATCTGAGTTAAATGGCGCACAGAGCGCGCAAGCTGCGCCACATGCGCATCGCGCGCACAGCGCCACTAGTGCAATCTGTGCTACTTGCGCACCATGCGCACCTGCGCCACACGTGCACTGCGCAACCTGCACTACCTGCGCACCGTGCGCCAACTGTCGTGCAAACTGCTACACCATCTGGCCGTGCGATTGGACATCGCGAACGGCTGCGCAAGAGGCTCGCGCAACAAGCGCAACTTAAGCGCACTATGCGCCTAGCGACGATGCTGTCGTGCTAAGTACAAAGTGTACCAACAAAACGCCACATTACGCCTCATGAGCCCATGAGCCCATGAGCTCATGAGCCCGAGTCCGAATCCGAGTCGCTTAGCTCCAATGGAATAAATTCCAAGAGCAAAAAACATTAAGCTTTACCATGGAGACTTAACCTTACCTCCTAGTAAAATCACCGACATGGTTCCCTCCTTAGGGTAACCACCCTATGTGCATATCCCAACAACACATACCAAGTATATATGTTGAGATACCTCATGATGCTTTTCCAATGTGGGACTAAACTTCACTAGGCATGTTGAGAGCAAGCTCTCTACATGTCAAGGAAAAGCTCCAACAAAACATACATTGCATCGAGGATACGCCACATATTAGATTGTCAGTGTACTTTGTTGTAGTATGTGTGGTGTGTATGACATGGACAAGACATAGTTTGGCGTGTCACTGTATTTTGGAGTCCGCGTGTCATGCCTACCCAATATGTGTCCGATCGACATGTCATCATTCTTGGAGTGCCAGTGCTTCCTAGGTTCCACTTCATTCGGGTTCATTAGATTCTGTTTTCAGTGTGTTTTGGTAGTATTTGTTTTTCTGTGTTGTGAGCATGTTTCATTGTAGTTTTGTCCTATCTATTTCTTAGTGTTGTTCAATGTTGTCAGTAGCGCATCGAGGCGTGCGTCATAAGTGCTAGGCGCAACGTGGCGCACCGAGGCACCTCGCCATGATGCGAAGCTGTGCACACCTTAGCTGTGCCATGGCGCATTGTGCTAGGCGCATTGAGGCATTGCTTAATGAAACCTAACATGAAATATTAGGTTTTATTTTGTTTTAACTCATTTCTAAACCAATAAACATATACCCTAGTTTAACCTACTACCCAATTTATACGTTACCTTTAACTTTCTACTTTCAGAATTCTCTTCCCATCATCTTTTCTCTCTCGACCCTCTTTCAATTTAACAATTGTTGTTAACATTCATCCTCAATTTCCAACAACTTGTCACCCGAAAAATTCAAGTTATTTTCTAATTTGCTACTTAAAAAAATACTCAGTCTTATTCTCATTTTTATAACTTCAGTTTAACCTTTGCCGCTGATTTCCTACACCGACGGAATTTTGATACCAAAGTCTAGCAATCTTCCTCAAGTGGGCCCTTTTATTTTGAAACTGATTTCTTTTGAATTATTTTATATTTTTTTCCTTTCCTCTCTCACTACATCAAACAGTTCATTATTAGCGCCGATATCTATCTTCCTTTACGAACTGTCTGCTATTGTCGAGACCAACAACCCCTCATTGAGATTTTTATTCTTTTCCATTTTGTTTCTACTTAAACTATCTAGAAAATAAACCGATTAGGATATTTCAATTACCTTGTTGAGTTTAGAAAAATAAAAATGTCTGCCTTGCTTCAGTGGGATGTGTCATGCCATACTCCTTGTGCTACGAGCGGTATGTATCTATGTTATACTGGGCGCTAGGCGAGGCGACATGCCACCCGTCTCGCCTAGGCGCGCCTAGGTGCTCGTCCAGGATCCGCTACTTTGAATCAAAAAATTCTGCAATTATGCATAAAACAAATATGTAGTATAACTAATAAGCAATAAGCATTAAGCAATAAGCATGAAAGTAATATAAGAAGCAACAAATATGAAATAACCAATATTCAATATAAAGTAAGGATAATAAGCATAATTAGGCTACCCTAGGCGGACCTTTTTTTTCTCTTAGGCGACCCTAGGCACGCCGATATCTATCTTCCTTTACGAACTGTCTTCTATTGTCGAGTCCAATAACCCCTCATTGAGATTTTTATCCTTTTCCATTTTGTTTCTACTTAAACTATCTAGAAAATAAACTGATTAGGATATTTCAGTTACCTTGTTGAGTTTAAAAAAATAAAAATGTCTGCCTCGCTTCAGTGGTTCAGGAATCTTAAGTTGAAACATTGCTATAGAACTCTGTATTAGTATTATAATTTTCACTACTAGAACAACTTCATGGTTCAGGAATCTTAAGTTGAAACATTGCTGAATTTAATTGGTTAAGTTGATCTTCCAGGACTGCATGCATGAATCATATAGAAATACATTGCCTCTTCATGGTGGAGTAGATGAAGAGCGTTCTCCCCTCGAGAATAGTGGAAGATCTTCTAGCCCACCTTACAATATTCTGTCTCTCGATGGTAATGCTTGTCGGTTATTTACTTGTTTTATTTTAGTGTTAATTACACTGAGCCCCCCTATGTTTCATGAGTATTACAGGGACTACCCCTATTCCGAAAATAATTACACTGACCACCCCTTTCCTTTATAAATTTTATTACCCATAGGGGTGGTCAGTGTTATTTGTTTCTATAGAAAATATAAACTATAGGGGAGGTCCATGTAATTAGTTTCAAAGCTTGGGTGGTCCGTGTAATAAGTGTAAAACATAGGGGTAGTTAATGCAATTAACCCTTTATTTTAAATTATTTTTTATTGCCATTACATTGGATGGTTTCATTGGTTTTGCAACTGCTTTACTAAGTAGTTTTACATGGTTGGTTCAATTCAATCTCTGGAACAGACATCTTACCAATTGAGAATGCACGGGCAAGATTCTTGCAAATCATTGTTGATCATTTTGTTAATCAGCATGTAATTGAATTGGGAGACTCTGCTGATATTAACTATGGTCACGGGCATGATAAGATGAACAAAAGGAAGCCACGAGAAGTCCAATACGAAGGTGACCCGAGGTTTGTGTTGCCCTTGATGTATGTGGCAAATTTATATGAAACTTTAGTTAATGATGTGAATATGCGGATTTCTTCCTTGGATGGAATTCGAGAGAAGACCATTGGGGTAGCTCTTGAAGCAGCTGGCGGATTGTATAGGAGGCTAGCGAAAAAGTTCCCGAGGAAAGGTAAGAAATTGTATGTTGCACATATTTGCTTCACTAGATATTTTATAGCACCTTGTTTCTTTTTAATGTCCTGTGATTCTGATATTGTAGGACCTTGTAGTTTTAAGAGAAGGGAGTTAGCAACTTCTCTTGAAACAAGGACGAGGTTTCCCGAGCTGGTAGTACACGAGGAGAAACGTGTTCGCTTCGTAGTTGTCAATGGTTTGGCTATTGTTGAGAAACCAAGCAGTATGGCCATGGAGGACGCTGAGTGGTAATGTGCACTAGAATTATTTATCCGGTTTACAAAAATTTCATTAAGGTGGCAAGTGCAATATTTGAAGTGTTGAGAAGCATTGTAGCTAAAGCTCCACTGGCACTAAACATACGATTAATGGAAGAACTAGACAACATCTTCTTTACGACATAATTTATCTAACTACAATGCTTCATATACCAATGTGCAAATCATTTCACCTGAAAACAACATTTCAGACTGTTGTTTTTGTATTTGCCACTTACACATTTCGAAATGGTGGTGTTCCGAAATG
This sequence comes from Iris pallida, assembly GCA_029216955.1. NCBI lineage: Eukaryota > Viridiplantae > Streptophyta > Magnoliopsida > Asparagales > Iridaceae > Iris > Iris pallida. The sequence continues at coordinate 20,974,313 of JANAVB010016195.1, forward strand.
CTTTCTATTAACAATTTAACATAACCCTTTACCATCTTGAAAATATACTATTTAAGGAACAATTTGGTAGTTTTTTATGACTATCTGGCTTGAACACAAGCAGTAATTACCAGACTTTTTGAAACTTCTATTGCAAACATATGATTTACGCCTTCTTGCGAGTTCACTCATGCATGCCCTCGGACTTGAATTTCTGGACTTGAGTTGTACCTATTTCTGATCCCACTATATGATTCTTACCACGCCTTAGTATTGCTTGAGAGACCTTTCGACATATCAAGTAAACGAAGTTCATTGTGAAACTTTTATCTAAGCATTCCAAAAAAGTTACACGTCTTTTGCTTCTTGCTAATAATGGACACAGTTGAGAGTCATGAGACTAAACAGCTCCTTGACAACTGTTCTCAGTTTGGACCAGCACACAACAAATTTGAACACAGTTAGTTGCAATGCCAGTTCACGTGTAGACAGATTAAGACCTTAAGCGAACCCTGTCTTCATATTGGAATTAGTCTGAAAGTCTTGTGTTTTGAAGGATATATGCCAGTCAACTTCCTTTGGCACTTATTCATGGAACCAGTTGCACAGCTGCAATGGGCTATTGAAAGATAATAAGTATCAAATAAAATATACCAGTAGATCAGACTTAAAATCTTGCAATGAAAGGGCCTCTCCATGGATTGTGAAATATAAAATTGCCTGTTGATATCTCATGTATTGAAATATAGGGGAATTCAGGTCCAGAAAATCTTTGTTTGATGGTACCAGTTGTACGCTGCAATGGGCTATTGAAATATGAAAAGTATCAAATAAAGTATATCAGTGAGATCAGACTTCAAATATTGCAAAAAAGGGCTTCTACATGGATTATGAAAGTATAAATTAATTTGCCTATAACTTATCATATAACAGATTCCAGAAAAAAAAATTGCCTCTAATTTATTTACACATTCTAGGTTCAAGCGTGTGACTGGACGACTTGAAGTTACTATCTGCCCAAGGGATTACAAGTTTTATTCCCCACGTCATAAATACCGACGTGTGACATCGCAATCTCCCACTAACATTTCTGGGCTGACAGTAAGTTTCATCCATGTTTTTAGGTGTATAAAGCAATCACAGTTAACTTACATTCATGCTTTAGGTGTATAAAGAAATCACATTTTTATTTATTGACAAGTTCTTTTCATACCGTTCTTTAGGGGTTTTCGGGTAGCGATACTTCTCCATTAACAAGTCCGACAGGATTCCGTCCTGTAAATGAGGTATGAATATTACAAAAAAGTTCTGGCTAATTTGCAGTTAAATACCTTGTACTATTCATACTTTTGTAGTTAAAGATCATGAACTATTTTTATAGGCACTTTTGTGCCTATGAACTATAATCATTGCACTTCCTTGTTATAACCCTAACCATGTCCTCCCACCCCCATCCACCCGCTGGTGGTAATTCAGGGCGACATCATGGGAGAGGGTGGGAGGGGGTCAGGGGTGTTGCAACAACAAGGGGGAAGGGGTGGTGGGGGAAAGGTTTGTCATACTCCCAAATTTATAATAAAAGGAAGTGATAACGATGACGACCTTAGGGCCGCCATACCTAATTGAGCAGATTTCCAATTATCCCAAATTAAACTTGATATTTCCACCAATAAACAATAATGATTATCCAACCTCAACTTTCTTCAATAATGTGTTATTGAAAGTCTACATCCAACAATCCAATAATGAATCAAATAAAAGTATCACTGAATATCCACTTTACAATTCAAAAGAGGGTCTTCCATCTAACTATCCCCAATAGACCCAACAAAAGGACAATAAATTACTACCTAATAGTCCCAACAGAAGAAAAATAAAATACTACCTAATATACCCAACAAAGAAGAATAAAAGACTAACCTAATAGACCTTAAAAAGATTCAAACTACTCTGCATCTAGAACAATGCTTCCATCAAATCCCATGCTATTCTGAAAAATGCTACAACAAGAGTGAGCTAAAAACCTATTAAGTGATATACGTGTCATAAATCCAATGGTTATGTTTTTAAACTAATACATACTTATAAGAATATTCCAGAAACGAAGAAGCCACAAGGTGAGATGGTCTCTCTTTGTATATCTTCCTATATGAATTCTAAGCTGTGTTTGCTTTTTGCTATTTCCATTGAAATATGGCCTATTTCCCGGAAATATCCCTATTTCCAATGTTTGGTGCGTTATCCATTTCAGGGAAGTCTTTTCCTTATGTGAGTCCATTTATCTGAAATTAGCTCTTTTTATTTCCCCGCCAGACCTCGGAAATGACTTCCACGTCCCAGGAAATTGAAAAAAGAAAAGAAAACCTATTTTTAAAAAAATCTATGAATTAATTTTTATTAATTCGAATAATAATGATAATTATAGTTTTATTATTATAATTATTATTTTAAATAAATACTTTCTTATTATAATTTTTTTTAAATTATTAAATAAATATAATTATTTTTTATCATTAAATAAATAGTTTTTTCATATTATCATTATTAATCATATTATTTAATATTTTGTTATTTTAGTATTATTACCGATAATATTTTAGTTAGAGATTTTTCAATAGTTATTTTGTATTTCAACTTTTTTTTGTTAATTAATAATGATTAAATGATATAAAAATAGTCAAATAAACGAAAAATCATTGACAACCAAGCATTAGAATTTTATATTTACACATAAACTTTAGTGACAACCAAACAAAGGTATTTATACCACGGAAGAATTTTCCACGGAAGATACTTTAACGGAAAAGACCCTACTTCCATGGAAGTGTTTTCCCCGATCAAACACAACCCTAGTTTCAGTATATAAATTCATCTGTCTGTTGTAACTTGTAACCAGTTACGATATCATTAAATATTCCTGTGATAGCCACCACTATGCAGTCTCACATGATGTCTGTACTACACATATGTATGTATTTATATATTACAATAATATTCTCCACCTGATTGCTAGTTATGCTTTTATTCATCTTTCTATAGTCTAATCCTGGTTATGACTGCTCTTGCAAGATCTTTAGTCTATTTTCTTTCCTTGGCAGCCACATAATCAGCAACAAACACCATCCAAGCTTCATATGCAACAACTTCCTCAACAACCTCAATTCCATTCTGTCCAACAACCGCATCATCAGTGCTTGCAGCAAAGTCAACCTGCTATACACTTTTCTCAAATACATCAATGTACGCATCCTTCACATTTACCAGAAATTTCTCACCAACCCCAGTCACCAACTATACCACAGCACATGACCTGTTTGCAGCCCTTTTCTGGAGGTCATGTTGGGGGACGTTTGCATTTACTGGTGAGGGATAAACCACCTTATGTCATTGTCTGTTTCCCTTCTACAACACAATGCAATTTGTTCTAATAAAATACATGCCATTATTCTATTGTTTTTCTTATGTGTACATACATACATACTTTATAGGCAAGCATTCTTTTTTCCTTAATGTGTTACGGTCTATTCAATCAAGGATTTTATGTGATCTTCTTCACTTCGGAACATGTTCATAGCATCTGTGTTGATATGCAATGAAGTTGCTCCTTTGCAGTAGCCTTTACTAGGTTGCTAAATGGAACTCCAAATTTGGAATTCATGTTAAAGTAAAGTTAAAATAGACTACGTAATGTGTTGTCTAAATTATATTCATCAGTAGTTCAGCAAACTCGATTGTTGCCATATATTTACTTGGAAACTCAAAATCTTAGAAATTGGGGAGCTGATACATGTGGAACCTCTGGCACTAGATAGCTGTAGACACCTTAGCAACCGGATATTATGTCTTCCCTTGCAATCCTGATGTTATATCCAATTAGAAATTCTCCAAAAATATACAACTTTAGAAATTTAAACGGCTAAGAAAGATTAATCTACTGTATCTGCATAGTTCTTGATAGTATCTCCATCTATGTTGCATGGATACAGAAAAGTGGTGCATGTATCTGTATCGTGTCCATACCCGTATCCGTCTCCACATTTTTGTGACATAAGTGACTACATTGTACATATTTGAAAATGTCTATATATTGTATCCTTATTGTGCCCTTATCGATATCCCTGTCCAAATTGGCATCCCTTTTTAAAAATACTATAGTATAGTCTATAGTTGCAGACACAATTTTCCTCTCATGCTAAACCACAGTAAATGTCTTTGAATATTAAACTACCACAACTATCATGATCCAAAACCATAGGGGTTCGAATATTGAGATCCTAGCTATTGAAGCTGGTCAATTAGAGTATTGATCGGACTATCAACATAGCATAAACATAATAACTCAACTTCCAGTTTTCAAACCTGTCCTTGATTAATATAATAAAGAAGAGTGGTGCGTCCCGCCAAAAAAGATAAAGACAAAGGATGATCATGATTAAACACCTAAGCATATCCAATGGTTTAGAACTCTCTTTCTTTGTATACTTAAGTAACTCTCTCTTCCTCAATGTCTAATTATTATGACATTTAATTAATCGTTGGCCTCACCTCTCTCTACTTATTTAACTCCCTCGCTCCCCCTCTATTTAATTATTCTGGTAATTAATCAATAATTTGCCCCACAATTTCGTAGATAATTAAATCCTAAATATATTTCATTGTATTGTAAATGTTCCTAATTAAATATATTTGATTATATTGTATATGTTTTTTACTAATTATCATTTATAAATTTATTCATTTGGAATGTACTTTACTTTTAACATTTTGTTTATTGTTATTTATCATGTAAAATAAAATATTTGGAAGAGTGTCGAGAGAGTGCCGAGAGTCACGGGTTACACTACCAACGGCATGAGTTACCAGCTAGTAATATAGATAATAATATAAATTTGAGAATGCCCACAATTAAATCCCAAGAAAAATTTAATTCAAAATGTTATCAGCTGCGATTAGTCTAACTGTATCTCGTACATCACCTTATATATCCATGCTACTTTTTACTAGGGCATTATACATATTTTGTTCTTTATACAACACCAAAAGACTAATGTCACATGATCAATACCTCTAATTTCTCCAAGGATTGCTTCACAAAACTCTGAAGCCAAAAACAATCCTTGGAAGTCCTGCTAACTAGAGAGTTAGAAAAATATTGATGAGTTAACAACTCAATGAGCAACAGATCACAAAGCAAGGATCTTAGATTAGGAGATACTTATAATGAGTTACAAAGGATTCCTAGTTATGATAAATAAAATTTCCAATCACATCAAAGTTCAAGTGGTTCATAACTGAAGTTAATAGTATAACCTGGTTACATCATATTTTAGGCAAGGTTCGCAGTATCGGTATCGGAATTGGTATCAGACCATTTCTATGAGTATCAGTATCGGTAGTATCGGCAGTTTCGAATCGAAGTGTCGGATTTTTTTGGTATCAGAAAACAAATAATTATTAATAAATTATTAACAGTTTAGAAAAATACATTTTATATATTTAGGCGTAATTTTAAGTATTTTCAGTGTTGTTTCTTAGTAGTTTTGAAATTGAATGAAATAGTAGTCACCATTGCCGATTGGTTTACATGCGATAGATAAGTGTTCTTCTTTTACATGCTTTTACGACTTTATTATGCTCACATCCTGGTTGATTAGTCTTTTTCTTTCAATTTTTTTTTTTACCGTATTGACCGGAAAAGAGACCCCCAGTATCGGGTATCGGTCGGGATCGGATCGGGACATGCCAAGGTATAGGCTGTATTGGATCGGTATCGGCCAATACGGAAAACTATGATTTTGGTAAGAGAACTTGTGTCATAATTTTTTTCATATATGAATGGAGTCATTTATAGCTAACATGTTCTAGCTAACATGTTATATAGAAAGAATAACCATGATTGAAATGTCAAACAATCTAACTGGGGAGAAGTAAGAAACAAGTAATTAAACAAGAGACAGATAATTGAAATAGTTATTAAACAAGAGAAATAATTAACATAATGATTAAACACCCAATAGCAATATCCATGTTGCACGGATACGAGTACAATACAATATGTTACAAGCGTGATGTCACGGACAAGACTGCCACAAGCAGTGATGGAGTGATGCAAATGATCACAATCAAACAAGCAAATAAAGAATCCTACACAAGATGCTACATGTAAGGAACTATTGTGAAGTGCAACAACTTTCAATTTGTAGCCGCAATTCAAAATAATGATGAAATGTCAAGAAAGAGGATCCACATATATCAATCTAGCAATAAAATCAACGACTATCATGAATTTATCTATCGATAGACAGTCTAGAAAGTATCAAAATATGCAATCGAATCAAGGTCACACTAGTCTCTATAATTATTATTGCCAATAATATGAATTTCAAGTTATAGGTTATTAAAATATCAAGTTTGCACCTCGTTATTCGTACAACAAAACCTATGATACGCAAATCGAGACAAGATAATTAATCGCAAGGTCAACAATCTTATCTTGGCGATCCACATGGTCACTTTGTCAATTTCAGCGATGTGAGATCACTGGAATCGACTGATCTCAGTTTCGTCGTTCGGATTCCGAAATACGAACATAACAAGAATTAATTATAATTAAGGGTGATACATAAAGAAAAAATCTACATACGTCATCGAATGGTGAAACAAATATTACCAACGTGTCCAGAATAGTCAAATTAGCAAGGATAGCCTACCCATAAGTCCAATTTGGACACATGGACAAAATGATAATTTTGGATCAAAACAGTGTCCGTCGTTGGATCTATTTTGCACCGAAAAACGTGTCGGAATAAAAGTCTTCTAAACCTAACAAAGTATATGTCCACAAGTCTAGAATGATATGAACCCAACGGTATATCCGAAATTGGATTCCGATGAACCGATCTCAAAATGACCTGTTGATCCGGACGTTGGAACTCGGTTTGCATGAAAATACGTGCCGAAGTCAAAGTCCACTAAATATAGCAAATTATATGTCAACGAGTTTAGAATGACGGTACAAACCCAACGGTATATCCGGAATTGGATTCCGATGAGCCGATCTCAAAATGATCCGTTGACTTGGACAAAGGGACCCGATTTGTCCCGAAATGCGTGCCGGGGCCACTTGCACCAAACTCAATAAATTATATATGAATTTTAGCCAGAACGACTCCACGACTCCACTGGTGGTGTCCGAATTGGAATCCGGAGTCCCGGGTCCAAAAATTAGAATTTTACAATTTGGAAATGACAGTTTCGAGAGGCCAAATTTGGCGTCGATTTCAACCAACCAATCGACATCCTACGAAGTTGAAATTTTTATGGCACGAAGGTGGTTATACCTGCTGTGCACAGGAACTGGTAGTGCGTCAAACGGAGCAGCGGCGACGGAAAAAACAAATCCACGAAGTTGGCTCCATGAAACTGTCAAAAAACAATACAATTTAAATGATCAACTTGGTGGCAAGTTTTGACCTATCGAACAATAGAATTAACGGCCGAAAATTTAGGTGGAGGTAGAGCTATATACCGTGATCGCAACGGAGAAAACATTTCGACGATCCAATGGTCGGATTGTCCAGAAAATACGTCCAAAGTTGCTGCGATGAAATTTAATTCTGACTTCAAATCTCGCACGTCACGACGAGATCGATTTCCAAACGCAGAAATCGACCCTGTCACTCGTCGTGGTGGACGATGGTCGACGGGGGAGGGTTTGTTGGGTTCGCGCAGTCGTGTGGGAGAGATTACGACGACGGTTGGTAGCGGTTGGCTGCTGCCAGGTCGCACGGGAGCCTGTAACAGCAGTAGCAACAACTAATGGCTACTGCCGACACGGAGAAAATGCGGCGCCGCCGCGGAGCTGTGGCCAGGGCATGACATGCTGGGAGGCTCGACGCTGCCATGCAACAACGTGCGTTCGGCCAAGGTGTTGCATTGTGGGGAGACGATTGAAGGAGGAGGAGATGAAATTTGTGCGGCTAGGGTTTGCAAATGAAGAGAGCAAGGGGAGGAGATCCTATATATGAGAGGAGAGAGAGTAGGGAACGGTCACCGTGTGCCTGCGCACTGCAGGTTGGCAGAAGAAAGCGTACGCGCTCAAGTACTCGGGGAGGAAGGAGAATGCACAGTGGGTTTTAGGATTTGAGTATGGTTTACGGGTTTGGGTTCACTTACTACCCATTCCTCTTAATGGCAACTGTGGATTTGGTTTGCGGGTTCGGGTCTAGTCTCCGCCCGACCCGGACCCGCTAATGGAGTGGTTGGGCTTTATGGCTTGGGCCAGGGGTTGGCTGGGCCTTGTGGATTTAGTAGTTTATTCATTCCTTTTTATTTGGATTTTAAGCTACTACAAAACCTATATAATTATTGATTTATAGTTATGGATTAATACCTATACCTATAAGCATATATACAAACTTATAAGCATGTATTTACTATACACATAAACATGGACAAGTAGACCGCTACTAAATTTCTAAATATGGTAAGGAGGAGAATATAAATACAAGGAAAATAATAATAAAATAATTTATTTCCTAACTTTACTAATAGTGAATAAAAGGATAACAATAACAGTACATGACAATAATAAAAATAATATTAATAATACTAATAATACTAGAATGGGGGGTAGTGTTGGACCGGTCAAGTCATGCCCAAAAGTGCTTTCTTCATTTGTTTTGCTCCAATATGAGGTGGATACCAAGCAATTATTTCACATTTAGGTTCCTAGTAGTTTGGGGCTTGGCACAAATAGAAAATTTGGGATTAATGAGGGAAAATCCATGTTTGATGTGTCATGAGAGGTCACATGAATTTTGGTTGGGTGTTTGGATTCAATTGGGTTAGGTTTGAGTTTAGAGCGATCATGACTACAATTTAGATCAATTATGATCATTGATGAAATAATAGCATGCGGGAGCTCAATTGGATGGCACGCAAGTGGTATGTGCATAGTAGACTCAAATAGGTCAAAACCATATATTAGGTCGAGTAGGTCAGATCAATGTTGAGTTCCGAAATTAAATTTGAAGTTAGGTCAAGTTTACGGTAGATGGTGAAATGGCCTAAATTAACAAAAAAGTTGTGCGATGTAAATAGAATGCAAGGGAACAAGTTTGTGTGGGACATGATATATCAAAATGAAGATAATCTTGTCTGCTACAAAACTCATAAAGAAGGTTTAGAGAGATTGACATATCTGACGCTCCAAAAATCAAAGTCACAGAAAGGTATATTTAATGATCAAAACTTATTTAAATAAAATAGTTATTGAAAATAATTCACTAAAAAAATAAAAATAAATTAAACACTAAAATCCAGGGGGCTTACACCTATGGATGCGATTATGAAGCTATCCTCATTTGGATATGCTTCCGGTTCGTTGTTGTCTAATCTTGATTACTATCTACGTATTATTGGGAAGCTAATATATTTGACGGTTACTCGCCCAGACACATTTCTTTTACAATAACATTGTTAGACAGTATATGCATTATCCTAGGGTATCTAATCTTCAGGCCGTTGAGCATGTTCTTTGCGACCTGAAGAAATCTCTATCCATGGGCTCGTTTATTACCCTTCCTCTCTAGTATCCCTGAGCGCTTATGCCGATGCTAATTATGCAAAGTTCAGTGGATACCGTTGGTCCGCTGGTAGATTTTTTTACTTTGGCAGCAACCTAGTGACTTAGCGAGCAAGAAGCATACTGTTGTTACTAGATCTTCTACCAAAGCTGAGTGTTACTCAATGGTCTATGCGGGTTTCGATCTCACATGGTTAAGAGTTTGCTTGCAGATCTTGGTGTTTCTCTTTCCTCCTATGTAGTTCTTTACGTGATAAGCAAGCCACTATTCATATTGTTGAAAATCTAGTGTTCCATAAGCGTACAGAACATATTGAGGTTGATTGTTATTTCATTCAGAAGAATGTTAAGTTTCGTGTGGTCCAACTCCAACATGTTCTTGCCGCGTCACAAATCACATACATTCTCACCAAGGCCTAGTCTTGCCTGCACTATCTTTATTTTATGTCCAAGTTTGAAGTTCACGATATGTATGCTCCAGCTTGTGTGGAGTGTAAAGTTAGTTCATAGTTCTTGTATGATCTAGAGCCTTTCTAGTTTTACTCTTGTTCTAGTCCCATATGAAAACATAAGAGCATACCCTTGCTCATAGATATGTTCTCTCCACCACTTAATAAAGTTAAGTCCATTAAGTTTAGCCAACTCTCAAGATTGTTGAAAAATTAGAAAAATATTTTGACAGATTTAGGCAGCCTTATGTATTATTTTTTGTTGTTGTTATATTTGAATTGAATAATATTCAAATTTGCTGAATTGCTCACCCACAATATATATTTTTTCGATGGCGACGGCGACGGCGACGGAAAGCTCTGCTAGGGCTTTTCTCTCGATGGCGACAACACCTCCCCCCCGCCCCCCAGACCCTCTCGAGGGAGGCGTCCGGCGGAAAGGGGGGAGGGGGGGGGGGGGGGGGGCGGCTCACCCTAGGTGGCGGTGGCGACAAGGGGACCCCCCCAGGCGGGGGGGGGGGTCGGGCGACAGCAGCGCCGGGCGGCGGCAAGGGGACCCCCCCGGGCGGGGGGGGGGTCGGGCGGCGGGAACCAACTGGGCGGGGGGGGGGGGGGTCGGCCGGATCCAGCGGGACCCTCCCACGCGGGGGTTCAGGTGCAGGTGGAGGCCCCCCTCGAGGCGGGTCGGGGCTGGGCGTGGGACCCGGCAAAGGCGGGGGAGAGCCGGGGGCTACGACATAGGTTTTTGAATTCGGGTCGGGTACTATGCCGGAGATGGACGGGACTGGAGAGGCCGGCTGGCAGACGGTGGTGAGACGACGGGCCGGAGGACGACGAGGGCTCAGAACCAAGGGAATTATGTGAGTCGGCCTTCGAGAGGCACAGTCGATCCCTATCGCCGAGGGGGAGGTACGGTGCGTACTGTGCCTGGATGGCGGCCAAAGGCGACGGCTGCAGAGAAGGTTAAGGGTATTGTTGTAGATACTGGTAGGCAAGGCCCGGGATCTGCGAACCCTCCAACCAGGACCCACTCTGAGGAGCAGAGGCCTCGGTCATGAAAGGAGGTGTGCACTCTAGTGGAGACGAAAAGTCCGCTGTCGATGGAATTTGTTACACCGATGGCGGTTGGAGGAGGGCTCAGGACATTTTCCCGCAGAAGAAATAGCGGAGGTTTTCGACTTCTGTAAGAACACCCTGGTGTTATACGTGCTAGGGAACAAGCCGTTCTATGGACAAATCCGGGGTTATGCGGAGAGTCTGGAGACCCAAAGGCAGCATGGAATTCTTCTCCCGGGAGAACGGGTTCTACTACGTCAAGTTTGGGCTAGCGGAGGATGTGACCAGGATATTGCATGGAGGGCTATGGTCATTTGATGGGAGACTCATCATATTGAAGGAATGGACTCCGGAGCCGAGATGTGAGAAAGAGGTGCTGAATGCTATCCCCATCTGGATCCGATTCCCAGAGTTCCCAGTGAAGTATTGGAGCATCCCGCTTCTTATGAGACTCGCCAGCCTCGTGGGGAAACCGATCAAGGCAGATGAGGCCACTGCTTTCCGCACCAGACTGATGTATGCCAGGGTCTTTGTGGAGATCAAGACGGGTTCGGAACTACCGAGTATGCTTGAATACCAGGTTCCGTCTGGGGAGGTTCTAACTCAGTCGGTGGAGTATGACTGGGTTCCTCCCATGTGCTTCATCTGTGAGTGCTTTGGGCATGCTACTAGTGCGTGTAAATATAAGGGGACGGAGGCTGTCAGGCAACCGGCGGCTCAGACGGAGGCACCCGGGAGGGAGACGGCTCCCAGTCACTTACCTGGGGAGACGTCGACAGACAGAGCCATGGAGGAGGACACGGTGATGGAGGTCGACAGGAGTCTGTAGACTGGCTCACAGCAGAGACAGGAAAGTACGCAGGGCGTGCTGGTCCCGTTTTGGCCTCAGAGGAGCATGGTGACCAGGGGTATGAGTGCAGTTGGCAGTAGTCAGAAGGAGACGGAAACCTCCAAGGAGATCATGGTTTACACCAGCAGGAAAAGACATGCTCCGGCCACGCGGGAGGATATCCCACTGGAACGGGATCAGGACGACCAGACAGAGGCCAATCCTGACTGGGCTCTTACACTCAGCAGGATCCAGGCACATCTGGCTCCGTCATCCATGGTGGATGCAGACATTGATCAGGCGGATGAGGCACTCCTCCCGAGTGCTGATCCAGTAGAGTTTCAGGGGGACCCGACATCTATTAATTAATGTCGGTCCTAGCATGGAACATTAGGGAGGTGTTCCATTGGGCGCTGGAGAGAGATTGAAGGAGTGCTGAGGAGAGGCTTGTGACATTGCTATTTCGCTGGAGACGAAGATCAGAGGGGCCGCGATGCTCTCGCGTAGGACTCCGGCAAACTGGGACCACATTCACAACTTAGATCTATGCGATATGGCTAGGATCTGGGTTAGGTGGAATCGAGATAGCTGAGAGGGGGTGCAGCTCCAGAAATCGGACCAACTTATTGGCATTTCTTTTGAGAACAAAGGTGGGTTCTGTTTCATCCTGGGTGCTGTATACGGGCACAATGATCGTAGACTCCGGGAGTCTGTGGGAGGACATTGTGCGCCTGGGTCATATGGCGGACAACTTGCATCTTCCTCTGCTTATCATGGGGGATTTCAATGCTATGCTGCTTCGCCAAGAGAAGGTGGGAGGTCGACCTGTCCCGGATTTAGTTTTATATGACTTCTAGAGATGTCTACTCCTATCTGGGTTGAGGGGGCTGGAGAGAGCAGGCCATATCTGGACCTGGCACAACAAGGCTACAAAGAATCGAATTGCTTGTCAGTTGGATCGGACCTTGGGCAATAGTGATTGGTTCCGGTGCTTCCCTAATTCGGTGGCGGAAGGTCTTGCGGCTGGTACTAGCGATCACTCTCCTATCCGAGTTGGCCTTTGTGAGAGACCTACTTTGAGGTTGAGGCCGTTTCGGTATAACAATAGCTGGTACCTGTCGGCTGGTTATGAGGAGGTGGTTACGGGGGAGATGCAGCACTTCCCGGCTGGCACGGCTCAGTTCCGTATGGTTCATAAACTCAAGCAGATCAAGCAAGCGCTCAGAGGTTGGGTGAAGATGAGACCGCAGACCGCTCTGGCGGATAAGGAAGCCGAGCTTCGGGACACTCAGGTGGCTCTACAGGCTGACATTCTGGACGGAAAGTTGGCGGCTAGGGAGAAGACTCTGATAGAGGAGGTCAGTATCATGAGGTTACAGGAGGAGATCAGTGCGGCACAGAGGGCTAAATGCACCTGGCTCAAGGATGGTGACCGATGCACCAAGTTCTTCTATGATATGATCCGCACTCGTCAGTACCGGAACAACATCCCCAGACTTCTGAATGGCGAGGGGCGCCTGGTAGGGGACCCGGTGGAGATCCAGGAGGAGGCCGTCAGATTTTACTCGGACTTATACCAGCAGACGGATTACACCAGTACGTTCCCCGGCCTTATCACTAAAAGGCTGGTGACGCACCATGAAAATTGTCTGCTATTGGCCCCTGTGAGATTGGAGGAGGTGGAAGACATTGTGATGAAGGCTAATCATAACAAAGCTCTGGGGCCCGATGGCTTCTCTTCCGGGTTCTTTAAGCGACACTGGGGTGTGCTTAAGTACCCTGTTTTGGAGGCGGTCCAGGAGTTCTTCGTGGAGGGCCGGCTTCTGAAGGAGATGAACCACACATTCTTGACGCTAGTTCCCAAGAAGGAGGGCGCTACCTCACTTGCAGACTTTAGACCCATTGCATGTTGTAACTTTATTTATAAGATTGTTACATATCTTATGTGCAGGCGTATGGAGGAGATTATACAGGGATTGATGTCCCAGAATCAGGCTGCTTTCATCAAGGGTCGATCGATAGCGGAGCACAGCTTACTTGCTCATGAGATGGTGAGGGAGTTCAGCAAACCTGGGGGGATGAAGGCGTGTGTGAAGCTGGATCTACGGAAAGCCTATGATACGGTCAACCGGGACTTCCTATGCCACTTGATGCTCGCCATGGGGTTCGACGAGAGGTGGGTTGCGAGGGTGAGGGAGTGCATCTGCTCCCCTACCTTCTCTGTTCTCATCCAGGGCACACCTCATGGCTACTTCAGGAGCAACCGGGGGCTGAGGCAGGGTGATCCCCTCTCTCCATACTTGTTTACCTTGGTGATGGAGTATTTCACCTGCATGATTGACACGACGGTGCATAGCAAGAAGATCGTCCCCCTTTTTCGGTTGGTACCGGTCTCACATCTGATTTATGCTGATGACTTATTGGTGCTCTTCCAGCCTTCCATGCGGGGCATGAGAGCGCCATCGGACATCATGGAGGAGTTCGGGCGGCTATCCGGGCTACAGTTAAATAGGGAGAAAAGCAGTCTACTTCAGTTCCCGATGCACGCTTCAGGAGGAGAGAGCCTTCGCTCTGGGAGTAGAAAAAGGTGAGCTCCCAGTGAAATACCTGGGAGTCCCGTTGACGGTCAACTACGCCAGAGAGCAGGATTGTCACAGCTTGGTAGATTTTGCTCAGAGGAGGGTGGAGGGCTGGCAGGCTGCGGGTCTATCTTTTGGTGGTCGGATTGAGCTGGTGAGATCAGTTATTGCTGGCATCACGATGTTCTGGCTCCAGTCTATCCAGATCCCGTCGGCCACTATTCGGAAAGTGGAGTCTATCTGTGCGGATTTCATCTGGAGGGGAGGGATGCATGCGATCTCCTGGGACCAGTTATGTCGTCCTAGGGAGGAGGGGGGAGTGGGACTGCGGCCTCTATATGCGGTCAAGAAGGCAGCTTGTGTGAAGATGGCCTGGAGATTCCTCATGGGGGGTTCGCTCTGGGCGGAATAGATGGCAAACAGATACCTCAGGCGGACAAACTTCTGGGCTTGCAGGATAGACAATAATTTCTCGGTCACATTTAAGGCCATTCTGAGGTGTCGGCCGGTACTTAAGACCGCTATCCGCAGGAACATGAAAGATGGGACGTCCACTGATCTCTGGCTTGATCCTTGGTTGGGTTCCAGATCATTACTGACGATACTGGGAGGACAGCTGGACAGGGAGGCGGACAGGGGGCTCACATGCAGTCGGATCATCAGAGATGGGATATGGTGGCCAGAAGGATATCCTTACACAGCTCCGCTAGCCGAGGAGATTTGCCTTATTACTATAGATGATAGCCAGCATGAGGACTCCTGGAGCTGGGCTGGCCCTGGGTCGGGGGGCGGGTCAGGTCTATTCTGCTTCAGTAGCTGTTATGACTTGGTTCGGACTCACCGTGACCGGGCTGAGGATGTGGACTTCATTTGGGGCAAGGGAATTGTCCGGAAAATGCAACTATGTGCATACCGGCTTCTGCGAGGCAGACTGATAACGAGAGACAGACTCCTCAGGTTTGGAATGCAGATCCCAGATACCAAGTGTGTTCTTTGTCATGGGGAGGACGAATCTATGGGGCATCTCTTCTTTGTCTGTCCGACGACCTGGCACATTTGGACTGAGCAGTACGTGCAACTGAGAGGGGGTGTTGGTGTGGATCGAGACATCAGGAGCATACTTAGCTGGATTCGAGATCACAGAGGCCGGGATCCGGGATGGGCCAGAAGAGCCAGAGTTTATCTGGCCGCTTCCATTTGGCACGTCTGGAAGGAGCGGAGCATGCGTATTTTCGAAGGCCTGACTACCCCTACTATTGGAATTTTACATAAAATAGAATTCGATGTATCAGTATTGGCTCCATAATATTATAATATGGGGCATGAGATGATGTGATATTATGTATTGTAATACCTTTACCGCTATATGCGAGGAATAAATTCACCCTTATTCCAAAAAAAATAAAAATAAAATTATATATATTTTGGGAATATATATATATATATATATATATATATATATATATATATATATATATATAAAATATATATATATATATATATATATATATATATATATATATATATATTGTGGGTGAGCAATTAAGCAAATTTGAATATTAATATAGGAAAAGGGGGATATGAGCCATAGGCTCATCCTCTTATATGAGCCATTCCACGTGGCTTCCATGTGGACCAATAAAAATACAGTGACTTGGAAAAGAAAATTTAAATAGATAAAAATAAAAGGTCCCATAATAGATTTGATAAATAATAACTTAACATATCTTTGCCTAGGAACTTACCAAATATGTTTGCTTATGAATTTAAATAAATAAAAATAAAACATCTCATAATGTCAATGTTAATGTTAATGTTAATGTTAATGGTAATGGTAATATTAATATTAAAATTATATTAACATTAACATTAATGTTAGTATTGATATTAATGTTAATATTAATGTTAGTATTGATATTAATGTTAATATTAATGTTAATATTAATTTTAATGTTAATATTAATGTTAATATTAATTTTAATGTTAATGTTAATATTAATTATAATGTTAATATTAATGTTAATATAAGCGTTAATATTAATTTAACTTTAACTTTAAATTTTAATTTTAGTTTTAGTTTTAGTTTTAGTTTTAGTTTTAGTTTTAATTATAATTATAATTATAATTATAATTATAATTATAATTTTAATTTTAATTTTAATTTTAATTTTAATTTTAATCTTAATTTTAATTTTAATTTGGAGGGACGAATGGAATTATTCCTATTTAAATTTTTAGACAAACATATTTGGTAGGCAAAGATATGGTAAGTTATTATTTATCAAATATTTTATGAGATCTTTTATTTCTATCCATTTAAATTTTCTCTCAAAGTCACTATATTTTTATTGGCCCACATGGAAACCCCGTGGAATGGCTCATATAAGAGTACGAGCCTATGGCTCATATCCCGTTTTCCCATATATATATATATATATATATATATATATATATATTGTTTCGTGTGGTCCAACTCGAACATGTTCTTGCCGCGTCACATATCACATACATTCTCACCAAGGCCTAGTCTTGCCTGCACTATCTTTATTTTATGTCCGAGTTTGAAGTTCACGACATGTACGCTCCAGCTTGTGTGGAGTGTAAAGTTAGTTCATAGTTCTTGTATGATCTAGAGCCTTTCTAGTTTTACTCTTGTTCTTGTCCCATATGAAAACATAAGAGCATACCCTTGCTCATAGATATGTTCTCTCCACCACTTAATAAAGTTAAGTCCATTAAGTTTAGCCAACTCTCAATATTGTTGAAAAATTAGAAAAATATTTTGACATATATATATATATATATATATATATATATATATATATATATATATATATATATGGAAAACGGGATATAAGAAATTTGCTGAATTGTTCACCCACAATATATATATATATATATATATATATATATATATATATATATATATATATAGGGAAAACGAGATATGAGCCATAGGCTCATCCTCTTATATGAGCCATTCCACGTGGCTTCCATGTGGACCAATAAAAATATAGTGACTTGGAAAAGAAAATTTAAATAGATAGAAATAAAAGATCCCATAATAGATTTGATAAATAATAACTTAACATATCTTTGCCTAGGAACATACCAAATATGTTTGCTTATGAATTTAAATATTAAAAATAAAACATCTCATAATGTCAATGTTAATATTAATATTGATATTAATGTAATATTAATGTTAGTATTGATATTAATGTTAATATTAATGTTAATATTAATTTTAATGTTAATATTAATATTAATGTTAGTATTAATTTTAATTTTAATATTAATATTAATGTTAATATTAATATTAATTTTAATGTTAATGTTAATATTAATTCTAATGTTAATATTAATGTTAATATAAGCGTTAATATTAATTTAACTTTAAATTTTAATTTTAGTTTTAATTTTAATTTTAATTTTAATTTGGAGGGACAAATGGAATTATTCCTATTTAAATTTCTAGACAAACATATTTGGTAGGCAAAGATATGGTAAGTTATTATTTATCAAATATTTTATGAGATCTTTTATTTCTATCCATTTAAATTTTCTCTCAAAGTTACTATATTTTTATTGGCCCACATGGAAACCACGTGGAATGGCTCATATAAGAGTATGAGCCTATGTCTCATATCCCATTTTCCCATATATATATATATATATATATATATATATATATATATATATATTTATTGTTTATAAAAAAAATTGTTTATTTTACTTTCTTTTAGACATACAACTTGTTTATTTTACTTTCTTTTAGACGAACAACCCCCACAATATGACATTGATTATGAGATTTGTTTACCGGTTGCAAAGTTGAGTACTATTTGGATTTTACTTTCTTGTCGTGCATCGTCGATGGCTACTACACGAGCTAGATATAAATGTTATCCTTATTGTCGACTTGACCGGGAATGTTTTTATGCAAAACCCTCACTTATGAGTGAACGAGGGAGTGTCCGGTATGTCATGCCCAAAAACCTATCTATACCCTCAAACAATCTCCTCAAACATGGTTTGATAAATTTCGTGAAGTTATTCAGAAGATTTGTTATACTTTGGGGCATTATGGTTCTCGCTTGTGTTGCTTTATCATTACTGGAGATGACTCTGCTGGTATTTCCAAGCGATTATGAAGGATCGCCACAAGACATGCACCTCAACCGCATCGCCTTGGATTTAGAATTTTTTTGTTGTCATCCAAGGTTAACCTCAATCTCATCCCCTTGGATTTAGAGATTTCTGCCATCATCCAGGGGTTCCCCGCCAGGATTCAAGATGCCCAAGTTCATGACATTCTGAAATCTGAAACTTGAATAAAACAAGGTCTCTTGCTTCCATTTTGAATGCAACAACCACATGTGATGACAATTCTGGCTAATTTCTAAGACCTTCCTTGCTTGGGGCTATGTATTCACCTTGGCTTCCATTGAGCTACTAGCTCTCTTCTCTATTATGGTATATGCTGATGCTAAATATGCTGGGTCTATTCATGATCGTCTGTCGACTAACGGATACTGTATATTTGTTGGAAGCAATGTAGTCACTAAGCAAAGCAAGAAGCAAACAATTGTAGTAGCCCGTTCCTCGGTTGAAGTGGCCCATATAGTTTTCAAGCTTATATGGCTGAAAAAGCCTCAATTCTTGGTACGATGCTAATTTATCTGGCTTCTTCAAATTCTAATCTCTCGGAGGAAAGCATTCTTAGTGACGATATTATATAAACTAATGGAATCTTGAATTCCTATTTTAACTTTTATAAACTTCGACTGAGAACTAGAAGTACTACCTGCATGAGCAACCTATACCTATATATTTGACTAGGTACAAACTGTTGTGACATTCAGACTAAGAACATTACTAGGCAGCTAAGAAGCAGGGACACTCCAAAATTCATGCCGTGACCCCGTCGTGTCGGGCACATATCGGACACATCACACACTCCGAAATACACTAGGACACCAAAATAGATGCTGAATCCGTGTCGAGTGTCGACGTGTCGAATCCGTGTCCGTGCAACACAGCTAGGCAGTGTACTCCTAGGTATTGGGTACACACAACCTACTCTTTGTAAAAGACTTCGTGAGTTTTTTAACTATATATATATATATATTTTTATAACTGTAGACCTATTTATTTTCGGGTCCTAGTCAAATTTTCTGCCTTTGCCGTGGAAGTCCTTTAGGATGCAACATCTTGCATTGGTAGTTGTCACTTGTCAGGTAAGTTGCTAAGCATGTCGGGATCAGTGAAAAGGGTGCTAACTTTTGTAAGTGTTGCTTCCCTCGTAGCAAGGGCTACAAACTACGATTTTAGTGAGGAATTGAGTCAATTGACAACAAACTAGAGAGAGAGAGAGAGAGAGAGAGAGAGAGAGAGAGAGAGAGAGAGAGAGAGGGATGTCAGGTTGGTGGTACCTTTTGATTTTTGATTTTTTTTTTCTTGTGAAGGTTAAGTTGCTTGTTCTTTTTCACATTTAGCAGTTCACTTCTGATTGAGGAAATATGAAAATAAAGAAATACGAAAAGGAAACAAATACATTAAAAAGGTAGTATAAGAAATGAGTACAATCTTGTGAAATTGGAGTGGCTCCAATTGAGGAGAAGATGAGCATCTTAGGTTGTTTGGACATATGTAGAATGCAGACCAGTAGATGCAGACCTAAAAATTGAAAACAAAGTTTTGGCCCTAATCCAATTTCCTTGAGGAATGGGTAATTTATACTAACATTAATTGTTCACACGTCTTCACTTAAAGAAACAAATCTCCGACAACTACTTGGCAGTTGGCAGTATGGAAGATATGTGTACCTATTTTTTTTTTTTTCCTGCACACACTGATATTGGTATTTTCGCTGATTCCTGTAAGTGGAGTTGATGCAGATAATTTATATGACCGACTTCTTTTTCTCTGACACATCCTCTTCATGTAAAACTGATTTCCTTGGCTATTCTAATCCTTTTTTTTCTTCTGTACACACTGATATTGGTATTTTCCCTGATTCCTGTAAGTGGAGTTGATGCAGATAATTTATACTAACATTAATTGTTCACACGTCTTCACTTAAAGAAACAAATCTCCGACAACTACTTGGCAGTTGGCAGTATGGAAGATGTGTACCTATTTTTTTTTTTTCTGCACACACTGATATTGGTATTTTCCCTGATTCCTGTAAGTGGAGTTGATGCAGATAATTTATATGACCGACTTCTTTTTCTCTGACACATCCTCTTCATGTAAAACTGATTTCCTTAGCTATTCTAATCCTTTTTTTTCATTTGACTAACTACCATTTTCTATATCAGCTTACTACCCCAGCAAAATTTTGTGATGAATGCGGTTCTCCCTACTTGAGGGAGACATCCAAGTTCTGCTCAGAATGTGGTACCAAGAGGCTGGGTACCTGATAAGGTGAAAATTGCATTTTCGAGCTTTGTTCATCTTAAAAGAATTGTGGGAAATCCAAGATAATTTGTTCCCCTACTGTAGTCTTGTGTGTTGAGCTCCCTGTAAAATATTGATGCCCTCACTGTTCAGTGCTTTTCTAGGGCGGGGTGTATTATGTGAAGAAAAAGCCATGTTTCTAAGGTTATTTTTACCTCTACTTGATGCCCTCACTGTTTTTGTACATGTTACCAATGCCATTGGCATTTTGGTTGAATAATAAATGTCCATGGACGACCTTTTATTTTGTACTAATGTCGTAAATGTACTGGTGGAGAACTTGTTGGAATGATGCTCTATCGGGCTTATCAAATGTGTCATTGATGGATGGCGTTCAAGTTTACTTACAGTTTAGCTTAAATAATCAGAAACTTTTCTACACGATTAACTGAGGTGAAATTCGGTGGAGGATGTCAAGTTTTAACAAATTGTATATAGAGATCTAATTCATCGGACTGTCTCGTGTTTTGGTTGGTTTTTTTTAATGAAATCAATGGAAACATCAGATCGTCTTGCATTTCAGCAACATAAGTCGTGTCAACAAACACCCATCTAACGAGAATAATATATATTGAACGGGAAATTGCTGAGAAACCCAATTTTGGGGTTGGTTTTTATGAAAAATTCACCCGCATGATGGGTTTTATGAAATGTCCAGAAATATATATTTCCACGTTAAGTATTCCAAGATTTTTTTTAGATGTTCTGTATTTACAAAATTAATACCATAACTATCCCTCCGCACAAATTCAGATTTGGATTGCGATTCTCCTCGTCTTCTTCTTCTTCTTCACAAGAGATCTGAATTTCATTGCTCTCATCTTCAGCAGAGATTACAAAGATCGTTTGTAGTTCATCGTGCTTTTTTTTTTCTTCAGTCGAACTCCGATCATCGCTCTTCTTCTTCTTCTTCTTCTTCTTCTTCTTCTTCGACAATTAGGTCAATTATGGAGAGAAGATCTTCTTCTTCTTTTCCATAAGAGTTAGCATCGTTTTGAAAGCAGAACGAAAACTCTTGAATCTTTATTCATGTCAAATTTCTTTCTACAAAACAAAAAAAAAATAAATAAAAAATTAGCTTTCTGTCAACTGTTCTCCGTCGATATAAAACGAAGAATAGTCATTCTCCTGCATTTTAACAAGGAGAATGTCATTCTCCGTGTGAATTAGGCATTCTCCGTGTTACTAAAACGGAGAATGGCGGAATGACCATTCTCTTGTGTTTTAACATTTGAATGATCATTCTCCGTGTCATTTAAAACGGAGAATGGTCATTCTCCGTGTAACTTACCACGAAAATGACCATTCTCCGTACTAAATTACACGAAGAATGTCATTCTTCTACGTTTTAACGCTGGGAATGGCCATTCTCCGTGTAAAATAACACGGAGAATGCCATTCTCCGTGTTATTTAACACGGAGAATGACCATTCTCCTGCGTTTTAATAATTTAGCACGGAGAATGGCCATTCTCCGTGTAAATTAAGACGGAGAATGCCATTCTCTTTATAATTTAGCACGGAGAATGACATTCTCCGTGTAAATTAAGACGAAAAATGCCATTCTCCATGTTACTAACACAGAGAATGGCCATTCTCCGTGTAAATTAAGACGGAGAATGGCCATTCTCCGTGTAAATTAAACGGAGAATGCCATTACACGGAGAATGGCATTCTCCGTGTAAATTAAGACGGAGAATGCGATTCTCCATGTTACTAACACATAGAATGACCATTCTCCGTGTAAATTAAGACGGAAAATGTCATTCTTCGTGTTACTAACACGGAGAATGCCATTCTCCATGTTACTAACACGGAGAATGGTCACCCTCATGCGAAATTAACATTCTTCGTGTTCTAACACGGAGAATGGTCATTCTCCTGCATTTTATGGTCATTTGAAACTTTGAAGGGCCATAACTTTTGACTGGGCGGTCGAAACGAGGCCCGGTTTGTCGCAAAATGAGCGTATCTTCGAGGAGCCTGAAATAAACAGTTTTATCGTTTGTCGGCCTTCCGAAATTTTAGAATCGCAAAAAAAAAAAAATGATGTTTAGACCTCCGTTTTAGCACTTTTGCCGTTTGTCTTGATCTTTTCGAAATTTTCGATGAGTTTTTGAAGATCTTTGAGGAAAAAACCTAGATTCGAAAGTGAGCAGCGTATAGAAGAAGATGAAGTATCGAAACGTTTTTTTTAAGAGTAGTTTCGTGGGTGTTTTCAATAAATTAGAAGGAAGGGCAAAAAGGTCATTCAGAACCCTCTTTATATATTTTTTGCTAATTCTGGACACGCGATGAAATGTTATTGCGCTGTGGGTTTTTCATAAAACTTTTTCGTTTATTGGGCATTTCATAAATTTCCCGTATATTGAAAATTTGTTGTATTTGTACATATGACTATATTTTATATGAGAATTCTAAGGTGGGTTGCACCGGTTGGTTGTATAATATTGAGTATATTAATAATAGTAGTGGACTTTAGTCCCACATTGCCTAGAACAAAAGAGAGAAGGGTTATCCTCTCCTATTTATATGCAACTTTTCTTCATTAATAATTATCCATTATTCCACTCTACATGGTATCAGAGCCATAACCCATCCACCTATCTTTCCACAAAGAAAAAAAATTCTAACCATAATCCACCGCCCCTCCTCCGCTGCTACCCTCCCCTCTCCACATGGGTGTAAACCCTAACCCTAGTCGCCACCCACTCCCCTCCAAACCCTAAGTTTCAAAAAAAAGAAGGACATTTCAGACAACCAAGTTGGAAACTCTGACTTTCCAATATTGATTTTTTGGGATTCACAGAGCAACCAAGTTGGAAACTCTGCCCTAAATTCACTTGGGAATCTCCGAGGATAAATAACGTGGTTGTTTACAAGAACCTCTGATTACAAAGTTGGCCATTGACTTGGACACTTCAGAACAACCATGTTGGAAACTCTGACTCTCCAACGATTGGCTCCGGGAAGGCTAACAAAGAGCAGACACGCTGGTTGTTTTGCATGATTCTTTGTTTCCTTATTTGATCTTCACATCAGGATCTACCTCGAGAGTGTCCTCTCTATCCTGACTTGTTTGATCCACATCTCTACTTTGGATATTATTGTGATCGACATTTTTTCCCTTCACTTGGAACCATATCTGAGGGATGGATGGCACTGGGACGCATGCCAGTGATACTGCTACTAGCATTGGGAACACAATGGTGGGACTAATGGCACTAGTATAGCGATTTCCTCTATTCAACTTGTCGATCAGAAATTGGACGGACCAGAGGGATACTCGTATGGTGTAAGAAGGTCGAGAAGACGCTTCTATGGATACGGTTGTCCAAACATTTTGACTGACCCCCCCCCCCCCCAACCCCCTCCCCCGCGCAAAGACTGATCCTATCTTTGAGCAATGGAAGATAGATGATAATCGGCTGTTTACACAGTTGATGACCTCCATGGAACCATCGGTGGAAGACATGGTTCAGAATACGGACCCCGTTAAGGAATTATGAATGATCCTAGCGATGACTTTTGATGACAAATGCGATTTGTCTCACATTTATGACTCTGTCGTTGGCATATACAGAGAAAATCAGGAAGACAAATCTCATAAAGATCACTTTAAGACAAATAAGGCTATGTCTGATGAGGTTGATCGTATATTGCCCCTAACAACAGATATCAATGAAGCTAGGGCTCAACGTGAACAACTTCATGTTATGGTGTATCTTGCCTCTGTACGTCCTGATGCAGACTCTGCTCGATCTCCGATCATTTCTGGATTTGAAGTTCCATCTTTAATGGAAGCACATTATTGTGTCCTTCGAGCAGCAAAAGTCGTGAAGACCACTTCGGGTGATGCACCTGTTGATCACTCTGCTCTTGGTGTTGCTCATACAGGCATTCGTGGTAGTCGTGGTGGACGACGTGGTGACCGCAATACAGGTCGTGACGGGTATCATTGTAATGGTGATCGCAATGGAGGACGACCACACACATGTTTTAGTTGTGGTCAGCTTGGCCATTTTTACTGGCAATACACTAAATCACCTGCTGCTAATATCACAAATGATGCTCCTGATGATGGTGTCCGATCTGTTTAGCTGACTTCGAATCCATATTTAAAGTTCTTTGATTTTCAGGCTCAACGTCGTGGTGACGCTTCCACGTCTGGATCTACAGCTGGTTACTCAGCAACATTTATAGTCAAGCCAAAGCAGTGGGTAATTAACTCTGGAGCGTTTGCTCACATGACCGGTGACGCAGATATGATACAAAATTATGTCCCTGTCCGTCGTGTTTCTGGACTTTTTCCAATGGAGGTTCCCTGACAGTCGGAGGACGTGGAAGTGCCAGTCTTTCTTCCGAACTGTCGCTCAATTCTGTATTGCTTACGTCTGAGAACCCGTTCAGTTTAATTTCAATTAGTCAAATTACTCGTGAACTGCACTGCTCGGTAACATTTGTTTTCCTGATGGTTGTATTTTTCAGGACCTGAAAACTGGAAAGACTATTGTCACGACCCGATCCCAAGATACGGGGTCCAATCGGATCATGTCCAGCCTGCACCGTTGTGAGACGGTGGTAGTAAGCTATATCAATCAGTAGTAACTCAATCACAACATTCTAAACTACGGAAATAAAAACTTTTATTTAAGACATTTGAAATTAGAACCAAGTGTCTAACTGAAAACAAACACAGAAGCATAAAAGTATTAAGTTATTACAACTCGTTCTTATTACAACTTAAAACAAGAAAGCTAAACAACGGGTACAACTAAAACTCCTGGGCTCCTTGATCGGATTTGGCTACCTCCTCAGAATTCAGATTGGGTCCGTAATAGGAACTATAAGTAAGCTCCTCGTCCTCGCAGTCACCTAAAAATGTTGGTCTCCAGTCAAGAGGGGAGCAAGAACATATATATCCATTCCAGCATTTTAATAAACAACTAAAGATGCAAGAAGCAGTTTTAGAACATTAATTTATATTTTCTAAATAGCAGTAAAGAATCAGTAAAATATCTGGAAACAGTAATGATGCAATCTACAATTTGCAAGAGTGTTTTGAGTGTGTAGCATCCCGTGGCCGGCTGGGGATGGAGGCAATTTGTGTTCTAGTGAACACGGTCTGGTTTCAGCCAGAGTGAGGTGAGGCTTCAGCTATCCACAATGAGACAATAAGGGGCTTTGACCACATGTGCTAACACAACTCCCCAATCCCAAGTCAATGAGTCAATAAGTCAATCAAGCAATCAATTAGATCCGAGAGGGATCCCGTGAGTCATGTGTCGATACAATGTTCCTAATGATGCAATGTATTTAATTATCAACTAAAATGCAAGTTTGAATAATATAAAACTTGCTTTGATTTTCTGGTGCTGTAGGTGACGATAGGAAAATACTCAAGCTAAAGCCCGGAACTGAACTCTACATTAGTGAAACATCACTCAGTTGCTAGTCTTAGGTTTGCTATAATTCTAATTAATCAACTTATAAATAATACGATAATCAACTAGACTCGAAATTCTCTAAAAATTATTAATAGACAAAAGTTTAATTATAAAATATTTTAGAGAAACTTAAAATGATAAAATAGGGAAAATACGTTTTTAGTAGCAAATAAAACTTTTTATTTAAATGAAATTTATTATTAATTTAATTAATAATAAGTTCGTGCCAAAATTAGTAGTTATTTGAGAATATGAAGATAATTGATGCAAACAATACTATTTTTAATATTTTTAATGTAATATACGTAATTAGCAATTACTGAATAAAACAATCTTTTAAATAATAACTATTTATTTTAATAATGTGTGAATTAATATTTTTATTTAAAAATAAGTAATAAATAGGTTTTTATTTTTTAATAAATAAAACTAATACTTTAGTTAAGTTTACTTATATATAAAATACCCTTTCCAGTAATGAAACTATTTTTGAAACTAAATAACATTTTATTTACGTAAAAGTAACTATAACATAATTAATAAATACTTTTAAGCCTAATGCCGTGATTATTACGATAATCATTTTAATTAACCATTTTACGTAAAATATTTATTCTAAATAAATTATGTATATATAATCCTACAATTTATATAATGGCCTAAATATTTCTAGCAATATAATCTAACCGTTATTTATTAACTAATTAATTACTCCTATTAACAATTCACATAATCAAATTACTAATTATTCGAAAATTGATAGAGCTTTATTCTGTCAATTCTGGTCGGGCAGAAATTGAGGTTTCTCCACTGGAAATAAACACAGAAGTCTGAGAAATCTACCAGGAGTGTGACGTAGAAGAACCGAAGGATTGCCTCGGTCTCGGGGTCGCACAAAAGCGACGGGACACGGAAGCACGCACACAGGGGTACGTGAGCGGAATGACGTGACGCACGGGCGCACGCGGAGGGATGCCGACGTGCGGGGAAAGGCTACGTGGGAGGCGCCGGCGGGCCAGGAAAGGCCGCGCGATAGGCGCGCGGGGCACTGTTCGAGCGGGTGCGCGATGGGAGGCAGTCCTGCGGTCGCGGGGAGCCGCACGAGAGGTGTTGGCGGCCACGGGGAGCCGTGCGGGGTGCTGGCGGGCGCAAAAACCGTACTAGAGCGCGCTGGTCACACGGGAGACGGTCGAGCACGACGGAAATACCTCGAGAGGAGTGTTGAATTGGGCAGGAAGAGATGGGGTGCGTCGCGGTGTGGTCGGAAGTGGAAGAGGTGGAGCATAGGTAGAGATATGAAAGATTTTGTGAAGGTGGAGAAATGTGAAAGGCTCTGGAGTTTCTGTGGGGGAGGAAGAGTTTTTGAGGAATTGCACGTGAAGGAATACGTGGGGGGGGGGGGATTTCGGCAGGTGGAACGGATCTGGCAAGTTACCGGGGAGTGGGTTTGAACGGGTAGGGTTGAGTTTATTGGGTTTTGGGTTAAAGGGTTTCGGTCAATGTATTTAAGTTATGGGCTAGGAACCGTGGGCTTTACTAAAAGGCCTAATTAAAACTAGTCAAAAATCAATAATTAAAATAACCATTGCAATCAATTACATTAAAAAATTATTTTTCCCATATTTTTGACTTAATAATAATAATAATAGTAACTAGTATAAAATTAAAATCAACCAATTTAATATAGTAAAACCTATTTATTAATTAAAATTTGAATTGTCGGTTTTACAACCTTTCCTCCTTAGAAAATTTCGTCCTCGAAATTTCTACCGGTAAGGAAAAGAGAGGTTTAGAACATACCTATAACATATGAGGAAACTTGTCCCTCATCTCAACCTTTCGCTCCCAGATTGACTCACCTGGGAAGTTGTGACGCCACTCCACTCTGATTGGTGGAATCACTGTGTTGTGCAACTTCTTCTCTACGCGATCCAAGATCCTTACCGGCTATTCTGGTACTGTAAGATTTGGTCCAATTTTCAGCTCTGAGTGATCCAAAATATGGTTCGGGTCCGATACGTAGTGCCTCAGCTGCGATACGTA
This sequence comes from Iris pallida, assembly GCA_029216955.1. Classification (NCBI taxonomy): domain Eukaryota; kingdom Viridiplantae; phylum Streptophyta; class Magnoliopsida; order Asparagales; family Iridaceae; genus Iris; species Iris pallida. The sequence goes on from JANAVB010016195.1 coordinate 21,002,742, forward strand.
GAAGACGTTGTGTACGCCTTCGAGGTTAGATGGAAGAGCCACTCTGTATGCTACCTCTCCAATCCTGCTTAGCACTTTAAATGGACCAATATACCTGGGACTAAGCTTCCCAGTTCTGCCGAATCTGATAGTGCCTCTGGTAGGGGAAATCCTGACAAAGACTTTGTCTCCTGCCTCAAACTCCAGTGTTCGACGCTTACTGTCTGTCTAATACTTTTGGTGGTCCTTTGCAATCCTCAATGTCTCTCTGATCATATTCATTTTCTCTGCAACATCTGTAACCATCGCTGGTCCAAACATGACTCAATCTCTTATATCGTCCCATGCTAGTGGAGTGCGACAACGACGTCCATACAATGCCTCAAATGGTGTCATGCGGATGCTGGCCTGGTAGCTATTGTTATAAGAGAACTCGACCAGGTGTAAATGATCTTCCCAAGATCCTTCAAACTGCAAGACGCATGATCTCAACATGTTCTCAAGCGTCTGAATAGTCTTTTCTGACTGTCCTCGGTCCGTGGATGGTATGTGGTGCTGAACTTTACCTGAGTACCCAAGCTTTCCCGCAGACTCTTCCAGTAGTGTGAGGTGAACCGGCTAACTCTGTATGATATAATGCTAACTGGAACTCCATAAAGTCGATAGATATTTCGCATGTAAAGAGCTGCTAACCTTTCGGTGGATAAACCAACCTTGAAGGGAATAAAGTGGGCAGACTTGGTCAGTCTATCTACAATTATCTAGATGGCATCCTCCCCTCCTTGGGATCTAGGCAATCCCGTTAAGTAGTCTATGGTGATATGCTCCCATTTCCACTCTGGAATGAGAAGCGGCTGTAGCAATCATGCTGGCCTCTGACGATCCACCTTCACCTGTTGGCTGATCAAGCACTTGGAGACGAATTCGGCCACGTCCCTTTTCATTCCAAGCCACCATACAGGTACTCTCATGTCTTTGTACATTTTGTTTGATCCTGGATGAATAAAATACTGCGACTGATGTGCCTCCTGCATCAGTTCGTTCCGGCTAACACTCGGTCTCTTAGCTTGTACAGTGCCTCATCCTGGAATCGAGTCTCCTTGAGGGCGAGTCAACTCTTTGTACCGTAGCTTCTTTTCCAAGCTTCAATATCACTGCTTCTGGCAACACAATCTTTAGCCCAAGCATCTCCATGTCTTCTAGCAGATGTTGGTCCTTTGTTAGAAACATAGCCATCGGGTACTGACTAAGCGCATCAGCAACTACGTTAGCCTTACCCAGATGGTACTGCAAATTGACATCAAAATCTTTCATGAGCTCTAGCCATCGCCTCTGGCACATGTTGAGCTTCTTCTGTGTAAAGACATACTTGAGACTTTTGTGGTCCGTGTATATCTCTACTCTTTTGTCGTATAGGTAGTGCTTCCAGAGCTTTAAGGTGAAGATGACCGCTGCTAGCTCTACGTCATGCATTGGGTAATTCTTCTCATGGTTTCGTAACTGCCAAGAAGCATAAGCAATTACCTTTCCATGATGCTATAGCACACATCCCAATCCTTTGCCGGAAGCGTCGCTATAGATGGAGAATCCACCTGATCCTGAGGGTAGCGACAATATTGGTGCTGATGTCAACCTTCTTTTCAATTTCTCAAATGATGCCTGACATGCCTCAGTCCAGACGAATTCTTTATTCTTCCTGGTTAGCTTTGTCATGGGCTCAGCGATCCTTGCGAAGTCCTTCACGAACTTCCTGTAATACCCAGCTAAGCCCAAGAAGCTTTTGATCTCTGCAACTGAACTGGGTGTCGTCCATGACTCTACGGCTGCTATCTTCTTGGGATCCACTGATATGCCTTCTCCTGTGACAACGTGGCCAAGAAAGTCCACCTTGTCTAAGAAGAACTCGTACTTGGACAACTTATCATATAGTTTCTCCTTCCTTAATATCTCCAAGACTATCCGCAAGTGCTACTCATGTTCTTCTCTGGTCTTTGAGTAAATCAGAATGCCGTCGATAAAGACAACGAAAAACTGGTCCAGGTACTCATGGAAGACCTGGTTCATGAGATTCATGAACACTGCTAGGGCATTTGTAAGACCAAAGGGCATGACCAAGAACTCATATTGTCCATATTTGGTGTTGAATGCCATCTTTGGAATGTCTTCTTACCGTACTTTGACTTGGTGATATCCGGACCTGAGATCAATCTTCAAGAAAACTTTCGCTTCGCGCAACCGGTCGAAGAGATCGCCAACCCTGGGCAGAGGATACTTATTATTGATGGTGATGTTGTTTAGAGCCCGGTAGTCTATGCACATCAGTACGGTTCCGTCCTTCTTGGGCACAAATAAGACTGGTACCCCCCAGGATGAAGCTCCTCTCCTGATGAATCCCTAGGCCTTGAGCTCGTCGATCTGGTGCTTCATCTCCTTGGCCTCCTTGGGATTTACTCTGTAGCATCGTTGAGAGGTAGGTGAAGATCCAGGTACTAGATCGATAGTGAACTCCACGTCTCGATCAGAGGGTAATCCTGGAAGATTGTCATGGAAGACATCTAGAAATTCTGCTATAAGGGGATGAGGGGGTCCGGTTTCTTATGTGATAGAGGTGTAGGAGACACATCCCATGCTTTTCGATGCTCGAACCCCCTCGAACTTGGGTCCTCCAGGTGAACTAAAGATGATAAAACCCCGGTGACAGTCTATCAGGGCATGCTGCTTACTCAGCCAGTCCATCCCCAAGACTACATCGTAGTTAGGGAGAGGCATTGTTAGAAGGGGTGCTAGAAAAGTATGATCTGAGATAGTGATAGGGCAGGAGCAAGTCTCCATGATTGGGATAGGTCCACCTCCGGTCATTACTCTACAAATCATCTTACTACATCTAAGTGACATCTAATAATAAAGTTCGATGATATGAAGCTATGTGAAGCTCCAGAATCAATAAAGCTAATTCCGGGTGCGAATGTAATAGAATAGCACATGCGATGACATCTCCTTCAGTCTCCGGCTCTGTCTCTAGCTCCTCCACGGCCAAGGCAAAAGATCGCCTGGCTCTATGCTGGTTGTAGCGCTGCTGCTGGGTGGGTAGTGGACCTCTCTGTTGTCCTACTCCAGTCTTGTTGAACGCCATTGGATAATCCTTTACTTGGTGGGTGGAAGATCCATAAGCAAGGCAATGTCTCAACTTTTTCATGCAGATGTCCGCTGTGTGATCGGGCCTTTTGCAATAGGTGCAGTTGGCCGTCTTTTGTTGATGGTACTGGAGCGCTTTGTTGGGTGTTGTTAGCTGCTATTGCTGCTGGGACTGTTGGGGGTAAGAGGGCCCATTGTTGTTGTTGTGCCAGTTGTTGCCCTGGTAGTTGCTGCTGGATCCTGGGTGCTCCCTCTTGGGTCGGGTACTCGAGCTGGCCTCAACATCTTGAGCCACCTTTAGCATCTTGTCATAAGTCTTCGCACCATTAGTGGCAACCAGAGTGCGGATCACCTCTCGTAATCCGTGTCGAAATTTCTTGGCATGCTCCACTGGGTCTTCTACCAGGCAGGGTACAAATCTGTCGAGCCGGTTGAACTCAGTTGCATACTCCTCGATTGTGCGATCTCTCCATAGCTTCTAATGCGACTTCCGGAAGGAACTTCCATTTGAAATGCTTCTTGAAGGAATGCCAGAAGTTTTCTCCAGTCTGGAATCTTGGCTTATTTCTGTACCATATGCTAGCCAAATCCCTCAGCTGAAGAGCGACGACCTCGACCATGAGGTCGGCAGGGAATCGAACGACGCTGAGAAGTTACTCCATATCATCCAACCATTCGTCCGCGTAGATGATGCCCTCTGTTCCTTTGAAAGGGCGCAAATCCAATTTCTTGAAGTTCTCAATATTTTTGACCTTTGCCTGGACAACAAACTTCTTGTCAGACTTAAATTTCTCTAATATAACTTAAAAACTTTAAATTCTTATTTACCTGAGCAGGCCTCTGATCGGACTGTGATGAGTCTAGTGCTGCCATAGCCACATTATGGAATTCTCCATACCCTCTCTCATAATTGTGGTCTGCTCGCGATTGGCTTCAGCTTGGGCCCTCTGGGCCTCAAAAACTCCTCCTAGCAGGCCTACGAGTTTGGTGGGGTCTACTGGCACCGGTGGGGCAGTAGGAGGATTCACATCAGTAGGTGGTGGTGTGGTCCTCAGAGGAATCGAAGATATTGTATGCACTGTGGAAGTATAAGCAGTACATGGAGCTCGTACAGCATGACGACAGTTCGTAAACTGCAACGGAGAAGGGTCGAATTAGGCCTGAGTAGGGGTGTGCTCAGGGGATGAAACCTCTCCGACGGCAGGCCCAGAATGAGTTGTCTTTCCTTTCGCTATCCTCTGGAAGTTTTAGGTAACAAACATAAGCAAGGTAACCTACGAAACTCTAAGCAAGCAAAAATAAATATATATAAGTAGATAAGTTCAGTCCTACGTTGTGACGAGTTGGAAATAGTCTAAGTGTTCTAATTATTTCTAGAGTCTCTTTTCCTAAAGTCATACTTAGACCTAAGTCAAGGTGCAAGACTGCATGTTTGTCTAGACTAAGTTGACTAGACCAAAATTGCAGAACAGGACCTGCATGGGCCACCACTGAAAATATGTCACGACCCGATCCCAAGATACTGGGTCCAGTCAGATCATGCCTAGCCTGCAGTATTGTGAGACGGCGATAGTAAGCTGTATCAATCATTAGTAACTCAAGCACAATATTCTAAACTGCAGAAATAAAACTTTTATTTAAGACATTTGAAATTAGAACCAAGTGCCTAATTGAAAACAAACACACAAGCAGAAAAGTATTAAGTTATTACAACTCATTCTTATTACAACTTAAAACAAGAAAGCTAAACAACGGGTACAACTAGAACTCCTGGGTTCCTTGATCGGGTTCGGCTACCTCCTCGGAACTCAGATTAGGTCCGTAATAGAAACTATAAGTAAGCTCCTCGTCCTCGCAGTTACCTAAAAATGTTGCTCTCCAGTCAGGAGTGGAGCAAGAACATATATATCCATTCCAGCATTTTAATAAACAACTAAAGATGCAAGAAGCAGTTTTAGAACATAATTTATAATTTCTAAATAGCAGCAAATAATCAGTAAAATAGTAAAACCTCTGGAAACAGTAATGGTGCAATCTACAATTTGCAAGAGTGTTTTGAGTATGTAGCATCCCGTGGTTGGCTGGGGATGGAGGCAATATGTGTTCTAGTGAACACAGTCCGGCTTCAGCCCGAGTGAGGTAGGGCTTCAACTATCCACAATGAGACAATAAGGGGCTTTGACCACAGGTGCTAACACAACTCGCCAATCCCAAGTCAATGAGTCAATAAGTCAATCAAGCAATCAATTGGATCCGAGAGGGATCCCGTGAGTCAAGTGTCGATACAATGTTCCTAATGATGCAATGTATTTAATTATCAACTAAAATACAAGTTTGAATAATATAACTTGTCTTGGTTTTCTGGTGCTGTAGGTGACGACAGGAAAATACTCAAGCTAAAGCCTGGAACTGAATCCTACATTAGTAAAACATGACTTAGTTGCCAGTCTAGGTTATAATTCTAATTAATCAACTTATTAGAAATACAATAATCAATTAGACTCGAAATTCTCTAAAAATTTTTAATAAACAAAAGTTTAATTATAAAATATTTTAGAGAAACTTAAAATAAGAAAATAGGGAGAATACATTTTTAGTAGCAAATAAAACTTGTTATTTAAATATAATTTATTACTAATTTAATTAATAATAAGATCGTGCCAAAATTAGTAGTTATTTGAGAATATAAAGATAATTGATGCAAAAATACTATTTTAATATTTTTAACATAATATACATAATTAGCAACTACTGAATAAAACAATAATAAATATTTATTTTAATAACGTGTGAATTACTATTTCTATTTAAAAAAGTAATAAATAGGTTTTTATTTTTAATATATAAAACTAATACTTTAGTTAGGTTTACTTATATACAAAATACCCTTTTTGGTAATGAAACTATTTTTGAAACTAAATAATATTATATTTACGTAAAATTAACAGTAACATAATTAATAAATACTTTTAAGTCTAACACCGTGATTATTACGATAATCATTTTATTTAACCATTACACGTAAAACATTTATTCTAAATAAATTATGTATATATAATCCTACAATTTATATAATGACCTAAATATTTATAGCAATATAATCTAACTGTTATTTATTAACTAATTAATTACTCCTGTTAACAATTAATATAATCAAATTAGGTAACTAGTTATCCCGGAATTGACAGAGCTTTATTCTGTCAATTTTGGTTGGACAAGTTGAGGTTTCTCTACTGGAAATAAACACAGAAGTCTGAAAAATCTACCGGGAGTCTGATGTAGGAGAACCAAAGGGTTGCTTTGGCCTCGGTGTCGCACAAAAGCGACGGGACAAGGAAGCACGTGCGCAGGGGCACACGAGCGGAACGACACGGCACACGAGCGGAACGATGCGACACATAGGCGTACATGGGAGGATGCCAACGTGTGGGGAAAGGCTGCGCGGGAGGCGGCGTCGGGCGCGAAAGGCCTCGCAAGAGGAGAGTTAGGCGCTTGCCGGGCAGGCGCACGACGGAAGGCGGTCCGGCGGCTGCGGGGAACCGTGCGGGAGTTGCTGGCGGCCACGGGGAGCCGCACGGGGTGCTGGCGGGTGTGAAAATCGTGCGGGAGCACGTTGGTTGCACGAAAGATGGCTGCACGGGCGGTCGGCGGTCGGGTGCAACCGGGTAGCGGTCGGGTGCAGTCTGGCGGCGGTTGGGCGAAACGAAAACACCTTGGGTGGGGTGTTGAATCGGGCATGGAGAGATGTGGAGTGTCACGGTGTGGTCGGATGTGGAAGAGGTGCAGCGTAGGTGGAGATAGGAAAGATTTTGTGAAGGTGGAGAAATGAGAAAGGCTCTGGAGTTTCTGTGGAGGAGGAAGAGTTTCTGAGGAATTGTACGTGAAGGAATAATAGGGGGGAGGTTTCGGCGGGTGGAACGGATCTGGCAAGTGATCGGGGAGTGGGTTGAACGGGTAAGGTTGAGTTTATTGGGTTTCGGGTTAAAGGGTTTCAGTCAATGGGTTTAAGCTATGGGCTAGAAACCGTGGGCTTCGCTAAAAGGCCTAATTAGAACTAGTCAAAAGTCAATAGTTAAAATAACCATTGCAATCAATTACATTAAAAAATTATTTTACCATATTTTCGACTTAATAATAATAATAATAATAATAATAATAATAATAATAATAATAATAACTAGTCTAAAATTACAATCAACCAATTTAATATAGTAAAACCCATTTATTAATTAAAGTTTGAATTGTGGGTTTTACAACTATCGGTAAGGGGCATGTGGCTGGAGGCTTGTATCTGTTTGACGTACCTTCTTCCGTTATCTGTGTCAACGTGAAACTCGATCCTTTCGAGTTACATTGTCAGTTAGGACATCTATCTATCCAAGATCTCCAGAAAATATACCTTCTTTAGATATTTCTGCTTCCTTTCATTGTTAGTCGTGTAATTTGGCTAAGCATCACCGGGTTTCCTATCCGGTGAGTCATAATAAAATTGCATCCGCTTCTTTCGAGTTGGTGCATTCTGATGTATGAGGACCATGTCTAGTTGAATCAGTAAAAGGTTTTTAGTACTTTATTACATTTGTTGATGATTACTCACAGGTCACTTTTGTTTATCTCATGAAAAATTATTCCAAATTATTTCACATTTGGGGCAATTTTTATGCCGAAATAAAAACACAATTTGGTGTTCAAATTAAAAATTTTCGGAGTGACAATGGTCTTGAGTATTTATCTCGAGAGCTCAATAGTCATTTGGTCTGCAATGGCATCAACCACCAAACTTTTTGTCCGTATATACCATAATAAAATGGTGTGGCTGAGCATAAAAATTGCCATCTCTTGGAAACAATGCGTGCTGTCATATTTCACACACGTATTCCCAAGAGATTTTGGTCTGATGCGGTTCTTACAGCTTTTTATCTTATTAATCGCATGCCATTGTTAGTCTTCAATGGTAATACTCCATTTTCTAGTCTATATCCAGGACGAGAGCCATTTTCTCTGCCTCTCAAAATTCTTGCCTGCTTATGCTATGTTCCGGATACCCAACCGGCTCTTTCTAAATTAGATCCTAAGACAATATAATATATTTTTCTTGGGTATCCTAAAGATCATAAAGGGTATTGATTTTTTTTGTCTTAAAAATATATTTTTTCATTCAGGATGTTACCTTTGTTGAAACTGAATTTCCTCCACTTCCACAAATAATAGATCCGGTCCCCCATGTTTATCTAGAAGAATATTTCTTGATATTTTTTAATCAACCACAACAGCCCCCCCATACGGGTGCCCTTCCTTACTGAGCTAGTTCTCAGTTCCGATGGTCCGGAGACACCAATTCAGTCTGTGCCGACGTCACCCGCACAAACATCGCCAATGATGCCCGCAGAGTCATCCTCCTATGGCTCTACTGATTCGTCTCCACCTATTCCACCAGTAGCCCCGCCTTCTCCGCCAGCAGCTCGTCCTCGTCGTGCATGTCATGATCATCCCTTGTATGTTGACAGCTACAAAGGACTTATAAGTTACACTTAGTCTCTGGTGGCTACTTTTGATGGGATTCAGATTTCCAAAAATGCTGATGAGGGTCTCTAATATCCCGGTTGGCGTGCTGCTATGAACGAGGCGATGAAAGCCCTCCAGGAAAACCATACTTGGGACTTGGTCGATTTACCATCCGGTAAACAGGCAGTAGGTTGTAAATGGGTATTAACGATCAAGGTAAAACTAGTGGCTCTCTTGATCGCCTAAAAGCTCGTCTGGTGTCCAAAGGATATTCTCAGACATATGGTGAGGATTATTTTGAGACCTTCTCTCCAGTTGCCAGAATGATGTCTGTTCGTGTACTTTTAGCCTTGGCTGTTCGCCATGACTGGCCATTACTCCAGCTGGATATCAAGAACACTTTTTTCCACGGGGATCTTGATGAAGAAGTATATGTAATACAACCTCCCGGGTTCGTTATATGGGAGGGTAAAGTGTGTCATCTGCGGAAGGCTCTCTATGGTCTAAAATAATCACCTCGTGCGTGGTTTAGTCAATTTACACATGTTGTTATTCAGTTCGACAAGTGTCAATCAAAGAAGGATCATTCAGTATTTTACCGACAGACATCAACTGGAAGGATACTACTGGATGTCTATGTTGACGATATTATAATCACAGAAGACGACAACTAGGATATGCAAGCCTCAAGAAGTTTTGGGAGAACAATTTCAAACCAAGGATATGGAATCATTGAACTATTTATTGGGCATTGAGGTCACACGGTGTAAGCCAAAATTGTAATGTCTCAAAGAAAGTTTGTGCTGGACATACTGAATAATACAGGAATGGTGCAAGCTAAGGGAGCATCCCCACCTATGGATCCAGGGGCTAAGTTACTTCCAGATGAGGGGGTCCTGATGACCAATCCAGATCAATATCGACGAGTAGTTGAAAAACTCAATACCTGGCCGTCATGACTCGTCTGGACATCTCTTTCACAGTTAGTATTACAAGTAGATTTATGGCTTCTCCAAGAGTTCTACACTTGTAGGCAGTTCTCAGAATCTTGTGCTATCTAGTCAAGAATACATTAAAAGAAATTCGAATGGAGAATCATGGACACACTCGTGTTGAGTGCTTTACTGATACTGACTGGGGTATAAATATGACAGATTGACGATCTACATCTGGCTATTCGGTATTAATTGGCGGAAACTTGGTATCATGGAAGAGCAAAAAGCAGAATATAATAGTCCGGTCAAGTTCAGAAGCAGAATATCGAGCCATTGCTCATGGCACAACAGAGGTGTTATATATAAAACATCTTCTACAAGAATTGGATGAAGAAGCAGGATCGATCACAGCAGATATATGGTGTGATAATCAGTCTGCTATCCATATTACTACCAATCTTGTATTTCATGAAAGGACGAAGCATATTGAAATCGACATCCACTTTGTTCGTGATGAGTACACAAAAGGGATGATAAAATTTCACCATGTGAGGACCGGTGATCAGATAGCCGATATCTTCACAAAGCCTCTTTTGGGTCCTTGGGTTCAATTTCTATTTAACAAGCTGGGCATGATTAACATCTATGCTCCAGCTTGAGGGAGGGTGTTGAGTATATTAATAATAGTAGTGGGTTTTAGACCCACATTGTCTAGAACAAAAGAGAGAAGGGTTAGCCTCTCCTTTTTATATGTAACTCCCTTTCATTAATAAATCATCCATTATTCCACTCTACATATATTAGAATTTATTTGTTTTATGTATGGGGGTTTTGGTGAGCATTTTTTGCCGCCGAAGGTCTGATTAGATGAAAATTCTATGATGGCTTGTGCCACATGTTATATATTATATTTTGTTTGTGTTTTTGGGTTTTCAGCGAGCGTTTTGTGAGCTGAAGGTCTGATGTACAAGAATTCTTCAACGGGTTGTGTCGGATCTTATATAAATTCTAATGTGATCTATGTATGTGATTTTTTGATTTTGCTGCTTTTTAAAAAATCCTAATTTTTTGTATTTAGTATAGTATTGGCGACACTTGGTGATGACCAAAGACCATTATAAGTCGCTACTTAGTATCAAAAAGTCAATAACGGGTAATTTAGTGACGTATATCAACATAAATGATGCCACTAACTAGAAAATATCTACATCGCTAGATGGAATGAAACATGACGGAATGAGACAATGCTAATGTTGCTGCCACGTTAGATTGGCCATGTCATCAGTGGAGTCGTCTATGTGCCTCTGACACATTGCTATACTCGAGTCGCTATATGTCGCGGATACGTCAATACTTTTGTGTCATTGAACGACTTTTCGTCATTCGTCACAATAATGACATTTGGTGACATATAAACGATCTACAACTAGCTATTTGGTAACACATCATAAATGTTGTTGACTAAGTCACTAAATTGATTTGGCGACGTTTTTGTGGAATTACAAGGTTTTCCTACGTCGCTAATTTCTTTTCTTTTGCAGTAAGGGTTGCCTATTACAAGTGACCCTATATATTTTGATAATGAGTTATCTCTAGTTAATTAGGATGTACATTTTTGTGGACCCGCCATCGAATTTAGAAAACAACATCTATATCAAGTCCAGTTAGCTTCGGTGCACTCTCATGGATATTGAACAGACTGCTTATAGAGGTTTTTTTAGATGATTTTTGAGTATGCATTTTTTGTATTAATTAATATTTATTCCGATATAACATATAATATTTTAGTTTACTGATACTATTTGTTGATCATATTTTCATGTTTATGTTGCTCTAGGGCTTACTTACTATGCTTATGTGGTGTCTTTCTTTTTTCTGATCACACAACGTGAAATGAGGTCAATGTGCAACTTTCATCATTTTTTGATAATTAGTAGAACCTACACGTTATGCATGGTGGGTATCTACATTAGCATATTTGTATGGCTCATGACATATTTTGTGAGTTTTTATTAGGGGCAGAATGTCAAAAATTGTGTGGTTGTATGACACTATTATAGGTATGAACGAAAGAAATTTTGTTAATATATTTCGTATACAGTTTACTGTATAGACTTATACCATGTTATTTTTATTTTTATTTGTACGTTTGGGCTTGGGAGCATTTAATATTGGTATGCCGTAATTCGTATTGGTTTGGCCAGCCGATCTTCCTGGCAGCTACTCGGTAGACAATAAATACAATGGATCTTATGCACTGTGTGTACCAGGTGGCCTTATTTTACCCGATCACATTTGACGCTTTTAACCATTTTGAGGTAAATTATTGTTTAGTTAATTTTTTGCTTAATATACTTTGTTTATCATTTTTATTATTTTCTCAACTTGAAATATATTCAATGGGCAACCTATAATGTTCCTTATGAGGATTCTTCTGAGGTACATAGAGCGACAAAACAATTAAGTCTCCATAGGTACATATTACATCGTATACCATAGGAATATCATGTTTCAGCCAGCTGAACGTATTATGCGATAATTCAGGTTGAAACAAATGATTCCCCATGAGCCTTTATGTTTGAGTCATGGTAGAGCAAATGCAGTTGCTAGAGACCTTATCTTATTCCCAGTTGGACTTCCAAACTTCAAACATATGGCGTGGCACACGTCTCATCTGATTTCATCGATAAATGATAGTAAGTTATTGAATAATTATGATATTTATTTAAGTACGAATGTTTGTTATGCTCATATTTTGATAAAATTACGCAATCTTTGGTGATAACGCTTATAGGCGTTGGTGGGAGCCCCTCGTGTTTTCCATCGATCGTATGATTTTGATTAGCAAGGGTTCAAACTTTGAGCTGTAGATGATGATATCTTGTGTGACGTGCATATACGTATCACTAAGACGGTACATGTTCTTTATTTTTTAATCCATAATTGATTCCATTAAATATTTATATAATTTATTAAATAAAAAATTATTAAATTTTTATCTAACTAGATTGGAGCAACCCGTCTAAAACCTTTCTATAGATCCAGAAATTATTTTACAACATGATGTGGAGCAGACCCATCACCCCAGATGCATACTTTAGGTATCTTACCAGATTATCCTTTAACCAATGTTAGCCAGAGACATGAATGCCCCCATTGGGTTAGGCCGACTGTTATAAGCAAACCACGTCAAGCTAGTGAGGGCCCTTCATGTCATAGTGTTTCGTGGACTTCTCGAGATGCTGGTGAAGGCACTTCATTCCCTAGTGGTGTTGGTACTTTACATGAAGACACCTTAAATGTAGAACACTATACGCATATGTATCATCTACCTTTACTAGATGATACATCTACTCGGGTATTCATGACCCCATCATGCAAAAATGAGTATAAATAGGTAAGACTAATCGTAATATGGTATAGAATAGGCCAATAATGGTGACTTCCTGATCATACAAGTATAGATGGGTGATTCGAAATATAGTATGTAATTGGCATAAATTGTTAAATCGACAATAAATGGATGATTCTAATAGAAATATGGTATAAAGAGGGCATATAATGGTGAAAGCGAGAATATATGTCTGATTCTAACTAAAATATTGAATATAGATGGGCCTAGAATGGTGGACCCAACATGAGTATTAAGATGAGGACTCTCAAGATGATGATATAGAGAAGGACTATCATGATTATGGTTCAGAGGAGCCTGCGGAGGATACGAGCACAAGAGAGAGCAACTACATCATAGTCTTGGTGCTCGTAGGGATTACAAGAGGATTATCATGGAAGGGCACTGATTCTGAAATATCCCATAACTTGAATACTGGAGAGCAGTAGTAGACGTAGGTCAACTAGGCCATACAAGTACCCCGTAAAGCGGTCACGACTATCTAAAGCCAAGCAGGGAACCCGTCTATTAAGCCACTAACATCATCCTTGGGTCTAACAAGTCCTATATCTCAATTCATATAAACAAGTAAATAACAAGAGTAATCAATATATAAAGCATCCCACACGCTAAGACATACATGATCATAAAAGCTAGCATAAAAGTATAATACTAACGGAGGTCCAACACAATACATGACAATATAACTAGCGTCCGTCTAGAATATACAATCATGTTGTCTAACGAAGGTGGGAAGTTGAACATGCTGCTGACTATAATGGCTAAATACTTGTCCTAGGCTAAATGACACAAATAAAATGCATAATATACATGTAGAAAATAATCCACTTACGGTCCAATGTCATAGTCCTCCGAGTATGCCCGTTCGTGGAAGAGTTGGTAAATCTTCAGGTGCTACTAAAAGACTTGGTCATGCAAATCCAGTGGGGTCAACCCCAGTAGAAAGTACCGCAAGGAAAACTCGAAGAGGGAGACAAAAAATCAATCAAAAAACAAAGAATAACATAAAATCTCGGAGTAAGAACAACAGTCTGTCAATGAGGCCATCGACCACATTTATACCCAACAAGTACAAGAGGTAAGTCTCTATGCTCAGAACAACTCTACTTTCCAAAGTCTAATAATAACTTACATCATGGACTAAGATCCATAGTTTATCATCATGACAGTAATCCACATCTAGACAAAATAAGGACAAAAGGTGCAACTACACCAAGACATCGTTATATGCCAAAGTCTACTAACATGCAACAACACTAATATAAGAAATAAACATATAATAACAAGTGATGTAATTATGCGACAAATTAATTCCTACGACTTGCTATATTATTATTATTATTATTATTATTATTAACTTACATTATAATTATGCGACAAATTAATTCTGACCCGGAGCAATCCTACGTAGAATTGACATGGGTCAAAGCCCCTTCGGTGGAACAACTCTACCCCGGTCTCACGCAGTTAATAGGATAGACAGTAAATGCATTGAAGCACAAAACTAAATTGTACAAAAATTCCAACATGTATACCCTATGTTGTACATAGCATAAATCCTATTATATGAATTCAAATACCATTAAATCATATAGGGTTGAAAAGCTTATCCAATCCTCCTCAATTTCTGTTTAGACATAGTTGAATTTTGACAATGTCTAATATGTCAAAACTTGCCAACAAAATAATGTGCATAATGTTCCAGATTTCAATTCCAGAATTCAACCTCGGTGTTGCACGGCCAATAACTCCTACTATATAAATCCAAACCTTATCATATTCAAACAGTTTTTGTTCATACATATTTTTATTTTGACAGGGTTTAATAGATCAAAACAGCCTCACCAAATAATGTATTCGTACCTCCCAGATTTCAATTTCAACATTTCACATCTGTGTTGCATGGTCAATAACTCCTACTATATAAATTCAAACCCTATCATATCATATATAGTTGGAAAGCTTATTGAATTTCCTACATATCCCACTACTAAAATACCCCACTTTACCGACGGAAGTTTAGCGACGGAAGGATTCCGTCGCTAATAGCGACCAGTTTCTGACATCTTAGCGACGGATTAGTGACGGACAACATAACATAATTTTTTCCAATTTTAAATATAAAAATTTGTCGAGTTTCCGTCGCTAAGTCGACGAACGTTAGCGACGGATTTTTTTTCGTCGCTTATTCGTCGCAAATGTTGGCGGCAAAATCTTTAAAACATTGGCGGGAACTTTAGCGACTAACTGGCGACGGATATATCCGTCGGAAAACACCTTTTAATTGGCGACGGTTTAGCGACTAATTTATTCCGTCGCTATTCCGTCGCTAGGTTCTGTGCCCTAACTTAAATTGAACCGACGGGGGGGAATTTTTCATTCCCCCCAAAACTCTCTCTCTCTCTCGCGGCTCTCTCTCTCTCGCGCGCGGCTCTCTCTCTCTCTCTCGCGGCTCTCTCTCTCTCTCTACCAGGTATCTCTCTCTCTCTCTCTCTTTCTCTAATTTTGGGTTTTGGGGCCGGGGGGGGGGGAGTGGGGGGGGGGTTGTCGGCTTCGCGGGGGGTGGAGATGGCGGGGGGGGGTGGTGAATGGGGTCAGGGGGTCGGGGGGGTGTGGGGAATGGGGGCAGGGGGTGGGGGGGTGGGGAATGAGGGTCGGGGGGTCAGGGGGGTGGGGAATGGGGGCAGGGGGGTCGGGGGGTGGGGGGTGGAGAGGGCAGGGGGGTCGGGGGGGGTGTTGAATGGGGGCAGGGGGGTCGGGGGGGGGGGGTCGGGAATGGGGGCAGGGGGGTCGGGGGGTGGGGGGTGGGGGGTGGAGAGGGCAGGGGGGTCGGGGGGGTGGGGTCGTAAGGCCTTGTAGATTGAGCTAGAAAACTGATCAGCTTTGAGCGATATTTAAATTGCAATAATGTTTTATGATGTGATCGAAATTATTCTCCCCCGCCCATAATGCAATCTATAATAACATACAACTCTAAATCTACTATCTTATCAGGTTATCCTTTCCTATCAAGCTATGTTTCTCGTTTCATGTACCTTATGTATTACACAAATACGAGAGTTCTATTCAACAAGAAAATTCATATCCATTAGGAAAAGACAACTATGACATAAATCGACTCGTGTACTATAAGTATTACGCAAATATGAAAGTACTAGACATCAAGATATTTCGATATGACAAGAATTGTATTATCATCGTTTTGCTTGTATGCTTCTAGTTTATAGACAAATATCTAGGTTAGGGTTTAATACGATAGTATAGCATTGGGTTTCAAAATTAGGTTATCTTTTCCAAAATTCTTCGAATTTACAACAGAGTATGCTTTGTATTTTGAGCTCCAAAAACAATTATATAATCGACCCTAAGCAACTCTCCATAGAATTTCCTTGGGTAACCCCTTCAGTAGAACAACTAAACATCGGACTCACGCAATTAGATATAGTATATAAAGAATGCAACAACAATAAGAAGAGATGATTCTTCTTACCTCAGCTATTCTACCTTAGCAGATATCAGTAGCATTATACGCTAATCCTTTCAAACCAATGAGATAAAAGTTAGAAACAAAGAGTTCTAAGAATAACACCAAACTATTGAATAGTAA
Source organism: Iris pallida (assembly GCA_029216955.1). Lineage (NCBI taxonomy): Eukaryota > Viridiplantae > Streptophyta > Magnoliopsida > Asparagales > Iridaceae > Iris > Iris pallida. Next base: position 21,019,315 of record JANAVB010016195.1, read on the forward strand.
AATAAACCAATATATATACCATATGTAAATGAATATCTATAGTTCGAGATATTTGTAAGGTATTGATCATTCAATCAACCTAGGCAATAATTTTAGCATAAGTTAGACTTATATTGCAATCTCCTATTCACACGAGTATTGATATCGCCGATGCCAATACTCGTAGGAATATATAGTCCGATACCGATTCCGATACCGATACTTTGAACCTTGATTTAAATACATGTTAGTATAGTGTCTTCACATATATGTTAAGAGTATATACATGATTAGCAAGGTAACTAGATACAAGTTATGATACAATGTAAATGCAAGTATACATGTTAGCTAGATAGCTTAGACTTATATTGCAATCTCCTATTCACACGAGTATTGATATCGCCGATGCCAATACTCGTAGGAATATATAGTCCGATACCGATTCCGATACCGATACTTTGAACCTTGATTTAAATACATGTTAGTATAGTGTCTTCACATATATGTTAAGAGTATATATATGATTAGCAAGGTAACTAGATACAAGTTATGATACAATGTAAATGCAAGTATACATGTTAGCTAGATAGCTTAGACTTATATTGCAATCTCCTATTCACACGAGTATTGATATCGCCGATGCCAATACTCGTAGGAATATATAGTCCGATACCGATTCCGATACCGATACTTTGAACCTTGATTTAAATACATGTTAGTATAGTGTCTTCACATATATGTTAAGAGTATATACATGATTAGCAAGGTAACTAGATACAAGTTATAATACAATGTAAATGCAAGTATACATGTTAGCTAGATAGCTTAGACTTATATTGCAATCTCCTATTCACACGAGTATTGATATCGCCGATACCAATACTCGTAGGAATAGTCCGATACCGATATACATTGTAGAGCTCTGTTTTGCTATTCTGGACATGTTGTGACCTGTGCTGTTCTAAATAGGAGCCAGACACACTCCTGAGACGGGAGAGTATGTATAGTGATGTGGATTCTTACTAACTTATCATGTGAACCCATTTATGGGCCCTTCATTGAACCTTCTCATGTGCAACTTTCAGTCCATTCACAGTTCCCTATATTGTACTCTACATCACCTAGTTCACTTATATCTAACATCCTAACCCTAATCCAAATTTATGAGTATCGGTATCGGGCTATTCTTATGTTTAGTTTGTCTTACGATACAGATTTTCACATCCAAATTGAGGATGAGTCGTTATTTTGTTGATCGTACATGGATGTACAAACGGCAACACGAGAGTAGAATTGGTGTGAGTGACGATTTTCAGGCAGGCGTGGAAGTATTTCTTAATTATGCAATGAGCAAAGCTCAGTACATGGACGGTAACAAAATTAAGTGTCCATGTGTTAAATGTCACAATAGACGTTACGAAGAAGTGGTGACTGTGAGAGATCATTTGACCCGTAAGGGTTTCGTATGTAATTACGGCCTGTGGTCATCGCAAGGTGAACTATATTCGGAAAGACAGGCTGCGGAAGCTGCTACTTATGCTTTTGATGATAATGCTGCAACGGATGTCATCGAAGACCACGGATGCTCTGTTGATTATGGAGATCTGCAGAACCTTGCACGAGATATGGTGTATGATGCGGCAGGGCCTAATTTTGATCCGGAGGATCCTAATCCCGAGGCGAAGGAGTTCTATGACATGTTTCAGGACGCAGATACTTCTCTATATCCTGGTTGTGAGACTCATTCCGCACTGTCAGTGACGATGCGGTTGTTGAACATAAAGTCTGATTTTAACTTGCCACAAGCTTGCTATAATCGGATCACAGAAGTAATCAAGGAGGTGTTACCGAAGGAATCAAAAGAGCTACCAAAAAACTTCTACAAGTCAAAGATGATGGTCCGACAACTGGGACTGGGGTACGAGAAGATAGATTGTTGTCGCAACGGATGCATGTTGTACTATAAAGAGAATTGCGTATCAGAAAGTTGCAGCTTCTGTAATGCGGATCGTTACAAGCCAGTACAGGGAAAAGGAAAGTCGACTAGAAAACGACGTCCTTACAAGTATATGCATTACTTGTCGATCACGAAGCGCTTGCAGAGGATGTATATGTCTCTAAATACAGCAGAACATATGACGTGGCACAGCAAAGAACGCATAAAGGACGAAGGAGAATTGTCACATCCTTCGGATGGAGAGGCGTGGAAACATTTTGATTTGTGTCATCCAGATTTTGCTGCAGAGCCTAGAAATGTACGCCTGGCGCTATGTGCTGATGGCTTCGCCCCTTTCGGACAGTCGGGATCTCAGTACTCATGCTGGCCGGTCATTCTTACCCCTTACAATCTGCCACCATGGATGTGTATGAAGACTCCTTATATGTTTCTGACAGCTATCATACTCGGTCCTAAAAATCCGACGAAGGACATCGATATATATTTACAGCCGTTGGTGGATGAGCTGAAACAGCTGTGGGAGATCGGCGTCACGACCTATGATATTTCCAGGAAACAGAACTTTCAGATGAGAGCTTCACTCATGTGGACAATCAATGATTTTCCAGCATACGGTATGCTGTCGGAATGGAGTACGCACGGCAACATGTCTTGTCCGATATGCATGGAAAATAGTAAGGCGTTCCGCCTTAGGCATGGAGGAAAAACTTCTTTCTTTGACTGTCACCGTCAATTTCTGCCCGCGACCCATCCTTGGAGAAAGAATAAGGACGCGTTCAGATATGGAAAACAAGAATTTTCTCAACCTCCTGCCAGATTTTCGGGATACGATATTTGGGAAGCTGTAAAGGAATTGCCCACCGCAATGGAAGATCCATCGAACCATCGTGTCGAGGGGTTCGGACAAAGCCATAACTGGACCAAACGGAGTATCTTCTGGGACTTGCCTTATTGGAAAGATAATCTTATAAGGCATAATCTTGATGTCATGCATATCGAAAAGAACGTGTTCGATAATGTCTTCAATACCGTCATGGATATTAAAGGAAAGACGAAGGACAATCCAAAAGCAAGACAAGACATAGCCGAGATATGCAAGCGTCCTCATCTGAACTTGATACAAAGGGGTGCTAGTGGACAATTAAGTAAGCCTATAGCGCCATACACATTGAGCAAGGAAGATAGATTAATAATCTGCAAGTGGATATCTAATTTAAGATTTTCCGACGGCTATGTTTCGAATTTGTCTAGATGCGTTGATCTCAATGAACGCAAGCTAACGGGAATGAAGAGTCACGACTGCCATGTGTTTATGGAAAGATTACTGCCCATTGCTTTGAGAGAGTTGTTGCCTTCTGCTGTATGGGTTTCGTTGGCCGAGCTGTCTACATTCTTCAGGGATATCTGTTCAACTAAGCTGATGGTGCAACATATGGTACAACTTGAGGAGAAGATTGTCTTAACAATCTGCAAGTTAGAGAAAATATTTCCACCGGGCTTTTTTCGACAGCATGGAGCATCTACCGATTCATCTAGCATACGAAGCCCGTGTCGGTGCATCTGTTCATTATCGATGGATGTACCCCTTTGAAAGGTAAATAAAAATCGATATAATTTAAGTGAAATTTAAGTGGATTTTACAATTCATTGTTAATTCTCAAGATAATTTGTCTCTTTAGGTACCTACACCATCTAAAGAAGAAAGTTGGCAACAAGGCTCATATAGAGGCTTCGATATGCGAATCATATCTTATCGAGGAGGTGTCAAATTTCTGCTCCATTTATTTCGATACTCATGTCGAGAAAAATTGAAATAGACCTCAAAGGAATGAAGAAGACGTTGAGGATGGAGGTATATTCAATTTAAGGGGCAAGCCTATTGGGGCTAGTAAGAAACGGTGGTTGACCGACGATGAGTATGATACCGCTCACCGATATGTCTTGTTAAATTGTGACATACAAGAAGTAAGAGATTTGGAGAAGTAAGTGACTACGCCTCGTTATAATCTCTAATTTGGTGAATTAAGTGACTACACTTATTTTTATTCTCTCTAACAGTGTATTTAGAGGTGAAGTCAAAATGAGGACACCATATATTACAGATGAGGGACTTCAAAGAGAGGTTGATTGTACCTTTCCGTCCTGGTTTCGTAAATACGTAAGTAACTGAGATAATATGTTATGCGGCTACCATTAAAATATATGCAGCTAAAATATTTAAATTATCAATACATGTTTACAGGTTTTATTGCCTGAAACAACACTCATAAATGAGAGCATTCGTTATTTGGCATTGGGACCGAAGAAGCATGCAAAGACTTTGTCAGGCTATGTCGTTAATGGCTTCAAGTTTAAGTCAACTCAGCATGCTATAAATGCCGAATTTCTCAATGGCGGCTTCGATACCAAGAATTCTGGTGTTTGCATAAGAGGCACCATCTATGACGACGAGCCGGACTTTGACTATTATGGAGTGCTTCGGGAGATTGTAGATTTACAATATAGTGCCCCATATGATATGCATATTGTGATGTTCAAATGTGAGTGGTTCGATACGAGACCAAATATCGGTTGGAGAATCGATAAACAATTTGGATTCGTCGATATAAATCATCGCAGGAGGTATAGAGGGTCCGACACGTTTGCGATAGCAAGTCAGGCTGTTCAAGTCTACTATACAAGCTACCCAAGGCGTCGTTGAGATCGATTTGACTGGTGGGCAGTATGCAAGATTAAATCTAGAAATACATTCAACGTTGGAGACCCAGCATACCAAGAGGACCAGATCGAGAAGCCCCAATACATGGGACAACAGTCGGATACCATGGACGTGGAAGATGTCGATATACCTCATGCTGAGGAAAATAGAGGGGAGGAAGAGGTTGATATACAAGACTTAGCTGTCAACCAGGGGAGAAAGAGGCATCTTGTCCCAAGTATTGAGCCTGAAGAAGAAGAAGAAGAAGAAGAAGAAGAGGATGAGGATGAGGATGAGGATGATGATACAGATGAAGTCGACGATGAGGATGATGATATAGATGAAGTCGACGATGAGAATGAGGATGAGAACGATGACGATGACGATGAGGACGAGGACGAGGACGATAACGATGATTAGATTAAATATCGGTATATATTAGAAGCACTTACAACTAACTTAGTGAATTCAGTTTAGACGGACACATTCTTATTTCAGTTTATGTTTTTGTCGTTCGATCATCTACTTATTGTATGATTTTCTTTTTACAGATGGCACTCTTAGTTCTCATTGTCTTGACGGCACTCGCCGCCCTGCTGCTGGTATATATATTTTAGTTCAGTTTTATATTCATTTATACTTCTATATTGTTAATTATATTTATGTGTTCTATTTACAGGTCATGGTCACTACCACTCGTGCTGCTGGCAGTGGCCGTGGACGTGATGGTAGTGGTGCTGGTGGTGGCGGTACTGGCCATGGTGGGCGTGGTGGTAGCGGCACTGGCCGTGGACGTGATGGTAGCGGTCGTGGTGGTAGCGGCACTGGCCGTGGACGTGATGGTAGCGGTCGTGGTCGCCTTCCACATTCCCCGGATATAGAGTCCTCCGATCCCGACCTGGAGAGCCCGGCCACAGACTCTTCCCGCCGTCGATCTATCTCTGCGCATGGACCTTCATCTTCATCGAGGCCTGAGACTCCATCCGCTAGCGGATCCGTTCCGCCCCCGGATGCACCAGCGGGTACACCATCAGTTACTGCAGGGTGGGCTCCGGAGTACCCCCGGATTCAGCTTCATCCTGCTACCGGTGAGTACATCCGCGGACCCGCGGATCCTCCGACGCCTCCAGAGAGGCCGATAGGCGAGAACCGACGAGAGCTATGGCCCGCGGGTGATACGTAAGTAAATTTAAGTTAATATATTAAATTTGTTTCATTTATTCAAGTTACTAATCCATTCTTTGCTTCTTTGTAGGTTTTTTCCGTATGATGCTGCCCGGATACTCGGGCAAATTATCCGGGAAAACTACCATGGCCCCTACCTCAATTTTTTTGAGGTGCCTCAGAACATGCAGTTCGTCTGGCTCGAGGAGATGAAGGTATATATATATCTTTTGGTTAATTATTAATTATTCTTTAATCCACTAATTTTTTAATTACGTGATAATTTAATTTGTATGTCAGACGACGTTCTGGTGGCCCCCCCATCGCGAGGAGTTGATTCGCAAGGCCTACAAAGCCGTCGCCGGGAAGAAGATACGGGATGCGGTGTACGACGTTCGTACGGCGCATTCGAGGAAGAAGTGGCTCCGGGAGGAGTACTACGAGCAGATGTTGGATAAGATGAATACTGCTCAGTACAGGGAGAAATCAGAGAAAGCGAAGGCGAGCAGACAGGCCGCTGGTCTGCATACGGGAGGTTCAAGGCCCCACGCAGCGACGCGTGCAGATTTGGTGAGATACCGCAAATTCATTTCACTATTAGATTCGGTACTATTAATATACGTAGTTAATTAAATTTGACGTATATTTCGTATGCAGGCACAACGGGCGGTAAAGGAGGGGAGAGAGCCGGAGTCGGTCACCGCCTACGATGTTTTCCTGTATACACACAAGAGGCGGGCAGACGGGAGCTTCGTCGACGCGAGGGCCCAGGCGACTGATGTAAGTAATTACGTTTATGAGATTTATATTAGAAATATAATTATTGTTAACTTAATTAGGTGAACGTAGGATTCAAATTATAACTTAGGGAAACATAGGATTTAGATTATAACTTAGGAAAACTTATAGTATAAACACATTCATTGGATAGGCTGCATATCGTGAGGCCCTTAGTCAGATTGAGCCCCCTGCCGAGGTTGTCGGCGAAACGACGCCCACCCAGACGCCCTCTTCTATGGCCGCTCGCTACGACGACGTGTTCGTAGAGTCTGTCGGCGGCTTTAATAAAGGGCGCGTCTACGGCGTAGGTTCCCTGGCGGCGTCGTTGCAGGGCGCGACTCCGAGATATCCACCGCCCCCGCCTCCTCCCGCGCCCCCGTCGGACGATATGAGGACGCAGCTTGCGACTCTCACCTCCGATATGTCGGAAATACGGAGTCTAATGTCGGATGTGCTGGAGCGCCTTCCGCGTCCTTCTTCTGCTCCCGGTCCAGATCCGTCTGCTCCTGGTCCGTCTAGTGCGGTTGCCGGTCCTTCCGACCCTGGACGTTATTCATTTGACCGTTCTGCCGAGGTCCGCCTGGTACCGGATACTGCGCTCATTGGGCTCATGGACTTGATGTCGCCAGAGCAGCTCCGCACGCTTCCAGAGCATGTGTTGTCCCAGGTGCCGGCGTACATGGTGGAAGAGTACATCCGCAGAGCCGAACGACGACGCGATCCATCTTAATGATATTTGTACTGTTTTTGGATATTTGTACTGTTTTTGGATTTTGAATTCTGGATATTTTGGAAGCGTACATGAATGTTTGGATATTATGAATTTGTGTATTTGTGTTTGGATATTTGTACATAGATGTTTGGATATTTCTGTTTGATATTGGATATTATGAATTTGGATATTTGGATATTTGTTGATCGTACATGGACGTTTGGATATTGGATATTATGAATATGTGTAATATTTACGAAAAGGAAATAGAATGTTTCTGTAATTTTTTTTATTAATGTTGCATTTAGCGACGGACTAGCGACTAATTAGCGACGGATATATCTTTTTAGCGGCCGATGAGCGACTTACTAGCAACGGAAAATCCGTCGCTAACTGGGTTATATAAATATTTGCAGTTACCGACGGACGAGCGACGGACAATCCGTCGCTAACTGGTTGAAATAAATTTGCAGGTTGCGACGAAATAAATTTGCAGCTAGCGACCAACTAGCGACGGAACTTCCGTCGCTAACTGGGTACAATTAATATTAGCGACGGAATGTCGACTACCTAGCGACGACAAATCCGTCGACATGGTTCTGGAAATATGGTAGGTTTCCAGAGACTTAGCGACGGATAATGGGTCGCTAATCCGTCGCTAATCTGTCGAGGATGACGACGGACTAGCGACGGCTTAGCGACCCATTATCCGTCGACATGGTTCTGGAATTATGGAAGCTTTCCAGAACCATGTCGACGGATTTGCCGTCGCTAATCCGTCGCTATAACGTCGAGGTTAACGACGGGATGGCGACGGAATAGCGACCGATTTTGCGTATCAGGAACCTCTCTGATACGCTTTTACCGACCTATTTACGACGGCTTAGCGACGGATATTTTAATATTATATGCCATGTAAACCGACGGGAACAAGTCGCTAATCCGTCGCTAATCCGTTGAAAGGCAACCGTTGGTAATCAGTCGCTAGTTCGTCGGTTAATCATTTGTCCGACGGCTTAGCGACGGACAAATTTTAGCGACGACGTATTTCCCGACGGCCATTTTCATCAAATATCCGTCGCTATGCCGTCGGTAATTTATGTTACCGACGGAATGAGCGACGGATGTGGCCGTCGCTAAAGTTGGTTATTTTGGTAGTGTCCTTAGTAGACCTAATTTGATTTCAATAAGCTTTAGTAGGTGAAAACAGTCCTACAAAAATATTGCGTAATTGATTCTAGAATCTGTCACAACATCTAACATATGTGTTACACATCCTATAACTCCTAGCACAAAAATCATAATACGATCATATTATATATTTTCGGAAATGATGTCGAATTTCCTAATTAACTTACTAAGACATATTTTGATTTTGATAAAGTTTACTAGATCAAAACCAGCTCTGAAAAATGTTGCATAGTGGAACGAATTCAGCCTTACGTTTTCTAATTCTAATTTATGTCCAAGCCTCCTATGGGTGTGTCCCTTAACCAATAATACTTAGAATCATGTTCTAAACAACATATAAAAATCTTAACATTTATCTAATATAAAAACTTTATTTTGAATTAATAGAAATAACCAAGAACAATAAGGAAAAAAAATACATAAATGAGATTTAAGTTAAGGAGAGAAGGACTTGCCTTTCCTCTAGGGTTTTGTAATTTATGGAGGGATGGAAAGAAAGTTTTGAGATGGGTAGGAGAGGGTTGTACGATGAAGAGGTGCAAGCAAAGAAGGTTAAAAGCTTAAAGGAATGAAGATATATATATATATATATATATATATATATATATATATATATATATATATATATATATATATATATATATATATATATATATATATATATATATATATATATTTTCCTTATATATATATATATATATATATATATATATATATATATATATAAAATATATATATATATATATATAAGGAATATATATATATATATATATATATATATATCTATATATATATATATATATATATATATATATATATATATATATATATATATATATATATATATATATATATATATATATATAAAAGGAAAAATATATATATATAAGGAAATATATATATAAGGAAAATATATATATATATATATATATATATATATATATATATATATATATATATATATATATATATATATATATATATATAAGGAATATATATATATATATATATATATATATATATATATATATATATATATATATATATATATATATATATATATATATATATATATATATATATATATATATATATATATATATATATATATATAAGGAAAATATATATATATATATATATAAGGAAAAAAAATATATATATAAGGAATATATATATATATATATATATATATATATATATATATATATATATATATATATATATATATATATATATATATATAGAATAAGGGAGGTAGGGTGCCACCTCATGGGAGGGTGTCTACTTGTCACCCCCCCATGCTATCATCAAGCACATGGGTGCATGATGATAGCATGTGGGGGGTGACAAGTAGACACCCTCCATAGGGTGGCACCTCACCTCCCTCATCTATATATATATATATATATATATATATATATATATATATATATATATATATAAAAGGAAAATTCTTCAAACATCCCATGTAAAAATTTGTATCGATACATCCTAAATCTGAATCATTGGATGTTGATCCAATGGTTTAGATTAAAGCCGAAGTCAAAGTAACAGGTAAAGTCAAAGTCAAAGTAAACACCTTTCACAATTTGCAATGTATTTTCAATGCAATTGTTTGGGATGTATTGATACATCCCATATATTGTAGAAGGACCCTATATATAAATATATAAATATATATATATATAAATAAATAAAATATAAATATATCAAAGTCAAAGTAAACACCTTTCACAATTTCCAATGCATTTTTAATGCAATTGTTTTGGGATGTATTGATACATCTCATGTGTTGTAGAAGGACTATATATATATATATATATATATATATATATATATATATATATATATATATATATATATAACTACTTGCCCCCTCCCGGGTGTGATGATTTGGCACTTGCTGTGATCCGCAAAAATGCGGAGCCCCCCGTGCCTCTATCCACATAGCCTACCCCTGCACCACATGTCGCCCTTGTAGTTGCGTAGAAACATTCTGTGATCAGTTTATGTCACCTTCTGTGGGGACTGCCCCTTCGAACAACCTGACTTCCACCGGTCATCATCCGGATAGCCCTACCACTTCGTCTTAGGGCTTATTTGGTAACTGGATTTTACTATTTGGATTTGGATTTGGAAATCCTCCAAATCCAAATCATGGATTTTACTATTCAAATACAACTCCAAATACAACTCCAACCAAACAATACAAAATACTTCTCTCCATCCTTGGAAATAAAGCTCCCGGACATCGAATTTCCCGCCCCGATAGAAAGTCAAGGGATTATGGTCCCCTTCTCCATAGAAGAAAATTTCACTCTATCTGCCACATTCTCTCAGACTTTTGTCCTCAAATTCACTACTGGTTGCCCAGAGCTCGCCAGGTCATGAAGTGATTTCCGGATGGGGGCTCAGTTCCGGATACTGGGTTGCACCAATGGACCCTAAAATTTGTTCCTATATCTTTCATCGGAGAATAATTACAAGAGGGTCTGAGCGAGAGGCACGGGAAAAATAGACTCCCACAACATGAAAATTGTGAAATGGACCCCGAATTTCAATACTAAAGAAGACTCGACGATACCGCCTGGATCACCCTGCCGAACCTTCCACTCATTTGTTTTGCCCCAGCCGCCCTGAAAAGAATCGCTAATGCTATCAAAACTTTTGTAGCGGTGGCCGAAGAAACTCGCAACCTTTTCCTGGGTAATTACGCCAAAATCTGCTTGGAACTAGATTTGTCTAAGGAACTGCCCAACCATATTCAGATAGCACTGGGCAATAAGATGCATACTCAGCAAATTGTCTATGATAACAACGTTATATTCTGCAAGCACTGTCATATGAGGGGTCACTCTACTGAGCTCTGTTTCAGGGCGCACTCGGAGTTGAAGAAGAAAGTTCCCTGAAAGGCAGGCAACACTCAACAGACAAACCAAACCCACCGATCTTCGATTCTCCTTCAACCTAACTCCCACATTCGGTTCGAATCCAGCTCCGGAGAACCCAGATCTCAATCTTCTGACCCCCCCCCGAACAGAGCTATTGTGCCCTAATAAATCCCCAGCTATCAATCTTACCAACAAATTCAACATCCTCGTATCGGCCCTTCCAGACGACTCACAAGACAATTGTAAACTCCCTAAATTTTTACTATGATTTTTTTATTTTTATTGGTATGGATTTATTTTTGTATTGTTCGTCGAGTGCAAATATGTGTGAGGTACATAATCTTAGAAAAAATATTTTTTCTATTATAATTTTTATTTATATATGATAGTGTCCAAAATGATATATGATAAATATTTTTTTTCTTAAAGTTGGAAAAAAGCGTCCATCGATATTTTTCTTCCAAAATGATATTTTATTTTAATTTATATAATAGTAATTTAGGAAAAACAATGATTTTGTGAGATACAATTTTAAAAAATTTCTATTAGTATTTATCTTAATTTATGGAAATGATATTTTGAAGTTTCTATTATTATTAAAATATTTTTATGATTTTCAAAATTAAATATTAATATTATTTATTATAAAGATATTTTGAAAATTGTATTTAACGATAATTATAGTAAGATTTGATTTATTAAATTTATTCTTAATTTATTTTGAACTTATAGATACGTATAAATTTGTATTTGATTCAAATTCGATTGGTTTTAATTAATTTAAATTAATAATGATTTATCTAAGGGAGCTTTAAATTAGTCTTATCCCATATCTAATCTCAATTCTCTACCCTATAAATAGGGAAGCTTCCCAGTGAGTTCTCCAGGATTACTATTCCACAAAATTCTCCTTCCCCACGAGTGTCGTGCATCGTGTCGATGCCAGCAATCTTATTCCATATTTTACAATATACAATATTCCTCCGTGTCGACAACTCCGACACGTACAATCAAATAGAAAAAAACCTAGCCTATTCCCTGATCCATCCCCTTTCAAAACCCTACCCCTGCCAACCAGGCCAGACCACCCGCAACCGACAATATCTAATATATTTCGATAGTCGACTGTCGTCCCCAGCCAAAGACCCCCGCCTAACTACCGACAACTCCCGCAAACTCCTACCGCCAATCGCCACCCTCCACACTCCACCAGAACTACCTCATCATTACAGCCACAACACCGACACGGCCACCGTACACCCGTCGCCATCCACCGCCACCTCGGTGTGCCGCTGAGACAGAACCCCCAAAACAATCACCGCCACCACCTTCCCTAATCATTATCACTCTGTCGACTTCACGGCAACCCCCGGCCACTACAGTCCCAACCACTGAGGCCCCGACCATCGCCACCATCACCCCACCGTTCCACCACGGCCACCATCACTGACAGCAACCACCATCCCCACAGACTCTGGCGGACCCTACCACCAACAAATCCCCCAAAACCAAAATCAAACCATCACCACCGCCACCTATACCCCAGACCCAACGACTTAGTCGCCGGTGCCACACCGAGCCACCGGCCAACAAACTAAGACACAGCCATCACCCCCACTTACCCATCGGAGCCGCTGTTGCCGTCGACCGCTGCCTGCCTGGGCCCCGCGCCTCGCACGCGATCAGCACCCTCTGGATCTGTGCGCGTCCGCCTCCTCTGCGCGCGCAACGGTGGCCACGCTCCTCCCCTACCCGTACGACCTGATGGTGAGCGCCCCGACCACCCTCTTCCGCTCCTGACTCCCCTCTCCCCGCTCTCTATTCCTCTCTTCCTTCTTCATTGATATTTTTATTTTCTCTTTCCTCTTCCTATATAAAAACAACTATTTTAGTTCCTTTTTTTGTTTATTGGGTTGACTCGATTGGTAGCCTTTGTTGCTACTCAAAAGAGAGGTTCAGTAAACAAATGTACAGCTGTGCATTGCTAGTTTCAAATGAGTTGTTATTTCATTATATTAGTATTGTTGGTTTCCTTATTATTTTTTTATTATTACAATTTATTATTAGTATTATTAAAATTGTTTCCAGCAGTACAAACCTTCCAACTGCATATAAAATTTTTATTTATTAGTATCACTTTTAGCATTGTATTTATATTATTTTATTTATTAATAGATAAATATATTTCTCAAATTTTCTTTTTTTGGCAAAAGTAGGAGTTTTAAACTCTAAATAAATTTCTAGTTTGCTTTCAAACCTATTCTTCTACAACTTAGAGTACTCTAGTCACGTTTTTTTTTATATATTTTCAACTCTCTATTGTAGAAGCATGGAAAATATTAGAATAATGATCCATGCGGCTCTGAGTAAGAAGCTTATGCGGCTCGCACAGGAGCGGCCCTATGCGGTTCAAAGAAGACTCTCAATCGCATGCGGCTCGGGAGCGTATGCGGTTCAGCAAGGCATATGCGGCTCGATGGACGCCATGTGTGATCCTTCCCTACAGCTGGTCGTTTGAGGAGTGCCTCATTTATTGCTCCAGCACGATTCACTGTGGCGGCCCTGACATAAAGTTTCATAATGGCCTTGCCATAATGACTGACTCCTCGGGAAAAGAAGAAAATCTCTGACCAAATCCGTCAGAAGTCCCAGATTGCCACGTGGCAATCAGTCATATGCGGCTCCCTGAGAACCCATTCCATGCGGTTCGATACAACGCTAGCTCATGCGGCTCCCTGGGAACACATTCCCTGCGGCCCAATACAACACCAGCTCATGCGGCTCACAAAGATTACGCGTATGCGGCTCGATGAAGCATCGTCCTATGCGGCTTACAAAGAGTATCTCTCTGCGGTTCGAGGATAGTCAATCCTATGTGGCTCTGACAGGACTCACAATTAAGACACGTGGCATGGGATCAATAAGAGATTTAACCGAATCTCAACAAATATATTTGACATCATCGTCATAATTACTGAGATCAGGGCATATCATTTATCATCAAGCTAATGGGACACGTGGCGAGCAATCAGACATTGGCATAATCAATCACGAGGATTTAAAGCAGCTAGCATTAATTGCTCATGAGATACGATGCTATCCGCGTTAATGGCCGAGATTCACTGTAATCAGGATCAAGGGTTCAGATAGAATGAAGGAGCGCCGACATTTCAAACAGATAATCATTAGCAAACCCTAATGATCACCCCCCACTCTTATAAATAGCCAGCATCATTCCCTTGAGAAAAAAAAGGAGAGAGGAGAGGTCGGCAACAAAAGAATAAAAAAAAATAAGAAGAGAGAGATCTACACAGAGAGAGCTCCCCCTTTCTTCTTGATAATCACAGAGAGAGAGAAGTCAGGAGAGCAATCCGAGGAGAGCAAGAAGAGCGTTTCTTCATCAACGTCGAGCAGATCTTCCCCGAGCCAAGGCTACATACTGATCGTCCAAGGAGTAAGGCAGAGCGGCCGTCGCTTTTCCGAGCCTCTATCGTCACCCCCCAGAATCAAAAATAAACAATCGTACTTAGTCTGCTGTACCTAGGTTTTCGTCCCTAGGCTTTCTTTGTACGAGCGAGTTTGTATTGTGAGTCTAAGTTCAGTCCTCCGATAATTGTTCTGTTCTTTTACAATCAATGGCAAACACGATGGCGACTCTGCTCGGGAACTAACTTCTCCACGGCTGAGGAGTTGGTGACGCAATCAGATGCAGCCAAACTTGGCTCCACACAAAAGAAGATGGTCGTTCGCTTCGACCAACAGGCGTTCGAAGAGATGCTCTCTGAAGGCAGCGCTGGCCCGGCCCAGAAGCGCACCCGCACCACGAAGGCCCGCAAAGAGTGGAGACCGAAGTCATTTGCTCCTCCTCAAGCCCTCGATGGGATGCCCTCTGCTGCTCAAGACGGCGAGAAGGATTCTCCTGCGGTCCTACTTCAGATTGTAGACAACTCGGCTGTCCCCAAGTCCGGCAGAAGAAAACATTATGATGCTGGACTTGCAGGGACAAAGAGGGACTCTACGCAGACCGAACCGCAGAAGAGCATTAGCCGCAAGGAGAAAGCCCAAGCGGCTACAACCGCCAACCGTATGAAAAAAACTCATACGGCTACTTCTGTCAGCCGTATAACTTATGCGACTACAGTTCCCGACAGCATGGATGAGACTCATGCGGCCAGTAAAGTCAATCGTTTGCAGAAAACCCATGCGGCCACAGATGCCAACCGCATGCGGCCAGCCTGCACGGTCGTGACCCCTAGCCGCATAAGGACTCGTCCGACGACAGGAGACAACCGCATGCAGACAGCCTGCACGGTTCCCGCTCCCAGCCGCATAGCATCTGCCCCATGCTCCTCTCGATCAGTTTTCGACCGTCTCTCGTACGGTCCGAACCCTGATGACTCTCTGGATGATAAGCCAGACACTGTGATGTCCAACTTGGACTCTTCCTATTATGCACCCACAAGTGCTAGGAAGAAGAAGTCTAGGGCAGCGCGGGCTCATCAAGCCCAGACAGCTGCCCCAACCTCTGACTATCTGGGCGTCCCGCTGATTATCACACGGGCCTCTGATGGAAAGTTGTACAGAACCGCTCAAGTCCAATCCTCGGCGGCGAACGGACAGAGTGGTCCCTCTGACCTGCGGGAGGCGATCCTCCACAAGCGCAAGGAAAGAGAAGGGGCCTCGGCGTGCAAAGAATCCTCACATGGACGTCACTGCACCCAGATCATCGTTAACTGCTGCTGCAACAACGCAGCAGTGACGGAAGATCGTCCGTCCGTCTTCCACAGACTACAGCACCCGAACTCAGAAGATGAGGCACCTCCTGTTGTCTCCTGCAATTCCGCTCAGAAGGTCCCCGCTGAGGGGAGATGGAAGAAGACAAGCATCTCCAGTCCAAAGATATCAGCCACTACAGCTAAGAAGTTGTCGGCTAAACGGTTACCCTCCACCGGAGTATACCAACATACCCGTTCGAAGACAAAATCTGCTGCAACAGGAGGCTCATCGTCCCCGACCCTGAGGGTCGTAGGAGCTGGGGGTAGTACTCCTTCGAACGTCCACAACAATCCAATGTTTCAAGGAGACGAACCCCGAGAAACAACCCTCCCATCGGGTACAACAGATGTTGATGTCCCCGAGGACATCCATGATTCTCTAGACGAAGCAAGTTCCGAAGCTGGGGGTAGTGTTCCTTCCGAGTCCGAACCTGAAGAGAACATCCCCACATATCCAGATGATTTCTCGACGCATGGGTACGACTCGGAGGGTACATCCTCCACCACTCCCTCCGTCACTCCTCATGTGAAGACGGTATTCATGACAGACAGCAATCAAGGCGGTTCCAGCGATCGCCAGCACATCGACACGTTGGAGGCCATATTGTATGCCTTGGTCAAGTCTGTAGACGAGATCAAAGCGTCACTTCCTACTCTGCAGGGAGTGACACCTGGCCAGACAAGCACGGGTCCCGCAATCAACGTAGATTCAAATTCAGCGGCGCCAAACCAGGGCAATAATCCTCCCGAGATAACGGCCCCTACCGCGACAGATGAGGCCCGAGAAGTAAGAAGAGAGGTTCAGGAGCTCCGAGCAATGTTCCACGCCCGAGAAAACTCTCAAGACCTCAGAATACGGCAACCATATCCTGCTGAATGGAGGGATGTTCCCTTTCCGCCAAGATATAAGCCGTTCAATATCAACCCATATGATGGCAAGACTTCAGCAAGTCGATACATCACTTACTTTGAGGTCACTACCGACCATCTGCCCCATGATGACGCTATCCTCACGCGGTTATTCATTGGGGCATTGGAAGGAGTCGCCTTCGATTGGTACCGCAACCTGCCAGACAATTGCATCCACTCCTTCGCTGGCTTCAAACGCTTGTTCTTGGAGAGGTTCTATGAGGTAGGACAGGACGTGACGATGTCTACCCTCATGGACGTCGTTCAAGGAGAGAAATAACTGACGAGAAATTACATTGAGCGGTTTCGTCAAACCGCAATGAAGTTACCATCTGGCAACCCGGACTCTTCTTTGATTGAAATTTGCCAAAAGAGACTACTTCCAACAATTAGTCTCTGGATGGGCGAAAGTCAGTTCAAGGATTGGAAGGCTTTTATCATCAGTGCTACAAGTGCTGAAGAACGATTGAAGAAGGCTCGCCAACTGGGGTTGCATATCTCGGAGGGAGAGAACAAGAGCAAGCGTCCCAACACCAGCAACGACAATGGGGGTAGCCCCTCCAACAACCGGGACAACAAAGGCAAGCAGGCTATGGTGACCGATACAGCCCAGAAGCCCGAGCCACAGCCAGCAGACAAACAATGGCCTCAAATCACTTATTCCTTTGAAGACGGCCACGTCAAGCCTATCTTGGACATGCTTATACAAGGAGATAGGATTCAGCTTCCTCCACCAAGACGGGAGCCTCGGCCGGCTGATCTGGAGAACCCAAAGTTCTGCCATTACCATCGCTACGTCCACCATGCTACACACGACTGCTACCAACTGAAACGGTATATCCAAAACCTCATCGATTCGAACGCCCTGGCCATCGATTTCGAAGAGGTAACCGTGGCAGCCAACATGGTGTCCGTACAATTCGGCAGCTTCCCTCCAACAGAGACTTAGGACGGGGTTATACCCATCCCTCTGGCAACAATGGAGATTGCTAATCTGCCGTCTGCTCGCGATCAAGCCGCTGGTCTAGTACCCCTCACCACATCACGAGGGGAAATCATGTGGGTCCATCCGGACCTAGTCCACGAGGTAACTCAGCCCTCTCCACCTTCTAAAAGGAAAAGTGAAAAAGTCAGATCCTGCCGCACTGTCTCGGCGGAAGAAGAGGAAGTCTCGGCCGTCACTACTCGATCTGGAACACAAGCCCAACCGGTAACCGAAAGCGCGACTGATGATCATCCGCCCACTACCAATGATGCTCCGGGACCGGCTCAGCCTTCGACGACCGACAAGCCTAGGCCGAAGGAGACTCGCTTCGACAAGTCCCTCCGGAAGGAGACACCTCAGGGGCTGGAGAGGCCCTACAACTTCGACATCTTAGCGCAATTAGCTAATACCCCGGCCAAATTGTCCTTATATGAACTCCTCAGGCTCTCAAAGGATGTCCGCACGGCTTTAAGTGAGGCGCTCCAAAATGCCGACGCATACTTGGCTCAGGTCAACCTCACGGGAGATAACCAACCTGCGGAGCTCCAAGATAGTGCGTGTACGGGAGCAATGCCCAATATCGTCTTCTCTCCGCAAGATATGCTCATCAAAACTAACCTGCATGATCGCCCGCTATACTACACTGGATACTTCGGCGACGTAAAGGTGGACCGAATGCATATTGATCCTGGGTCCTCTATAAGCATCATTCCGAAGGGTCTGCTACATCATCTTCGTATTCCGATGCATCGCCGGACACCTACAAGCACCGCCATTAGCGGTTTTAATTCGGGCAGGAGCTACCCAATAGGGATGATCCGTTTGAAGTGTCAGATCGGCGATCTCCAATCAGAAGTCACCTGTTATGTCATAGATGCCGACACTTCTTACAATATCCTTCTGGGGCGGCCTTGGATACACGATTACATGATCGTGCCTTCCACGCTACACCAGTGCTTCAAATATGTCGATAAGTACGGCTTCTTGAGGACAGAGTTTGCCGATATCGATCCCTTCAAGGGGGTCGAATCTTATTACTCAGACTCCTGTCTGTACGAAAAATCAAAGAAGCATCTGGTCGAAGAAGATGTGCAAGCTCACAACAAGACGGCTATATGATCAGAAGAACCTCTAACGATCCACCTTCAGGCTCGCAAACCGGGCAATTCTGCACCCCTTACGGCCACTCTGCGTAAGGACGCAATCAGTCTCTCCGCACAAGAAGAACAAATGAGAATCCGGCTGCCAAGGTCCGGCCAAACGCCGCGACCCATAACAGGGCCACTTACCATCAGACTACCGAGAGCCGGTCAGCTCCAAACGGAGAAGCCCAATCCCTCCGACAGACCACTCACAATACGCCTTCCCAAGAAGATTCTTCACCCCGATGCGAGGTCTGACACTTCTAGCGAACCAGCCACCCCTCGCCTCACATCAAGTACCAAACTGGGGGTTGCTAGTTTACCAACAACTCTACGATCTGCTCCGCCGGTTGAGCCTCTGAAGATCAAGCTGACTAGGTCGTCCTCTCAGCCTTCATTTATACAGGGGGTAGCCGAAGAAGAACCAGAATTGGCCAAGTATGTGGCTGCCCACTCCGATACCCCTTCCTCAGATGATGTAATCCCTCTTGAAAAGATACCTTACTTCATCAATAAAGGGTTATCTTTGAACTACACCGAGCTCAATAAGCTATGTACAATGTATGCTATGGAACACGGTATAGGCACTCACCTACATGCACAGGTGACAAACGTGTACACTGCCATCCGACTTACTCCAGTAGAAGATACTTACCGAATAGTCAAGGGAGGGGACCACCCGATCATCTTCGGCCGGACGAACAACCCACATCCCCCCGCTATGGAAGAAGTCGACTTCGGGTCAGATGCCGGAAGACTGCCTCTATATCTCTATAGCCCTCAATCCAAATATCTCATGCAGAAACAGGGGTATGATCTAGAGACAACGCCAGGACTGAACTACGGCACTGGACGACGATTATCTTTGAAGACGCCAGCCCCGGCGGGTAAACCACGGAACTACTATAACAAAACCCGATGCAGTTTAGGGTATGTAACGCCTACTACGACCCCTGAAAGCTCAGATGAAGAATGCGACTGGCAGTCACATTCAACCGGATCACCGACTTCCGACTCAGATACCAGCATCGGAGATGTGTTCAGACAAGTCATGTCAGTCAAAATGGCATTCACCGACGCTTACGAGGAAGACGAAGACATCCCCGAAATCCTTGAGCTAGAACCATGGGCCCAGCAATTAGACGCACAATGGGAAAAGTGGTTCGAACTGAGAGAACCTCCTACCGAAGATGAGGTCATACAAGTGGATCTCGGCAGCGAATCTTCTCCAAAACCGATCTTTATCAGTAAAAGCCTAACTGACGAAGAACGAGAATCGCTGTTAGTACTCGTCAGAGAATACATTGATGTGTTCGCCTGGAGCTATGAAGACATGCCGGGGTTAAATCCTGACATCGCTCTCCACAAACTCAATATACGGCCAGATGCAAAGCCAGTCAAGCAGCAACAACGACGCTTCCGCCCAGGTGTCATGGACGCGATCGAAACTGAAGTCAACAAGTTAATAGCCAGCGGTTTCATTCGTGAAGAGCAACATCCTGATTGGGTCGCCAATATAGTACCCGTCCTCAAAAAGAATAGAAAGATTCGAATCTGCATCGACTTCCGCAACCTGAACGAGGCATGCCCCAAAGATGAATTTCCCCTTTCCATCACAGACATCATGATTGACAACACATGCGGCTTCGAACGTATGTCATTCATGGATGGATTCTCGGGGTATAATCAAATCAAGATGTCTCCCGACGACGAAAAGCACACATCATTCCGAACGCCGATTGGTACATATTGCTACACAGTCATGCCATTCGGTCTGAAGAATACTGGTGCTACATATCAGCGGGCCATGAGTATCATTTTCCGAGAACATTTACGCAAAACAGTAGAATGCTATGTCGACGACATCGCCGTCAAGAGTCGCCATAAGAAAGATCATCTGCAAGACCTGAGAATGGTATTCGACCTGATGAGAGCCCACAACCTGAAGATGAACCCTACGAAATCATTCTTGGACGTATCCAGCGGAAAATTCTTAGGCTTCATCATCACGGCACGGGGCATCCATGTAGACCCTGAGAAGACGAAGGCAATCATGGAGATGGGTCCCCCGAAAAATCTCCGCGAACTCAGAGGCCTCCAAGGGAGGCTAGCTTACATCAGAAGGTTCATTTCCAACCTCTCCGGGCGATGCCGACCGTTCACACACCTCATGAAGAAGGGAGTCTCATTCGTATGGGACGAGGAATGCCAGCGTGCTTTCGACGACATCAAAGAATATTTGTCGAATCCCCCAGTCCTGGTGGCCCCGGTACCCGGAAAACCATTCCTGCTCTACGTACGAGCAATGAAACACTCCCTTGGTGCCCTGCTAGCACAAAATAACGATACAGGCCACGAGCAGGCCATATATTATCTCAGCCGGATGATGATCGGACCAGAACATCGATACACCGCCGTAGAGAAGGAGTGTCTCGCCCTGGTATTCGCTATTCAAAAGACGTGGCACTATGTTACAGGACAAACCATACATGTGATCTCGCGAGTCAACCCCCTCAGAGTCCTCAGGACTAAACCAGGGGCCCTCAGCTCTCGCCTCGCCACATGGGCAATATTACTGTCCCCCTATCATATGATCTTCGTCCCGCAAAAGGCTGTTAAGGGTCAAGCCCTAGCAGACTTTTTGGCAGCCCACCCAGGATCGGAGTCATCCAGAATCTATAAAGAGATCCCAGACGAGGTCGCCGATTCGAATACAGCCACCCACGATAACATATGGCGAATGTTCTTCGATGGCGCCTCAAGGACCGGACCCAAGGGAAACATCGTCGTCGGGGTCGGAGTGGTATTAATTTCTCCTACTGGGCTGATGATCAATCGCGCCTACTCCCTCACGGAACCCTGCTCTAACAATATGGCCGAATATAACGCTCTGGTCATCGGCCTCCAACTTACAAAAGAGCTGGGGGTAGAATACCTTGAAGCATACGGCGACCCCCAACTAATCGTCAATCAGATCAGGGACTCATACGAGGTTCGCCATGAAGACATGATCTCCTACCATCAAATTGCGATCAACATTATCTCATCATTCGAGGGATTCTTCATCGAGCACGTCCCCAGACTCCAAAATATCGAAGCCGATGCCCTAGCAGGCCTTACCGCTTCCTTAGCAGTACCGAACCAAGCTCATCATTCGGTTGACGTAATAGGTCACGAACTGGTCTGTCCCAAGAACAACGTTCAAGCCATGGCAAGTTATTCCGCCCAGACGGTCGACGACACACCGGACTGGAGATAGCCGTTCATCGACTTCGTCGTATACGACATCCTCCCAGAGAATCCAAAGAAAGCAACCTCTATCAGACGGCGTTCTCTCAGATTCTTCTACGATACAGAGACGAAAATGTTGTATCGCCGCTCCTACGACGGATTATTGCTCCGGTGCTTGTCGAACGCGGAAGCTACAGAAGCTGCACGAGAAGCTCACGACGGTGTCTGTGGGGCCCATCAACCTGGCCCTAAGCTACAGGACCGCCTTCGCCGGATGGGCTACTACTGGCCCACGATGGTGGCAGATGCGATAGATTATGCTAGAAAATGCAAGGCCTGCCAAGTCCACGCAGATTTCATTCACCAACCATCCGAGTTTCTGCATCCAACGGTGGCATCCTGGCCATTCGAAGCATGGGGGATGGATATCATTGGTCCAATCACCCCACCTTCCTCCCGAGGACATCGCTTCATACTTGCGATCACTGATTATTTCTCCAAATGGGCGGAAGCTGTCCCACTCGCAGAAGTTAAAACTTCAAACGTGATCAGCTTCCTTAAGCATCACGTTATCTACCGCTTCGGACTACCACGAAGAATCATCCATGATAATGGTCCACAGTTTATAAGCCATGTATTCTACCGATTCTGCGATAAGCACCGCATTCAGAATGTCGCTTCGACACCATACAACCCGGCAGCAAACGGGTTGGCAGAGGCATTCAACAAAACAATCATCAAGCTCCTCAAGAAGTTCGTCTCCTCCAACAAACGCGACTGGAACAAGAAGCTCGGCGAGTGCTTATGGGCTTATCGCACCACGGTTCGAACAGCCACCGGGAATACACCATTCTCTCTGGTGTACGGGAGCGAAGCAGTCCTCCCTTTGGAGACTCAGATCCCCTCACTCCGCGTCGTCCTCACTTATTAATTGACGACGGATGATAACTACCGACGACGACTACAAGAGTTGGAGGCTTTAGATGAAAAGCGCCTCCTAGCTCAGCAAAGGATCGAGCTATACCAAGCACGCATCTCCGGAGCCTTCAACAAGAAAGTTAAAATCAGAACATTCCAAGTGGGTGATCTTGTTCTGGCAGTCCGGAGGCTGATGGTCATGACTCACAAGACCACCGATAAGTTCCAGCCAAAATGGGAAGGTCCATTTGTCATCGAGACCGTGTTCTCCAACGGCGCCTACCGCCTCGCTAAACAGAACGGAGATTTGCTCATGTTGCCCGTCAACGGCAAGTTCCTGAAGAAATACTATGTTTGAACATCATTCTCCAGATTATCGAGTCATGTACTCCTTTAGTACCACTGAACTCTCATCCATCATTCTCCAGATTATCGAGTCATGTACCCCTTTAGTACCACTGAACTCTCATCTATCATTCTCCAGATTATCGAGTCATATACCCCTTTAGTACTACTGAACTCTCATCCACCCTATTTCAGATTATCGAGCCATGTACCCGCTGGTGCCGCTGAACTCTCACTCCCTCAATAGTCCAAATTACCAAGTTATGTACCAGCTGGTGCCTCTGAACTTACATTCCGGTCACTCTTTCAGATAGTAAGTCAAGTATGATTATACCTCTGAACTTTCTTCCTGGCAGAGATCCTCCCTCAGGATTCACTACCCGCACTCCCAGTGCACAAAAAGGGTAGTCGATCCACCAATTTCCGAAATGACCATGTCCTCATTACCTCTGAGTCGTCTTCACTTCCACCAAAAACAAACCGCCCCCTCGTATAGAACTTCCACGTTCTCCTACCTCTGAGTCGTTCTATGTACCCAATCTTCATTGAGCCCACTCCTGCCATGTCCTCACTACCTCTGAGTGGGAAGGCTCCGTCGAAGAAATTGTCATACTTGCCATGTCCACATTACCTCTGAGCAAGTATGTCGATCCTCTTTTAACCTATTATCTGTACCCACAATCGGAGTACGACAAGGATAATAGGTCCACAAATGTCCCCTGTTGACCACAAATGTCCTCTGTTGACCACAAATGTCCTCTGTTGACCACAAATGTCCTCTGTTGACCACAAATAGCTTCCGTAAAGTCTCTCCTGCCATGTTCTCATTACCGCTGAGCAGGAAGATTTCACGATAAAACCTTCATGTTTGCCATGTCATCATAACCTCTGAGCAAATATGATCGGTTCCCTTTCACCCCATTATCCGTATCCTGAACTAGGGTACGCCAAGGGTAATAGGTCCACAAATATTCATTTGCTAAGCTTCTTAGCATAAATCCACCATCTTACCATGCCCCGGGAGCCCAGCTGCTCTACGGCATTCCTTCCTCCAGTACCGAGAACATCCATGACCATTTTGCCGTGGCTGTCCCGGACATCCTATCTAAACTGTTATCCGTACCTAAAACCAAGGTACGCCTAGGATAACAGGTCCACAAATAAATCCCCCAGCAAGTCCAAATTCCATAAACACCGCAAGTGCAAGAAAGAAAAGATGAGTTGAAACATGCTCATTTATTCAAAAATCAAAGGCACTTAATGAAGATTTGCACACGTGTTCAGGACACGTGGCAACAAGTTTATGCGGCCAGATGAATTTATGCGGCTAAGGCACTTATGCGGCTAGGAAGCTCAGGCAGACAGAAAAATCCTATGCGGCATGAACGGGGCTATGCTTCTTGTTCAAAGTATTCCAATTTTTACAAATTGAAAACTTTGAAGGGGGTCCTGTAGAAGCATGGAAAATATTAGAATAATGATCCATGCGGCTCTGAGTAAGAAGCTTATGCGGCTCGCACAGGAGCGGCTCTATGCGGTTCAAAGAAGACTCTCAATCGCATGCGGCTCGGGAGCGTATGCGGTTCAGCAAGGCATATGCGGCTCGATGGACGCCATGTGTGATCCTTCCCTACAGCTGGTCATTTGAGGAGTGCCTCATTTATTGCTCCAGCACGATTCACTGTGGCGGCCCTGACATAAAGTTTCATAATGGCCTTGCCATAATGACTGACTCCTCGGGAAAAGAAGAAAATCTCTGACCAAATCCATCAGAAGTCCCAGATTGCCACGTGGCAATCAGTCATATACGGCTCCCTGAGAACCCGTTCCATGCGGTTCGATACAACGCTAGCTCATGCGGCTCCCTGGGAACACATTCCCTATGGCCCAATACAACACCAGCTCATGCGGCTCACAAAGATTATGCGTATACGGCTCGATGAAGCATCGTCCTATGCGGCTTACAAAGAGTATCTCTCTGCGGTTCGAGGATAGTCAATCCTATGCGGCTCTGACATGACTCACAATTAAGATACGTGGCATGGGATCAATAAGAGATTTAACCGAATCTCAACAAATATATTTGACATCATCGTCATAATTACTGAGATCAGGGTATATCATTTATCATCAAGCTAATGGGACACGTGGCGAGCAATCAAACATTGGCATAATCAATCACGAGGATTTAAAGCAGCTAGCATTAATTGCTCATGAGATACGATGCTATCCGCGTTAATGGCCGAGATTCACTGTAATCAGGATCAAGGGTTCAGATAGAATGAAGGAGCGCCGATATTTCAAACAGATAATCATTAGCAAACCCTAATGATCACCCCCCACTCTTATAAATAGCCAGCATCATTCCCTTGAGAAAAAAAAAGGAGAGAGGAGAGGTCGGCAACAAAAGAATAAAAAAAAATAAGAAGAGAGAGATATACACAGAGAGAGCTCCCCCTTTCTTCTTGATAATCACAGAGAGAGAGAGAAGTCA
This sequence comes from Iris pallida, assembly GCA_029216955.1. Lineage (NCBI taxonomy): Eukaryota > Viridiplantae > Streptophyta > Magnoliopsida > Asparagales > Iridaceae > Iris > Iris pallida. The sequence goes on from JANAVB010016195.1 coordinate 21,045,486, forward strand.
GGAGAGCAATCCGAGGAAAGCAAGAAGAGCGTTTCTTCATCAACGTCGAGCAGATCTTCCCCGAGCTAAGGCTACATACTGATCGTCCAAGGAGTAAGGCAGAGCGGCCGTCGCTTTTCCGAGCCTCTATCGTCACCCCCCAGAATCAAAAATAAACAATCGTACTTAGTCTGCTGTACCTAGGTTTTTGTCCCTAGGCTTTCTTTGTACGAGCGAGTTTGTATTGTGAGTCTAAGTTCAGTCCTCCGATAATTGTTCTGTTCTTTTACAATCAATGGCAAACATCTATCCCAAAAACTATTTCGATTAACAAAAATATATTTTTAAGTATTTATATAAAATATTTTTATTAAGTAAACCATAGATTTTGACTTGCAATAATTTTACTATTTATAAAATATTTCGAGAATAATAAAGTATAGTTTTCAAAGATTATAAATAGTCTTCAAAAAAATCATGATATATTATTTATCCAAATTTCTTTAATATTCCTTATGTTCATGGCTAAGTCCATTATTTCTATTTCCTCATCAATTTCGTACCTCCTTATGTCGACCCTAACTAATCTGATCAACCTGGACCTAAAGGAACAGTCCATGCCATCATCAGAGGTTGTCTTACGGAGTTGTACACCAAAGTCATATTTTTGTGCCATCTTGATCATTACATCACACCATACGTCACTACCAGGCAAGATATCTTGCCATTAGCTGATTAATTTACTTTAGCTTATATTCATGCATTATTTATTATTTATTTTTTGCAAAATAAACTGTGATATATGGCATAAGTAAGAATTTTTACTGTTTAGTTCTATTTTCTGCTATGTACTATTTTCTTATACATTAAACTTAGATTTAAGGGACCATCCTTTGTGTGTTGCATTCACAGGCCTTGACACATTTGTACCACGTTGTTGTGAGTCACATATAGAACTCAGACATGCGTGACTGGCAGGCCACCGATACGTATAAGCCGTGCGATCGGATTAACCGCTAATAGAGGTTGTATGCCTAGTTTTACTTAGTGGTTAATATAGGTTATATGTGTTGTGGATACAACATAGTAGACATTGGGCGGGGAGGATATATCCTTAGCGTATGTACTACTTTACACATTTTTCTTGTGATCGTACGCTCCACCGGAGATACGGGTTGACGACCCCTTATTTACTACTGGTCACTGACGTTCGTGGAACGGTTATGCCTGAGTCCCCTGGTGCCCCAAGGGAGGACCATGTCGATCCCATTTTAGCCAGGACCCATGCGTTGGAGGATGTTCTTAAAACTGCATACACTTTGACTGGTTAGGCTACCTTATCCGTTAGGTACGAATACTCTTGGTTTGGGTACTTGTATCTGACCATGGCTTGGAATAATAACTTGTCGCGAATTAGTTTTCCACATCTTGTCCATATTTGGTTGTAGGTGTGGCTTACTACTCCGATGAGAAGGTATTGAACCTTATTGGGGTCCGAATACCATATTGGATTCATGACTTGGAAAGATACTTCATCGTAGGTTAGTGTGCCATCTCCTGTCCTTGTTTGGTTAAGGGGATGGTACGTTAATCCAAATGGTGAGGTATTGGACTATGTTATGATCCGATCTTACTTATTATTATTGAGCAGTTATATTCAGTTTATATGGCATAATATTGTGTATCTTGTTACATCTCTCTGAGGACCTGGTTAGCTCTCTAGGTGTGTACTCTTGTCTTTCGTAGGTGTTCTAGCCGTGGCCGTAATCATCTCTATTTCTTCGAGGATGATTGCACTTTGATCGTCTTCACTTTGCTTGCCAAACTTTCTTTTGTTATGTATTCTCTCTCTTTTAAAATAGTTGGTAGTGGATTTGTCTCTGCCCTACATCTTGTATAAAGACATTTCATAGTTGATTATATGGTATCTTTTATTCCTTTATTTTATGGATGAGAATAGTTAGCCTTGGTTTTACTACATTTACAACTTATGTATACATACGAGGATTTCACATATTGGAGTATACTTCGTATGTATGCAGCTGGCATATCTACGTACTTAGTCCTAAGTATTTTGGGACTGGGGTATTATATATTTTTGTGGTGGCCCATGTAGGTCGAGATAAATTATTTGGTTGCTTTACCGTACCAAGCAAGCCTGCGTATAGGGTTAGAGTCTAGGATTTCATCCACGTACTTGACCTATTTTCTCTATCCTATTTTTGAACTACCGCTTGAACTCATTGATTGCATCTTGCTTGATTCCTTCTATCATTATTCTTATCTTCCCTTCGTGCTTGCTAGGAAGGTGACCCCTACTAAATAGACATGTTTTATTTCTCCCAAAACACCATTAGTTCAACTCTTGTAAGTTGGGTAGAATGTCTTATGACCTAACCTTCCTTATGGCCTTAACCAAATCTTAGACAAGTAGGTAGTAGCACGACTGTATAGGTACAAACAAGAGTTAGATTCTTTAATAGTTTGAACAAATTATACTTTCTTTCAATCTTAATCTCACGTGCCTATGCTTTTACCACTTTGACTAATGTTGCTACTATAATTTAGTTTTGCAAACTCATCCATTTATCGAGCTTGTTCATGACATATGCTATTGAGCGTGCCTCACTAACATATTTTCTAATCAGAACCGGTGCATGATGGTCTAATCAACCGAGTGCACTTTGGTTCACTTTTCATATATCGTTCTACGTGGATCGAGACATAGTTAAACCTGCCTCCTAGAATCTCATCCACGATTGTCTTGGCAATCCTCTTTTAGAAAATTTTCAGTCACCTTTGAACCACGTAATCGTATTGAATGTATCTTCTTCGAACTCTATATTGGTTTCATCCTTGACCTATTTTAGAAGGACGAAGGCGCTTGTACTTGAATTTCCTCTAGCTGTCCTATCACTTATGACCATTACCACTCAATGTAACTATATCTTTGTCTTGAACTACTCGTCCCTTCCCTCGACCCTAAATCTACTATCTTGACCTTCTAATCACTTGAATTTAAGAGTGATTCCAATCGTCTCTTAATCATATCCTCAACCTAGACTACGACCATGTAAACTTCTTTAAGAAACCATATATCCAAAGTCACTAATCATTTTATCTTAATCTACTCTATTCTTTACTAGGCTTCATTCGTGTTTCATCTTGAACCTAATTCGCTTACTAATTAGCGACTCTCATGCAATACCAAACCCATAACCGTAATTTTATTTTCCACGATATCGAAATCATGATTTTTCTAAACTATCTATTTCATTATACATCGTTTCCTTCTACGATGTCGTAATTTTATCTTCTATTCAAGGAACCCTTATATCTATCCTTGTACCTTATCAACCCCCTACTTATTCTTAATTTCGAGGATAAAATTCTTGTAAGTTGGGTAGGATGTAAACTCCCTAAATTTTTACTACGATTTTTTTTTATTTTTATTGGTATGGATTTATTTTTTGTATTGTTCATCGAGTGCGAATATGTGCGAGGTACATATTCTTAGAAAAATATTTTTCTAATTTTTATTTATATATGATAGTTTTCACCCAGGTTAATGAAAGAGATTTTGAAGGGGTACAACAATCCCCAGAGAATCAGTTGGAATCAACAACAAAGCCAACAAGCACAGAAGGCCCTATTAACCCCGAATCAGAGGTCCCCTCCACATCCTACTGTGATGCGGCCATCCGAGCGTATGCTCTAGCCATCATCGGACAAGCGCCAGTGGCTAGGTTAAAGCAGGCCATTATTATCGGTCTCACTAGCTCGAACAGTCATTACAGAGCTTTAGCTGAAATTGTAGGAGAAACTTATCTGCACCCGATAGAGGAAACAATGGTCATTAATCAAGCAACCATGAACAAGAAGGACGGGAAAATGGCAACCACCACCAATACATCTAAAAATGATAAGAAGAAGAGCACAATAGAGTCCACGGCCATGACCACAAGGTCAGCAGTGAAACTCACAAAATCCCCCCTTTCCAGCAATCTAAAAGCTTAATATCCTCTCCTGGAATGTTAGGGGCCTAGTGAACAAACCCACCTGTAGAAGATTAAACTGTCTCAAGAAAATGCACATAATTGACATTTTAGTGATTATTGAACCTAAAATCCCCAAGAAGAAACTCATTCCATTCAGTTACAGTTAGGTTTCCCCTCTTCCAGAGCTGGGTGTCACGATATTTGGATCCTTTTTACGGCAGACGTTAAACTCGGCATCATCCACGACCCGAGACAAGCGCTCTCCTGTTGGGTGGAACACCCTATGATCCAGTCTCGATCTCTTTTGTCTACTGTCTATGGCAGCCGTGACATTACAGAACGCCAACTACTTTGGGATATCCTGAGTGACACCTACCAGAATCACGCCAACCTTCCCTGGCTTTGTGTGGGTGATTTCAATACGGTTACTTGCAAAGAGGAGAAGTCTGAAGGTCATCCCCCTCATTTGAAAGCCATGCAGGATTTCTCTGACTTTATATTTATCTCCAACCTATCTCCATTTCAGTTCACTAGCAATGCTTTTACTTGGTGTAACATGCAGGAAGGCGCCCAACGACAATATTCCTGCCTTGACCGTGCCCTCATCAACGACAATATTCACTCCCCTCTCCTCATTAAGATTAACAACAGCTCGAACAAGATCAAGAAAAGATTATGTTTTCTTGACCTCTGGAGCCATCACCCGCAATTCAGAAATATTGTTCAAGCCGCTTAGAGTGGCACTGACAATGTTGACCCCTTGCTCGGGTGGCAGCCAAGCTGAAAACCACCAGAAAAGCCCTCTCTATCTGGAGCAAGGAAGCATTTGGAGACATATTTCAGGCTGTTCGTACTGCCAAGGACGATGTCACTCGGGCTGAGATTTTGTTTGCTTCTGACAGATCTCCGGAGGCCCATGCCTCCCTCAACCTCACTAGAGCACTTCTGAAGTTTTCTGGAAACATAAAGCTAGGTTGACCTGGGACATCGAGGGGGACATAAACTCTAATTTTTTTTCACTCTTGTGTTAAGGGGCACAGACAACAGCTTAACCTCCATCAGATAGCTGACGAGAACGGACACATACTCAAAAACCAACGAGACATCCTGTAGTGCCCCATCCCTATATCGTGTCCCATTTCCGTCCACGGGGTGCGCGAGGAAGGAACACTGTCGCTATCGATTCGGTCGGGACCGGTAGGTCGGAATCGGCCGAATCGATCGAACAGAAACGGTTGAGTTAAGATCCATTCTCCGTTATGGAATGGCTTCTTCGAAACCAAGTCCCATATTCAGCAGCTTGTGCCTCAAGGATTGGTTCTGGGGCTGAGTCGGAAGAGACCTCCCGTTGCTCTGGTTTTTATGCCGCGCTTGATTTGGCTTTGGCTTTGGTTTTTGTGAATGCGTTTTAATGAATGTTTTCGATAGGTTTTCATGACTTGCGTTTTCGAGCTTCGCATTCATATCAAAATTCCTTGAATTACACAGTGTTCTAATCAGTTGCTTATACGACTGCAGGTGATCGCGTAGGCGACGTCAGCACAGCCAACCAGTCCCTCGCCTGAAGCAAGTCTAAGGCGAGTGGCTGACCTCCTTCACCTCGACCCTCTATTTCAAAATCAATATGAAGTTAAATGAATGCTTGTCGTCATAGTATAGAATCAAAAAAATTATGACACGATTCTTCACAAAACACTTGCTATCAAACTGCCGATATTGAAAATAGAAAACGTGCTTTCTTATGCAATTCCACTTAGCCTATGCAAAACAATGAATAAATTGATTAACGTTTATCGCAACGATATGGCTAAGTGAATAAATTAACTAAGTTCAATAGAAAGGCTAAGTTTTGTAACTAAAAGAGAAAGGATAAGGTTCTAGAAAAGAGATAGCATTTTTTAAGACTGCAAAACGGTCATTGGACAACTTGTCAACGAGGTGTAGTTTCCTCGAACGGTTACCTAGGCCAAGGAACCGATTCGGCCCGAAAGAAACGAGTATAGCAAGCGACAGCCTTATCGACATGGGTTATTCGAGAACTTTCGTACAGGGCTCGCTACCCGCCGTAAAATGGTCGCCGTCTAACCCAGCTATAGTCCGTGATGGCTTGACATTGCCAGTGACCTTCACACCCTTTCACTGCTTAACTAATGCACGTGACACGGGATGAATAAGATAGCTGCTTATTGTATACAATTTCATATGCTTGTCTCAAAACATATTAACAGGCAAATCGATCAGGATGGTTAGAAAGATCACAAAAATAGCTAGCTAACATGTTTATAAAACTGCTTGAATTAAATGCAGAGCTTGAATTTTAATTAGCCATTCGCCAGTACATGTTATCATACTGATCCTCGCGCTTTGTAGGTCCCGTGAATCAGGAAGGATGCGCCAACTAGCTCGGCGACGTTCGTAATTTTGAAGCTTCGACCGTGCGTCGAAGATTTTCCCCGCAACTACACTTTTGAAGACTCTCAACTGTCAAAGAAAAATGGCTCAGCGTCCCTCCATTCCAGGTCGCTGGAATACTCTGTTAGAAATTGAGGGATGTGTGCAATGTATGGAACGGCTATGTCATCGACACTCTTTTTAAATTGAGTCATGTTGTAGCCCGCACGTCATGAGTCATGTACTGGAGTCTATAAATGATGTCTATTATCAATAAAGATCAAAGTTTTCTTTAATTAATGTGTGATTCAATTTGTCTGCTTGCTCTCTTAGATCTCGTGTTTCGGATTACCATATTGTAGAAGCATAGAAAAGAACAAAGAATAGCCTATGCGGCTCCGACAGAAGGATCCCCATGCGGCTCAGAAAATCCATTAACATCTATGCAGCTCAAAGTCCTTTAGAGCCTCATGCGGCTCGGATAGCTCCATGCGGCTCAGAAAAGAGCCATGTGGCCCTCAACAGTCTCCTCTACAGATGGCCATGAACCAAAATGCCGTATTTAATGCCCTGATGGCTGACAGCCCTGACAAAGTGACAGACCTGACATAAAGTCGAAATAATGACACTGACATGATGGCGTGTGCCTAAAAAAATGAATAAAATCTTTTTACAGCCGCCTCAATCCACCAAATTCCAAAGCACCCTATGCGGCCAGTGTTCTCATGCGGCTCGGATCATGGGGGCCGTCTTCATGCGGCTCACGTTCTGAGAAGCCACCCTATGCGGCCAGTATTCTCATGCGGCTCGATCATAGGGGCCGTCTTTATGCGGCTCACGTCCTGAGAAACCACCCTATGCGGCCAGTATTCTCATGCGGCTCAGATCATAGGGACCATCTCCATGCGGCTCAAATGCTGAGATGCCATACGTATGTAGCCTTAACACGTGGCCAGGTTTATGCGGCTCAGCGGGAAACTACTCTCATGCGGCTCAGATTTTAGCTGCCACCTTCATGCGGCTCTGTCAAGATACTCTGTTCCTGTAGCCCGCGGTTAGGACACGTGGCAGAAGATTAGTTTTCCCCGTGTTCCTATAGCTCGCAATATGGTGATGGTGGGACACGCGGCACCAAATCAGTCAAAATTAATTCATTCAGATTTAGTGCAATCATTATAATTTTTCGGATCAAGTCAGATTTATTGCAATCAAGAGGATTGAACACGTGGCAGGAGATCCGAACTGACGGCTGTATATCATAGAGATTTGTGGCAATCAACATTAATTGCCCACAAAGATTTGATGCAATCCACATTAATTGCCTAGATTTGCTACAATCAGAATTAATGGTCCAGATTAATTGATCCTTAACCACCGACTTCTCAAGAAGGCAATCATTTACAAACCCTAATGATCACACCCACTCCTATAAATAGCAAGGTGCCATTCCCTTGCAAATGGTTGGCGAAAAAAGAGAGAGAGAGCACTACAGAGACATCCAGAGATCTAGCAACAGAAGGTGCAAGGGAGTCTTCCCACAAGTCCAAGAGCATTTCTTCACCAGAGCCAAGGCTACGTCTGATCGTCCAAGGAGTAAGGCAGAGCGGTCGTCGCTTTCCCGAGCCTCTATCATCACCCTCTAGAATCTAAACTAAACAATCGTACTTAGATTGTTGTACCTAGGTTTTCGTCCCCAGGCTTTCTTTGTACGAGCGAGTTTGTATTGTGAAGTAAAAGTCCAGTCCTCCCATATAATTGTTCTGTTCTTTTATAATCAAGGCAAACACGATAGCGACTCTGCTGGGGACTAACTTCTCTACGGCTGAGGAGTTGGTGATGCAATCAGACACAGCCAAACTTGGCTCCACTCAACAAATGCTGGTCGCCCGGTTCGACCAACAGGCGTTTGAAGAAATGCTCTCCGACGAGTGTGCTGGCCCGGTCCAACGGCGAGCCCGCATAAAGAAGGCCCGCAGGGAGTGGAGACCCAAAAATTTTGCTCCTCCCTAAGCTCTCGAAAAAGTACTCTCTGATGCCCGAGACAGCAAAAAAGTCTCGTGTGCGGCCCCACTTCAGACCACAGAGGACTCTGCTGTGCCCGAGTCCGGCAGAAGAAAATACTATGATGCTGGACTTGCAGGGGCAAAGAGGAACTCTGTGCAATCCAAGCCGCATAAGGGCGCCAGCCGCATGGAAGCTCATGTGGCCGCAACTGTCAACCGCATGGGGAAAGCTCATGCGGCCGCAACTGCCAACCGCATTGAGAAAACTCATGCGGCCACAAAAGTCAGCCGCATGCAGACAACCTGTACGACCACAATATCCAGCCGCATACCGAAAGTTCATACGGCCACAAAAGATAGCCGCATGTCGACAGCCTGTACGGCCACAACATCCAGCCGCATACAGAAAGTTCATGCGGCCGCAAAAGATAGTCGCATACCGACAGCCTGTGCGGCCATAATTCCTAGCCGTATACAGAAAGGACATGCGGCCACACATACCGGCCACATGCAGACAGCCTGTACGGCCACCAATCCCAGCCGTATATCATCTATCCCTTGCGGCTCACGGTCAGTCTTTGACCGCCTTTCATATGGTCCTGACCACGAAGGCTCTCTGGAGCATATGCCAGACTCTGTTGTGACCAGCTTGGACTCTTCCTACTATGCACTCTCCGATGCTAGAAGGAGGAAGTCTTGGGCAGTGCGGGCTCGGCGAGCTCAGTCGGCTGTCCCAACTTCTGACTATCAGGGCGTCCCGCTGTCTATTACGCGAGCCCCGGATGGAAAGTTGTATAAAACTATCCGTGTCCAGCCCCTGACGGCCAACGGACGGAATAGTTATCAAGAATCTCCCAGCAAGGATCAGGGGCAAGTATTCGTACGACCCCCACATCAGGGAGCAGGCAGGAGGCCGATACACTCACATGCTCAGAAATCCCGGACTCACAAATCGGGTGACTTGCGCAACATGGTTCTTCACAAGCGCAAGGAAAGAGATAAAGATTTGATGTACAACGAGTCCTGTCAAGGACATCAACGCACCCAAGTCATAGTCAACTACTGCTGCAACAAGGCAGCAGCACAAAAAGACCGGCGGTCCGTCTTCCAAAGGCTGCAACACCTAAGCTCAGAAGACGAGACGCTTCTCGTCGCCTATTGCAATTCTGCTCTGAAGATTCCTGGTAGCGGAAGAGGGAAGAAAACAAATGTCTCTAGCCCGAAAATTTTAATCGGCATAACCAAGAAAATTTCTTCTAAATGGTTGTCTACCACCGTTGCAGAAGGAGTTTACCAAGGTACCCGCTCAAAGACAAAATCTGTCACACTGGAAGATTCGTCCATATCTGTGGGAGACGCTGGAGCCGGGGGTAGCATTCCTCCAAATATCTACAACAACCCGGTGTTCCAAGAAGATGGTCCGGGGGAAATAGTTCACCCAACAGATGCAATAGATCCCAACGTCCCCGAGGACGTCCAAAATTCCCAAGACGAGGCAAGCTCGAAAGCGGGGGGTACCACTCTTTCTGAGTCCGAACCAGAGGAGAACATTCCCACATACCCTGACGACTTCTCCGTACGAGGGTACGACTCAGAGGGCACGTCCTCTACCGTTTCTTTCACCTCTTATTATATAAGGACGGTATTCATGACGGACAGCAACCAAGAGGGTCCCAGTGATCGCCAATACATCGACACTATGGAGGCCATACTGCATGCTTTGGTCAAGTCTGTGGACGAGATCAAGGCAGCCATTCCCACTCTGCAAGGAAGGACGCCTGGCCAAACGAGCTTGGGTCCTGCGGTCAATGCAGACTCAAATTTAGCTGCACCAAACCTGGGCAATAATCCTCCTGAAATATCGGCCCCTACCGCTGCAGACAAAGCCAGGGAGACAAGAAGAGAGGTCCAAGGGCTCCGAGCTATGTTTTAAGCCCGAAAAACTTGCCAGGACCTCAGGGTACGACAACCGTATCCTGCCACTTGGAGAGATGTTCCCTTTCCACCAAAATATAAACCATTCCACATTAATCCATGTGACGGGAAGACATCTGCAAGCAGGTACATCACCTACTTCAAAGTCACAACCGACCATCTGCCCTATGACGACGCCATCCTTACGCGGTTGTTCATCAGAGCATTAGAAGGGGTCGCCTTCGACTGGTACCGTAACTTGTCGAATAATTGCATCCACTCCTTCACCAGCTTCAAACGTATGTTTTTGGAGAGATTCTATGAAGTAGGACAAGACGTGACAATGTCCATTCTCATGGATGTTGTTCAGGGAGAAAAAGAGCTAACAAGAAATTATATCGAGCGGTTTCGCCAAACCGCGATGAAGCTGCCTTCCGGCAACCTTGATTCCTCCTTGATTGAAATTTGCCAAAAGAGACTACTTCCCACAATTAGCCTCTGGATGGGCGAAAGTCAATACAGGGATTGGAAGACGTTCATCATCAGTGGCACTAGTACAGAAGACAAGGTGAAGAAAGCCCGCCAACTGGGATTGTACATCTCGGAAGGGGAAGACAAGGGCAAACTCCCTAACGTCAACAACAACAACGGTAGTAATTCCTCCAGCAACCGAGACAACAAAGGCAAGCAGGCTATGGTGGCCGACATAGCCCCAAAGACCGAATCAAAGCCGACGGAAAAGCAGTGGCCTCAAATGACCTATTCCTTCGAGGACGATCTTGTTAAACCCATCTTAGACATGCTCATCCAAGGAGGACGAATTCAGCTCCCTCCTCCAAGGCGTGAGCCTCATTCTGCAGATATAGAGAGTCCCAAGTACTACCATTACCATCACTATGTACACCATGCTATACAAGACTGGTATCAGCTGAAGCGATACATCTAACATCTCATCGATTCTAATGCCCCGACCATTGATTTTGAAGAGGTGACCGTGGCAGCCAATATGGTGTCAGTACAATTTGGCAGCTTCCCTCTGACAAAGACTCAAGATGGAGTAGTACTCGTACCTAAAGCAAAGATGAAGGTCTCTAACCTTCCCCCTCTTCGAGACCAAGCAGCTGGTCTAGTGCCCCTTACTACATCACGGGGGAAGATCATGTGGGTCCATCCAGGATTGGTACCTGAGGTGACTCAGTCCGCACCTCCCTCCACCAGCAAGAAGAAGAATAGAAAAATCAAATCATGCCGCACGATCTCGACAAAGGTCGAAGAAGCTACTGCCATTGTTACCCGCTCCGGCGTACAAACCCAACCTCTATCGGGTATCTCGGCTGAAGACCCTCAAACAACAGCTACTGATGCTTCAGTACCTTCGCAGCCTTCGATGACCGACAAGCCTAGGCCTAAGGAGACTCTCTTCGACAAACCACTCCGAAGGGAGATGCCTCATGGGCTAGAGAGGCCATACAACTTTGACATCCTAGCACAATTGGCCAATATACCGGCCAAATTGTCGCTATATGAGCTCCTGAGACTCTCCAAGGATGTCTGCGTCGAACTGAGTGATGCACTCCAGAATGCTGACGCATACCTGGCTCAGTCCAATCTCACCGGGAAGGACTTGCCCGCAGATCTCTAGGACATCGCTTGCACAGGGTCAATGCCAAACATTGTCTTCACTCCACAAGATATGCTTATCAAGACCAACCTGTACGATCGCCCTCTATATTAACCGGGTACATTGGCGATATCAAGGTCGATCGGATGCATATTGACCCCAGGTCCTCCATAAGCATCATCCCGAAGAGCCTACTACATCATCTGTGCATCCCAATGCATCGCCTGACGCCGATAAGCACCGCCATCAGCGGTTTCAATTCGGACAGGCGCTACCCGATCGGGAAGATTTGCCTAAAATGCCAAATCGGCGACCTTCAGTCAGAAGTAACATATTATGTCATAGATGCGGACACTTCCTACAATATTCTTCTGGGGCGTCCTTGGATACATGGTTACATGATCGTGCCTTCCATACTGCACCAGTGCTTCAAGTACGTCGACAAGCACGGCCTCGTAAGGACAGAATTTGTCGACATCGATTCCTTTAAAGGTGTCGAATCCTACTACTCAGATTCATGCTTATACGAGAAGTCAAAAAAGTATCTTGCCGAAGGAGACACTCGAGCTCAAACTGAGGCAGCAACCGGATCAGAAGAACCTCTGAGGATCCACCTCCAAGCCCGTAAGCCTAGCATAACTGCGCCCCTTACAGCCACTCTGCGTAAGGACACAATTAGCCTCTCTGCACAGGAGGAACAGATGATAATCCGACTGCCAAGGTCTGGCCAAGCGCCAAGACCCACGACAGAGCTACTGACAATCAGGCTGCCAAAAGCTAGCCAGCAACAAACAGGGGAGCTCAATCCCTCTGTCAAGCCGATGACAATTCATCTTTCCAGAATGAATCAGCAACCGAGCACTAAGCCAGGGACTGCTAGCCAGCCAACAACTCCCCACTCAGTACCGAGCACCAAGCTGGGGGTGGCTAGTATGCCAACAATTCCACGTTCTGCTCCACCCATGGAGCCCCTGATAATCAAGTTGTCCAAATCATCCTCTCAGTCTGCATTTACACAGGGGGTGGCTGAAGAAGAATCAGAGCTGGCCAAGTATGTGGCTGCTTACACTGATGTTCCATCCGCAGATGATGTAATCCCACTAGAAAAGATACCTTACTTCATCAATAAAGGGCTATCTTTGAATTATCTCGATCTTAATAAGCTCTGTACAATGTATGCTATGGAACACGGTATAGGCACTCACCTGCACACACAAGTGACAAATGTCTACACCGCCAACCAACTTACTCCAGTGGAGGACGCTTACCGCATAATCGAGAGAGAGGATCACCCAATCATCTTCGGCCGGAAGAATGATCCACAACCCTTAAGGATGAAAGAAATTGATCTCGAACCCGACACCGGGAGATTGCCCCTTTATTTGTATAGTTCCCAATCCAAGTACCTCATACAAAAATAGGGATATGATCTGGAAACTACACCGGGTTTGAACTACGGCACTGGACGGTGATTACCCTTACAATTATCGGGTCCGGCTGGGAAACACGAGATTATTACAGCAAGACTAGATGTGGGCTAGGTTATGTTACACCAGCAACGATCCCTGAAAGCTCGGATGAGGAATGCGACTAGCATTCACGTTCAACATGATCACCCACTTCTGATTCAGATGTCAGCATCGGGGACATGTTCAGGCAAGTCTTGTCCGTCAATATAGCCTTGGCCGATGCCTATGAAGAAGATGAAGACATTCCTGAACTTCTTGAGTTAGAATCGTGGGCACAACAAATAGATGCACAGCGGAAGAAGCGGTTCAAACAAAGGGAGCCTCCTACCGAGGATGAGGTTGTACAAATCGATCTCGGTGATGAATCCTCTCCAAAGCCAATCTTCGTCAGCAGGAATCTGGCCGACAAAGAGCGAGAATCACTACTACAACTCGTCAGAGAATACATCGACGTGTTCGCCTGGAGCTACAAAGATATGCCAGGACTGAACCCCGAGATTGTGCTTCATAAACTCAACATCCGTCCGAACGCAAAACCAGTCAAGCAACAGCAACGTCGGTTCCGTCCTGACGTCATAAATGCCATCGAAGCCGAGGTAAACAAACTGATAGCCAACAACTTCATCCGTGAGGAACAGCATCCTGACTGGGTTGCCAATATAGTACCAGTCCTCAAGAAGAGTGGAAAGATTCGAATCTGCATCGAATTTTGCAATCTGAATGAGGCATGTCCTAAGGATGAGTTTTCTCTCCCTATCACAGACATCATGATCGATAACACCTGCGGCTTTGAGCGTATGTCATTTATGGATGGTTTCTTGGGGTACAACCAAATCAAGATGTTTCCTGATGACGAAAAGTATACATCATTTTGAACACCAATTGGCACATACTGCTACACAGTCATGCCTTTCGGTTTAAAGAACGCTGGCGCCACTTATCAAAGAGCTATGAGCATCATATTTAGAGACCACTTACGCAAGACAGTGGAATGCAACATCGACGACATCGCCGTTAAAAGCCGCTCTAAGGAGGATCATCTGCATGATCTGAGGACATTGTTCGACCTGATGCGAGCGCACAATTTGAAAATGAATCCCACAAAATCCTTCTTGGGTGTATCCAGCAGGAAGTTCTTGGGTTTTATCATTACCTCCCATGGTATCCATGTAGACCCTGAGAAAATGAAGGCAATCATGGAGATGGGTCTTCCGAGAAATCTCTGCGAACTCAGAGGCCTTCAAGGGAGGCTGCCTATATCAGGAGATTTATCTCTAACCTCTCCGGATGATGTCAGCCATTCACTCACCTCATGAAGAAGGGCGTTTCATTCGTATGGGATGAAGAATGCCAGCGCGCCTTCGACAGCATCAAAGAATATCTAATAAACCCTCCAGTCCTGTAGTCCCGATTGCTGGAAGACCATTCTTACTCTACGTATAAGCGATAGAACATTCTCTTGGTGCTCTGCTAGCACAAAACAACGAGGTAGGCCACGAACAAGCCATATATTACCTCAGCCGAATGATGATGGGGCCGGATCATCGGTACACTATCGTAGAGAAAGAGTGCCTTACTCTAATTTTCGCCATTGAGAAGACGCGACACTACATCATGGGACAAACCATCTATGTCATATCAAGAGTCAACCCCCTCAGGGTCCTCATGACTAAACCAGGTGCACTCAGCTCTCGCCTCGCTACTTGGGCGATATTATTGTCCTCCTACCACATGATCTTCATTTCACAAAAGGCTGTTAAAGGTCAAGCTCTGGCAGACTTTTTAGCAGCTCATCCGGGTTCGGAGTCAACCAAAATAGACGAAGAGATTCCAGACGAGGTCGCTAATTCAAATATGGCCTCCCATGATACCATATGGCGAATGTTCTTCGATGGCGCTTCTAGAACCGAGCCCAAGGGCAACATCGTCGCTGGAGTCAGAATAGTACTGGTTTCTCCCTCCGGCTTGGTGATCAATCGTACATATTCCCTCACGGAACCCTGTTCAAACAACGTGGCCGAGTACAACGCTTTGGTCATTGGCCTCCGACTTACAAAAGAGCTGGAGGTAGAACACCTTGAAGCATACGACGATTCACAGTTAATCGTCAATCAGATTCGGGGTTCATACGAGGTTCGCCATGAGGACATGATCCCCTACCTCTAAATAGCGATCGACATCATCTCGTCCCTGGAGGGGTTCTTCATAGAGCACGTTCCCAGGCTCCAAAACATTGAAGCCGATGCCCTAGCAGGTCTTGCCGCTTCCTTAGCAGTTCTAAATCATGCTTATCATTTGGTTGACATTATAGGCCGTGAGTTGGTCTGTCTCAGGAATAATGTCCAGTGTGTCGAGAGTTACTCCGCTCTGACAGTCAATGAAGCACCAGACTGGAGACAACTGTTTATTGACTTCGTAGTCTACGACATCCTGCCAGAGAATCCGAAGGAAGCCACTTCTATCCGAAGATGTTCCCTCAGATTCTTCTACGATACAGAGACGAAAATGCTATATCGGCGATCATACGATGGATTACTGCTTCGGTGCCTGTCAAATATAAAAGCCAAAGAAGCCGTACATGAAGCTCACGATGGCATCTGTGGGGCCCATCAGCCTGGCCCGAAACTACAAGATCGCCTTCACCGAATGGGCTATTACTGGCCCACGATGGTTGCAGACGCAATAGACTATGCACGAAAGTGCAAATCCTGTCAAGTCTACGCAGATTTCATCCACCAGCCATCCGAGTTTCTATACCCCACGGTGGCATCCTGGCTCTTCAAAGCATAGGGAATGGACATCATCGGTCCGATCACTCCGCCTTCATCCCGAGGACATCGCTTCATACTCGCAATCACATATTACTTTTCCAAATGGGCAGAGGCTATTCCGCTGGCTGAAGTCAAGACTTCAAACGTGACCAGCTTCCTCAAGCATCACGTCATCTATCGCTTTGGACTGCCATGAAGGATCATCTACGACAATGGTCCGCAGTTCGCAAGCCATGCCTTCTATCGATTTGCGACAAACACCGCATCCAGAATATCACTTCAACATTATACAACCCAGCGGCTAATGGTCTGGCTGAAGCATTCAACAAAACAATCATTAAGCTTCTCAAGAAGTTCGTGTCATCAAACAAATACGACTGGAATGAAAAGCTCGGTAAATACTTATGGGCGTACCGTACCACAGTACGGACTGCCACCGGGAACACACCATTCTCTCTAGTATACGGGAGTGAGGCAATTCTCCTACTGGAGACTCAAATCCCCTCACTCCGTGTCGCTCTCACATACAGATTGACAACGGATGATAACCACCATCGCAGACTACAAGAATTAGAGGCTCTAGATAAGAAGCGCCTGCTAGCTCAACAACGAATCGAGCTATACCAGGCACGTGTCTCCGGAGCCTTCAATAAGAAGTTAAAATCAGAACATTCCAAGTGGGCAACCTCGTTCTGGTAGTTCGGAGGCCGATGGTTATGACTCACAAAACTGCCGACAAGTTTCAGCCAAAGTGGGAAGGCCCGTTCATCATTGATGCTGTATTCTCCAATGGTGCTTACCGCCTCGCCAAACAAAATGGAGACTTGCTCATGTTGCCCATCAATGGCAAGTTCCTAAAGAAGTATTATGTCTAAAATGACATCCGCTAAAATGATAAGTTACGTACCGCTGGTACCGCTGAACTCATATTCCAACTACAAATCTGCCAGTATGATGAGTTACGTACCCGCTGGTACCGCTGAACTCACATCCCAACTACAAATCTGCCAGAGTAATGAGTTACGTACCCGCTGGTACTGCTGAACTCACATCCCACCTTTAAATCTGTCAAAATAATGAGTTACGTACCCGCTGGTACCGTTGAACTCACATCCCAACTACAAATCTGCCAAAATAATGAGTTACGTACCCGCTGGTACCACTGAACTCACATCACGACTCCAAATCTCCCAGATTATCGAGTTACATTCCCGCTGGTACCGCTGAACTTACACTCTGGTCACTACAGATGAATCTATACTGCATCTTTTAGGTAATAAGTCATGTATGATTATACCTCTGAACTTTCTTTCCAAAAGGGGCTCCCTCCTTATCATCCAATACCCGCACTTTCAGTGCACAAAAAGGGTAACGTATCCATAAATTCTCCGAAACAACCACGTCGATGTTACCTCTGAGTTATTTTCCTTCCATAAAAAACAAACCACCCCCCACATAGAACCTCCATGTCCTCATTACCTCTGAGTCGTTCTATATTCCCTTCATGGAGCCCACTCCTTCCATGTCCTTATTACCTCTGAGTGGGAAGGCTCCATCGAAGAAACCCTCATATTTACCACGTCTTCATTACCTCTGAGTAAGTATGTTGGTTCTCTTTCGACCTATTATCCGTACCAAAAAAAACCCCAGGGTACGCCAAGGATAATAGGCCCACAAATGTCCTCTATTGACCACAAATGTCCACTGTTGACCCCAAATGCTGTACTAAGTTTCCTAGTACATGCCCCTCATTTCTCATCAGGCCCCGGGGGCCCAGCTGCCCCATGGCATCCTCTCTCCCGATACCAGGAACGTCCATAGCCACCTTACTGTGGAATTGTTCCAAGTATCCCCATCAACTTGTTACCTGTATCTAAAACTAAGGTATACCCAGGGTAGCAAGTCCACAAACGCTCCCCCAGTGAGGCAAATACCATATCATCACAAGCACAATAAGCAGCACAAATAAAGGGTAGAATAAAGCACACTCTTTTATTTGAAGGACAAAGGTACTACAGGTTCTGGGGACCACGTCCTACTCAAGAAAGAAAAGCAACAAAAATAAAAAAAGAAGGAAAAAAGTCGACTATTGTTCTGCGATACATAATGTCCTGAGACGGTCCCTCAACAAGGCAGTCGACGGCTCAAATTGCTGTTTGGCCCGATGCTCGGCCTCCTGAGTCAGTAGCGCCGCATCTTCTAAGGGCGCATGAGCCCGCCAGCCCTTCTCAAACTTCTTCAGAGCACGTTCCAGGTTAGCAGAAGCTCTGGAAACCATTTCGGCATCCTGAACAATCAGCTCTTTGTCCGCACGGGAAGCTTCAAGCTCAGACTCCAAGAAGGCCAGCTTCTTCTGAGGCTCGAGAATCTGCTCCTTTGTATCGATTACTCCCTGGGAGGCGGCCGCCTCTCGAGCCCTACAAACCTCGCTCCGGTGGCTCAGCTGGTCGTACAAAAGAGACAGGTCGCCGAGGTCCTTTATTATAACTGGTTTAGATATATCTCGCATGAGCCTTATCTTCTCTAGGGCGGTGGTGAGGAACCCCCGCTCCTGATCAATTGCTGCAGACAAATCAGTTTGCCGCAACACTTGAAACTGGTCCACAAGCTGATCAGCCTCCAACAGCTTGGGCTCCAGGAGCGCAGCTATCCCTTCCCCGCCAGAAATGGTTTTGAGAATGTCAATTTGGCCTTGGGCGCATTGTCGGGCCAAGGTAAAAGGGGTCCTCCGCTCCACAGCAGCTTCCACTCCCCTCTTCAAATGGCGGTAGAAGCTATCAACCACATCCTGCGACACCTTATCCAGAACTTTCGTAGAGGATGGTGTTAAAGGAAGTGTGGCTGGTAGTGTCGAAGAAGACGCAACAGAACTTGCTGCCCCTGCCACAAGAAAAATAAATTCTGAGCAAAAGGATGCTTGAACAGCGGCCAATTCCTCCTCCGCGGCCCGAACGATCTGGATATTCGGTAAGGCTCCAAAGTCGTACGAGCAAAAAAAGATGTAGGGACCATCGCTCCCTGTCCGGGCAGTGCCGCCATATGACCTTCCGAACTCAATCCGGCGGGAGGCCCCTCAAGACGAGTCGGAAGAGGAGGGGCACACCCCCCTCCACCAGATCCCCTCTGGCAGAGCCTACCATAACAATGTCCATCATCGGCACTGAAGGTGCAGGTCCTGTATGTCCAGAGCAACCATCAATCAACGTAACCCGAAGGATGTGATAATAGAGCGAATGAGCCTCCTCACTAGTCAAAATTTGGCTTATCTTACCAGGGGAGGGTTGTGAAGGCTGAGGTTCGTTCACAACCACCATAGTCCCCTCACCAGTAACCCCTAAGCCAAATCCAGCTAACTCTTCTGTCCCAGCCGCCCCGGAAGGAGGTGCGACTGGATCAGCGTCTCCTTGATGGAATTCAGCAATTTCGGGGACAGGTTCATCGGAGCCCCCGTCGTCTTGGGTCGAGTCCTCAGTAAGGTGGGACTCCTCGACCGCCTCCGAAAGAACCCCGACAGAAATAATCCTGGCACACATATCATTGATCAAGGTATTCAGGGTCGGATCAACTTTAGAAACAGTGGCCGATTCTCGAGAATCCTCCTCTTCTGACGCCTACGAAAGAAAAGAAAAATGATTAAAGTCAAAGTTCAGGAGAAAGGAATAACTGAATAAAGATGGTAGTAACTCGATTTACCTCTGAAGCGGAGTCGACGTCCTTACTTTCTTCCTTTATAGTTAGCTTGCGACGTCTGGTCGCAGCCAATTTCCGGGAGTAAGGAATACCGCCAACAGGGGAGATTTATCTGCTACGTTTCCGTACAGGACCAGGTACAACAGACGGCTGATCCGCCACCATCTCATCTGACATAATAAGCGACTGATCCGCCCCAACATCTTCCATCGGAAGGGAAGAGTTATCTGCATCATGCTCATCATTCTCTTCATCCATAGTGGTGGACTTCGAGTCAGGCACAGGAACCGTGTTTGCCTTCCTCTTCCTCTTCTTAGACCCCTTGGGCTTCTCCTCCAAGCCAGTACCCACGATAAAACTGGTACTCGGATCAAAATTAACGGGAGGCTTGCTCACCGTAACATGGTATAAGGCCGCCATATACAAAATCTCTCCTGGCACCTCGCCATCAGGGACTGAAAAGGTGGTTCGGGTATAAATCGCGTCGTAATAATGCCATGCCCTGATACCATCCAGGACGCTACCTTCAAAGCCCAGACAAGAGCTGGGACTGTCAAAAAATAGCTGGCTATACCCAAATTGGCGGGAAAACCTACTAGGCAAATAGGGCTCCACGTAGATGTTATTGCTGTTTCGATATACTAGGTGCGCTGGACGGATGTTGCGCAGCCAAAGGAGCAGTTTCTCGGGCAAAAGGAGAGGAGGTTCGGTACCATCAACATGAACGCTCCTCACTTCTTCAGTAGTAAAATGAGAAACAGATACAAAAAAGTCGTATTCATTCACTCTCGCCAGCGCTCTCCGACAGGCTGGCATGGTGCTGTACTCCCAGGGTTGATGGCAAAATCGAAAAATGAAAGCGTCATCAGCCGTAACGCCCTCCTCTGTTCCAGACATCATCAAAGACCGATAGTGCATTAACAGCCACCCCATTAGATAATGGTATGGCATCTCTACTCGCTCAAAATCCATCGCCGTGTCACGGGCGATGACCTTGGACGAAAAGACACGAAGGCCGTGGTGTATGCTGCACACCATGGCCGGAAGAAGAGCCAGCCTGACCCCAAAGACCAGCTTTACGGCAGGGAGGACAAAGTGGCGACTAATCCTCTCAATGGAGCCCGCCCCTCCGGAGACTACGCAGTTACATAGCCACACCATCAGAAATCCTACAAGGAGTGCCTTTTCCGACAGTTGCTGAGTACCATGATAAAAATAACTAAAGGAGTCGGTCTTACTCCCAAAGGTGTCGCCTGTGGACCTCGATCTCTTGGTAGTTGACACCAAGTGTTGTACCTCCTCATGAGTTTGAGGACCTCGAGAAGAAACCCAGCCTGAGGTACCGAGTGTGAAAAGGTATGCGACCCAAGTGGTGGTGTGAGGAGTGCTCCCTTCCGAGCTACCATCTTTCTTGATAGCCGTCTGATGACAAGTGCTGTGGTGACATAACAATTCCCGATACACGGCAACAAAGTCCGAGAACTGCCGATCCAAATCCTCGAGCTCTTTACTCGCAGGGGTGTACACTTCAAAGACTTCTTCCTCCCAAGGCAGCTTGGAGACAATGTACATCTCGTGGAGAACAAGTCCCAATTCCCCTCCGGGCGTGAAGAAGGTACCCGTCCTCCGGTTGAACATCTCCAGGAGAGCCATGAACAATAGTTTATTTATGGGTAGACCATGACAGGTGCCCCGAATGGCATGGTACAGGCCGATCTCACGCAGAAAAGCCTCATATTTCCGCAGAATCTACGTGGTCATGTTGGCCCACGTAGGGATAGGGTTTATCCAGTTCACCAACGCCAACCGGCCGACGGGATAAGACCCTTTCCGAGCAAGCTGGTTCAAGAAGGTATCAGCTTGGGTAAATATGAAATTGGAGCCCGTTACATTTATGAAGGTACCCGGAGCAAGTCCCATGACGTACCAACTGACCGGCTCCCTTCCCGGATACGCCGACCCCAAATTCCTATTATAATGGATGTTTCCCACAAACATCCTCGACTTGCTGGGAGTCAAGGAGTCTATCATCTTTTTGTCTAGCGGTAGCATATTGAACCAGGACAAAGGAAAATGACGCTCTATCGGGGGGACATGGATCTCCACCCCATCAAGAGTAAAGTCCCAGCTCTCGGATATATCCAGCGCCCGGGTGTTCTTCACAGACAAAGCGTCCCCAAAGAGGAACACATGCTTAAGGTATTCCTCCTCCAATTGCCCCGAGTTCATCATAGCACAGAGGAAGTGAAAGGACTGCTTCTTGATAGCATTCAGCCTCTCCAAAGGCTCTTTTGGGAGCTGGTTCGTCATATACTCGACTATATGATCATACCTACAGCCCATAGCAGATTGGGCATGCCCTACCAGAAGTTCTCCAGCAGCATTGACTGGCAGATTTACTGAAAAGAGACAAAAGAAACAAAGTCAGGAGACGGCCAGAAAATAGTTATAATTTATGCGGCTCTGATTAAACGAGTTCTTACGCGGCTTGGGTTTTTACAGAGTACATGCGGCTCTGATTAAACGAGTCCTTATGCGGCTGGGTTTTTACAAAGTACATGCGGCTCGGTTTAGACGAGTCCTCATGTGGCTCTGTTTAGATGGGTTTGTATGCGATTCTGATTCGTGGAACGCTATGCGGCTCAGTCCATTAGGAACTCATGCGATTCTGTTCAGAGGGACTCCACGTGGTTCAATTCTAAAGGTGCCTATGCGGCCACAGTAACAATTCTCATGCTGCTCGGACATAGAGCATACCCCATACGGCTCGGACATGAGACGTACATGCAGCACATATGAAGATGAAGGCTCACGCATAGAGCATACGACGTAGCCACAACAGTTAGGGTTTCAAGCTCACGCAACGTCCTTACCAGTGATGGTGGGGTGGACGTCAGGGTGAACTGCGGGCACGTTGGCTGGCGAAGGAGCTGCCACATTATCATTCGTCACCACAGTCGAAGTAAAAGCAGCTTTCTTACCTTTCGCCGCCGCAGCCGACGAAGATACCGCCTTTTTACCCTTCGCCGCAGCAGTCTTCTTGGGAGCCATCGATGATCGAAGAAGAGGATGACAATTAGGGCAGAAGAGGCTTGAATTGAAGGAGAGAGTAAATAAATTTCTTGTCTTAATTATTCTTATTTATAGGAGGACGAAAGGAGGGGAAGCACGTGGACCGATGCAATGCTTCGGGTCGTGTGCTATAGGCAAAACTGGCTCCTAGGATTTCACCCCCACTCATGAAGAAGATTAATTCGAAGGAAATCTAAAATTTAATAAACCGACTCTTGGGACTCCCCCCAAAAGATGGCTCAAATCAAAAGCAATCAATGACACCTACGTGGCAGAGAAGAGAGTATGCGGCCAGAGCAATCCATGCGGCCAGGAAGTCCATGCGGCCGGAAAGTCCTATGCGGCCAGAAGAACTTCCTATGAACATAGCCATGCTTCTTATTCAAAGTATTTCAATTTTGCAAATTGAAAAATTTGAAGGGGGTCTTGTAGAAGCATGGAAAAGAACAAAGAATAGCCTATGTGGCTCCGACAGAAGGATCCCCATGTGGCTCAGAAAATCCATTAACATCCATGCGGCTCAAAGTCCTTTAGAGCCTCATGCGGCTCGGATAGCTCCATGCGGCTCAGAAAGGAGCCACGTGGCCCTCAACAGTCTCCTCTACAGCTGGCCATGAACTACAATGCCGTATTTAATGCCCTAACAGCTGACAGCCCTGACAAAGTGACAGACCTGACATAAAGTCGAAATAATGACACTGACATGATGTCGCGTGCCTAGGAAAAAGAAGAAAATCTTTTTACAGCCGCTACAATCCACAAAATTCTAAAGCACCCTATGCGCCAGTGTTCTCATGCGGCTCAGATCTTGGGGGCCGTCTTCATGCAGCTCACGTTCTGAGAAGCCACCATATACTGCCATTATTCTCATGCGGCTCGATCATGGGGGCCGTCTTCATGCGGCTCACGTCCTGAGAAACCACCTTATGCGGCCAGTATTCTCATGCGGCTTGGATCATAGGGACCATCTCCATGCGGCTCAAATGCTGAGATGCCACACTTATGTAGCCTTAACACGTGGCCAGATTTATGCAGCTCAGCGGGAAACCACTCTCATGCGGCTCAGATTTCACCTGCCACCTTCATGCGACTCTGTCAAGACACTCTGTTCCTGTAGCCCGCGGTTAGGACACGTGGCAGAAGATTAGTTTTTCCCGCGTTCCTATAGCTTGCAATATGGTGATGGTAGGACATGTGGCACCAAATCAGTCAAGATTAATTCATTTGACTTTTACTTCACAATACAAACTCATATGACTGCCTTGTGCGATCACAAATTAGGTTCGCAGGACATCACGCCCGGAGGAAGACTATCGATTCGACGAAATCGGGGCGTGACACATCCAGTCGGCTGCGACTACTTTTTATTCCCTGCTCTTAACCAAAGACATCATTCACAAGGATGTGAACTTCCTCGCGGAGATCCCCTGCTTGATTGTGGACAACGATAATTCCCAACTGTAGCTTATTCCCTATGTGATTGAAGTTAAAACACAGTTTGGGCCCTGAATGAACATAGCTCTCCGGGACCGGACGACTTTATGGGAGTCTTCTTTAGATCTTACTGGGACATTGTTAAGACATATATTCATGAGGCTGTGACTGCCTTCTTTCAAGGAGCCAGGTAGCCCATATCGATATTTTGTGCCAACTTGATTCTCATTCCCAAAGAAGGACAACCCAGAGACCTTCAAAGTCTTTTGACCCTTGAGCTTGTGACCTTCACTAATAAAATCATATCGAAGATCAGCGCCACTTACAAGGCGGAGCTTCTCCGCAAGATTATCTTTGAGGAGCAAAGCAGTTTTGTCCGTGGACGAAACATTTTAGACAACCTGCTGGCACAAGAGATGATCACGTACATAAATTTTTTGTCTACAGGTGGGAACATTGCTATCAAACTAGACATGGAAAAAGCATATGACAGGCTTGACTGGCAATACATGATATGGGTGTTCAGAGCCTTCGGGTTCTCGGAGATCTGGATCGACATTGTATGGAGATCGATTAGTAATTCGTGGTTCTTCACTGTCGTCAACGGCCAAGCTGAGGGTTTCTTCAAATCCAGTCATGGTGTCAGACAGGGGGACCCTCTATCTTCCAAACTCTTCATCATTATGGCGGAAGCTCTCCGCAGAAACTTGAACAAAATGGTTGATACCCCTAGTTTCTAGCATTTTTACACCTCTAGTGGTTGTCCGATCATCACCCACCTGGCGTACGCTGACGACATCCTCATCTTCTCATCCCGAGAAATTAGGTCAGTTGAGGTGGTCCACAAAACGTTGCAGAGATACACTAAATGTTTCGGGCAGCAAATCAACCCCAACAAGAGTGTTATCTACACCAACAACTCAGCCGACATTGACCACGCCTCTAATCTGACTAAAATCACCACCTTCGCTGTCGCATATCCTCCGTTCTCTTACCTAGGGTTCCTGCTGGTTTACGGAAGATCCAACGTGTTTATATACGAAGGTCTGGTGGGTAAAATCCGAAAATAAATCGCAGAGTGGCAAAACACGATTTTATCCCCGGGCGGGAAGATGATTTTGACTCAGCATGTCCTCTTGTCCATCCCCACTTATACTTTAGCTGTCTGCTCCCTCTAAAGAAGGTGCTAAAGTCCATTAAAAACCATTTTGCCAAGTTCTTATGGAGGCACAGTGAGGGCAGAGACAAGCATCACTGGGCCAGCTGGGAATCCATGGCTAAACCCACATCAAAGGGCGCTCTGGGTTTCTGTAGGTTGTCTCACGTGGTCGATGCTTGTTCCATAAAGATGTGGTGGAAGCTCCATGATAGCAGTACTCTCTGGACTCGATTCATGAAGGCTAGGTATTTCAAGCACACCCATCCGACGGCCGCTGGATTCAACAACAGATGCTCTACTTCTTGGCATCGGATCCTTAAGGGCAGGTTGCTCGTTGAGCCGTTGATCCGGCTCAAACTTGGCTCGGGCGATTCATCACTATTCTACGAACACTGGTCCGGGGAAAACCTTCGTAGCATCCGAAAGCTCCTTCGAACAGCGTGATTCGGGATTTGTGGAATCACGAGGGAGATTGGAATTGGAAGATTGCTCGAGAGTAGATCGGGAAGGAGACAGCCGTGGCAATGACTGATTATGGTTTAAGAATCTCAACTGAACATAATGCCTTATGTTGGAATCAATCGGATAACAGAGCTTTCTCTCTGGCTTTAGCGAGGAATATGAGTCGCGGTGTTGGTACGCAGTCCCCCGTCATCGGTCCTTTTTAGCAATCATGTATTCCTAAAAATGGTCCTTCATGATTTGGAGAGCGCTGCGTAGGAAGCTCCCCACGGATGACACTCTTACCACCATTGGCTTCAGCTTAGCATCAACTTGCCATTGCTGCTTGGAGCGACATGATGAAAATGTAGAATACATTCTTCAAGCAGAGGACCTGGCGGAGCAGGCGTGGACTGTAGAAGCATAAAAAATTACAGTTGATGCAAGACGCAGGAGGCTGCTATTGTCGCCCACCCTCTTCCTACCATGGTCCAGATGACATATGGCACAGGTTAGTATCCCCACTACCGACCTAACGTCACAGAGGCGCAAACAGTGAGATGCGCAGACCAACCAAGGACCAAGACATTCTCAGGATAAAATTCAGAAAAAGCACCCTTCTTATTGATCGTAGCTACAAGGGTCTATTACACAGGCTTATCGCAAGTACATAAGAAAGAGGTTTCTTGAATCACATTTACAAGGATCAATTACATGGTCTTTTTTACACAAGTGAGAATAGAAATTTTTATGAACATAAGGGAAGGATCATCTTTGATGGGTAGCCTTCACAGCGTGATCGTCATGGAAAAAAGAGAGATTACAGTCTACATCAAAGTCTCTTCCCCATCGACTCACAACGTCATCAGAGCTAACCCTCTTGTCACCAAGAGAAGCTAGAGCTTTAATATATACTAAAGCAGTGGAAGACCCAGAACCACAGCACGATGAAGCCCCATTGCTCCCAAAGATCAAGGCAGAGCACGGTCGGCTATTCATCAGGTGAGAAACCTATCTCAAACCTGTGGCTTGGATCTCCTGCATCCCTCAGACATCGCTCAGAGTCAAACTCCCTAAGAAGGACATTCGCATACTTCTCAAGGGCAGCGATGGCTCCTTCTACAAAGAGTTCCTCCATAAGAATGTGGCTCCTATAAACGAGAGAAGTCTTAACCAGCAGATAACTAACACGAGGCCGATCATCGCTCGAAGTTAAGTTTGGATCTCGTATGGTAGTGAAGGATGCCAAGAAGAATAAATCGATTCTTCAGATGAGAACTTTCCCTTTTATAGGACCGAGAGTGGCCTAGAGCGCACGCCACATGGCCGACGGTCAAAACTCCCATATTAATAGGAAAAACATATGACTCAGCACTTTGAATGTTGGTCTTAGACCCTTGGAATTTCTATATTACGGTGGCAATTAAGAGGGAAGCTCCTTAAAAGAGCAGATATTTATTTTTCTTGAAGCCTTCAAGCCAGAGACGCAGCAACCTGCCTGCGCCAACCTCCGAAGCAAGATGGTGGTAGGCCCCCTCCCCTTATTTTATTTCAAAAACTAGTGTCTTCACTCCAGACGCGTAGCTACCTGCCTGCGCCAATCTCAGACGCGCAAGGGTGTCATACCCTTCCCTTTGCAGCTAACGCCTTCACTGTTTAGAGGTGCAGCTACTTACCCGCGTCCGCATGAGGCGTAGGATGGTGATATGCTCACACCATCTCCATTCCCACGGTGCAGTCGTCTGCTCCGGATCAGAAGCTTAAGTCACTTCTCTACAAGAGACTTAGGAACTTCCATCGCAAGCAATATAAGTCAACCTATCGCTTTAAAAGTACAGTAACCTCGCCAACTTGAAGCACAAGCCTACTTGTCGCCTACAGCATAGTGACTCTGGCA
The DNA here is from genome assembly GCA_029216955.1 of Iris pallida. Classification (NCBI taxonomy): domain Eukaryota; kingdom Viridiplantae; phylum Streptophyta; class Magnoliopsida; order Asparagales; family Iridaceae; genus Iris; species Iris pallida. The sequence goes on from JANAVB010016195.1 coordinate 21,073,325, forward strand.
GCCCGAAACACAGCTTCATAAGTTACTCTATATGCAAAGAAGTCTCGTCGTCATTCGAAGCCAAGTCCACTCGTCGTCTGAAAGCACAGAGGTTTCGTCGTCTCCAGAAGCACGGCCTACTCATCGCCCCAGAAGCACAGCAACACTTAGTCCTCACCAGAGGCACATGAAGCATGGGTCTACCCTAATTGGTTTGTTTAAACCACCTCTTGCAGAGATTGGGATTAAATCATGATTGATATCATATCAGATCGATTAAAATCTTAGATGAGGATCAATTAGACTCCAAATATAGAATAAATTTCCAAGATTTACTCGACTGTATCAGAGCAAGAAAATTGGCACGCGCCACATGTCACCTCCTTCGGTCCAAAAATCTCGTTTGAGGGGAATCTCGATGTCCGCCACGTGTCAGCGTCACAGAAGCCGTACTGTGCAATGACATCAGATTCTTTCATATATCAGAAACCCTAGTGCACATCGCATATGTGCTCGATTCTCTGTAAATAAAAGAAGTTCTTCTTCCACCAAAAGAGGAGGAAAAAGAGAGAGGGAACATTGACAATCGACAATCTTCAAAGGGGCATCGATCTCTGTCTATGAAGAGTCGACCACCCTCATCCACCAATCAACGAAAGAACCAACCAACCAACCACCTTCAAGGGATCTTCTCATCCAGACAGCCTCTTGATCGTGATGGAACTGGGAATTCCCAGGACCCTTCCTTTGGTGTACGTATTGATCGATAAAAAATTAAACAGATCTAATACGTGTTCTAACCCTTCATAGGCGGAAACTAGGGTTCACGAATTATACCTGCAGCGGAAAGGAGACAAGTAATTCCTGGCAATCTCGAACGGACGATCCCAAGATCTTCTGTACGTATTCCTTCATCGAGTTAGATGTTGTGTGGGCGACGATCTCCCAATCTTTTCTTCTCCTTGGCAGCCCTCTCTTTATTTCCTTACGTGAATCACGAATTTAGAGAAAATTTTAGATTTCTAATCAGTAATCTGGCAGCCAAATAATAGAGGATATATATAGGCTACGGCAGGGACCATGAGGAGAAATTAGGGTTAGGCCTCCTAACGAATCTGGATATCCCGTGTTCAGCCCGAACACACAATCCAGGCCCATTAACAATAGCTCGGTCCACTAATGAGCTATTGTTGCACTACCTCCCTAATCCCAAATTATGTTTGTGGGCTCCTTTTATTATATGCTCGTTTGGCTCCCCATGTTAAGATATCGTATGTCCGTCGATCAAATTAAGTTACTGACAACTATATTGATTCGACATCTTTTATCCTTGAGTAGTACCGCTCAACTTTATTTGCCATATCTGATATAATCCACCTGTAGGGTTTACATGACAATCCTTATGAGCTCCTTAAGAGGACATCATCAACCCGATGTATCGGGACATGGATTCTATTTATAATCAACAGCCCATCATACATACAATATTATTACCCAATTCATAGAGGTTGTTGATCCATAATGAATCTCACTCTTTTATGAGTCAAAGTAATATACACTGTATATACATGTCCGTTATTATATCCGGATTAAGAGCACAAGCATCCATAATAACAGAGGTGTTTGTTATCTTATGTAGTCAGTACAAAGAGAACAACCTCAAGTGGTCCTGTTCAATACACACAAAGTATACTAGTATAAACCTATAGTTAAGATAGACTAATACCAGATTACACTACAACCTTTCCAATAGATTGTCCAAGTCCATCTAAGTTGTGAACTATTTATATACTCCATAGGAAACTGATAATATGATCTTCTGTGTGACACCACACACCATATTATCTACAATATAGAATATCAGACATTTGCATTAACACTTGAAACAAATACAATATACAAACATTTGTCCATATGATTCTCATACAAAATTTAAGGAAATAAGGTTACTACAAAAGTGATGCTTTTAGTATATAACCCTAACAATCTCCCACTTATACTCAAAGCATTGCTTTTCAGTATACTATTACAAATCTCCCACTTATACTTAAAGCCATGCTGCTACACATCTGACTCCCATTCCCTCAATGTGACTGTCAAAAGCCTTAGCTGGTAAGCTCTTTGTAAAGGGATCAGCTAGGTTGTCGGCTGATGCTATCTTGATCACAGCAACTTTTCTTTTCTTTACAAAATCTCGTATCATGTAGTACTTGCGCTCAATGTGTTTGCCTGTCTTATGGGCTCGTGGTTCCTTCGAGTTTGCAACTGCACCACTATTATCACAATAAAGTATAATAGACTTAGGCAAACTAGGTACCACATCCAAGTCCAACAAAAAGTTTCTGAGCCAAACCGCTTCTTTGGCTGCCTCAGACGCTGCCACGTACTCGGCTTCCATGGTGGAATCAGCAATACATTTTTGCTTGATACTCCTCCACACAATGGCTCCACCTTCCAAAGTAAACACATAAGCTGAGGTAGATTTAATGGAATTCCTATCTGACTGAAAATCTGAGTCTGTATACCCAAGGGAACGAAACTATCTGCCTGGTAAACTAGCATATACTCTTTAGTCCTTTTCAAGTAATTTAAAATATGCTTTACGGCAGTCCAGTGCTCTTGTCCTGGGTTAGACTGATATCTGCTGACCATGCCTACGGCAAAGCTGATGTCTGGTCTCGTACATAGCATTGCATACATTAAGCTTCCTACTGCTGAAGCATAAGGAACTGCCTTCATGTTCTCTATCTCTTTAGATGTCCTCGGACACTGCTCCTTTGATAGAGCAATTCCATGTCTAAAATGTAAGAAACCTTTCTTAGAATTTTGTATACTAAAACGAGTTAGTACAGTATCGATATAGGAAGCTTGGGATAAGCCCAACATCCTTTTCTTGCGATCTAGTAGAACTTTGATCCCAAGGATGTGACCTACTTCTTCCAAGTTCTTCATATCAAACTGTTTGGATAACCATACCCTTACATCAGATAATACCTTCACATTGTTTCCAATGAGCAAGATGTCATCCACATAAAGTACTAGGAACACCACCACGTTTTTGTCACACTTTTTGTATACACATGATTCATCCTGACATTGATCAAATCTATAGGATTTTATCAGCTGATCAAAACATATGTTCCAAGATCTGGAAGCTTGCTTAAGTCCGTAAATGGACTTCTTGAGCTTACAAACAAGATGCTCCTGGCCCTTTTCAATGAACCCGTCTGGTTGCTTTATATAGATGTCTTCCTCAAGACTTCCATTAAGGAAAGCTGTCTTGACATCCATTTGCCAAATCTCATAATCGAGATAAGCTGTAATAGATAAAAGAATCCGAATAGACTTAAGCATGGCTACAGGAGAAAAGGTTTCCTCATAATCGATACCCTCTCTTTGAGTAAAACCTTTTGCTACAAGCTGAGCTTTGAAGGTTTCAACCTTACCATTTGATCCTCTTTTTCTCTTATAGACCCACTTGCATCCAATGGCTTTTACACCAACGGGTGGTTCTCCAAGCTTCCAGACCTGATTAGAATCCATAGATTCTATTTCAGATATCATTGCTTTTTGCCAAGACTCTGTATCTTTATCTTGGAGTGCTTCATTATAGGTACATGGATCATAATCTTGTTCCTCAGGGACAAAGTCTGATGACTCTTCCAAGAACATATATCTATCAGGTTGTATCATAACCCTTCCACTACGACGAGGAACTATCGGTTGTGGTGTAATATTTGCGACACGTTGTACAGTTATTTGTGGTTCATCCTCTTGTACTGTTGGTACTGAAGTACTTGGTGTCTCACGTCTCAGTTCTTCTAGAAAAACTCTACTTTTGGGTTTATGGTTCATCACATAGTCTTCCTCTAAGAATCGGGCATTGGTGCTAATAATGACCTTCTGATCCTTAGGACTATGAAATAAACCTCCTTTTGTTCCTCTTGGATAGCCTACAAACAAGTGTACTTCTGTATGAGATTCTAACTTATCTGCTTTTCCATTCAGCACATGTGCTGGACCACCCCAAATGCGAACATGTTTCAGACTAGGCTTATGCCCAATCCACAGCTCTGTGCGAGTAGGAGGTACCCAAGTTCAAAATATAAGCTGCAGTCTCTAAGGCATATTCCCAAAACGAATCTGCCAAGTCCGAATAACTCATCATTGATCTAACCATCTCCATAAGAGTTCTTTTCCTTCTTTTGGCTACACCATTCTGTTGGGGCGTTCCAGGTACAGTCAATTGGGATGCAATCCTAGCCTCTGATAAATAATCCCTAAACTCTCCAAAGAGGTACCCGCCACCACGATCTGATCGTAATGACTTGATACATTTTCCATAACGTTTCTCCGTTTCAGCCTTGTATTCTTTGAATTTCTCAAAGCACTCAGACTTACGGCGCATCAAATACATGTATCCATACCTTAAATAATCATCAATAAATGTGATAAAATATTCAAAGCCACCTCTAGCTTGGATAGTCATGGGTCCACATAAATCAGAATGAACCAATTCTAACACATCTTTGGCCCTATACCCCTTTGCCGTAAAAGGCCTTTTGGTTATTTTACCTTCCAAGCAGGATTCACAGACTGGTAGTGCCTCCACTTCCAATGAACTCAAAGGTCCATCTTCAACTAGTCTTTGAATCCTTCTTAGGTTAATATGCCCCAATCGCAAGTGCTAAAGATATGTTTGGTTCATACAAGAAGGTTTTTTTCTCTTATTTAAGTTAGATGACATATTATTCATTTTCATAAGTTGCATTGTGGGCGAAATAGGATTAATGACATACAAATTATCAACTAATGCACCAGAACAGATAAAATGTTTATTCTTTCTAATAACAATATTGTCATTAAAATAAACTGAATATCCATCCTTAACTAACATAGAAACAGAAACTAAATTCCTTCTAAGTGAAGGTGCATAAAGACAATCTCTCAATGTCAAAGACTTATTTCTACCAAAAGATAAAGTAACATCTTCTAATGCAACGACTGATACTTTTGTAGCATCACCCATGAACAAGCATATCTCTCCATCACTGAGCCGTCTGGTTTCCTGGAACCCCTGCAATGTATTACAGACATGATTAGTGGCTCCTGTATCTACACACCAGGTGTCGGTAGATAACACCGCTAAACATGTTTCAACTACTAGTAAATAAGATATACCTTCTTTGTTCCCTTGTTTGAGAAGTGGACAATCGGTCTTCCAATGTCCTGACCCTTTGTACTTGAAACATTTGCCTTTCGGCTTTTTCACCGCGCCTTGAAGTCCCATGCCCTTGTTTGCTGAGTTTGCCTATTTCTGAATGTTATTCTTCTTCTTACCGCCTTTTGGCTTAGAAGTAGAAGCCTTTTCAGAAACAAAAACATGACCACTCTGCCTAAAGAGAGATTCAGCATCCTGTAGCTTTTTTGCAAGTTCTGCCAAACTATACAACCTTTTGTCCATGTTGTAATTAAGGCAGAAATTGTCAAAACTTTTAGGCAGAGTCCTAAAAATGATATCGACCTGGGTTTTCCCATCATTTTCAGCTCCAAGGATCACCATCTCATTAAGATGACCCATCATCTTGAGAACATGATCCCTTACTGGTGTACCCTCAGCCATTTTTGTATTCATCAAACAATTCATAGCAAACTGCCTAGCTGCTATACTCTGATGTCCGAAGAGTTCCTTGAGGTTATACATCATGTCATAAGCTATGGCCATGGCCTGATGCTGATGTTACAGTACATTTGACATAGATGCCAGAATATAACACCGTGCCATCTCATCTGCCTTTTTCCACTTCTTATAAGCCTCTTTGACCTCTTCATTAGAGTTAGCATCAGGCTTAGGTGGGCATTCCTCAACAAGTACATATTTGTACTCCTCAGCAGTCAGAACAATGTCCAAATTACGTTTCCAGTCAATATAATTAGGTCCAGTAAGTTTGTTTTCTTTAAGAATCACCATAAGTGGACCGAAAGAACCCATTTTGAAATCTTGAGAATCACATAAATAAAATTATGTAGGGCAAAAAAAAAACTTTTTGAATTAACTAAATATTGATTCCCTCAAAACAATAATAAAAAATTCACCAACACCTTGAACACTATGAATTTAGCATGTCACGATAGTGTGGACGTATACAAATTCAACTTTGTTCAAGTAGATTTTTTTTATTAATTTTACTATCATGTCAATATAACTTTATGACAAATAAAATTAATATGCTGGTCTTGCTCTGGTCATACAAATAATAGCAGTGACTCCGATGGGGAGGATACCATTATTTGTATCTTAGTGTATACCATTACTTAATACTAAGTTCATTACCTTGTAATGAGTTCCTTCAGATGGAGAAGTGAACACATACTAGGTAACTTTCTACAATTATCCCTAAGGAAGTTTGTACTGGTGATCCATAATTATACTCATCCGATATGGAGGAAAGCACTAAAGCGAACACGCAAGTATAATTACATCACCTACAAACCAGTAATGGAGACCATAGGATTTATACTAAATAAAAATCCTCCCCCACTTAGTTATTTAACAATGAGGGTTTTTTCTACTAGTTGATATTATGTCCATGTTGTCCATTATTAATGTAGGCTTGCTTTTTCAAAAAAAAACAACTACACAATAATAAACATGCATAATCAGAAGAAGCAAAATGACAAAAATAAGAGAAAATATCCAACTATTATTGTCATCTTTGCTGCTCCGTCCTCAACTATCCGAATCCAAAATCTGGCGCTGCGCAGTTCTATACGGGGTTCGACCTGCCCGGTCAGGTCGCCGAGTTCGGGGCAGCACCCCAATTTTTTTTAAAGGTTTTGGCTGTCGATTCCTTCATCGAAAATCATGTGTCTACCTCTGGACTGCTTAAAACCAGCATCTTGTCTGGCGTCAGAAACAGCCACCACCGCCATCACGATTGATCAAAAATAATTAAAATTACATCAATCCTATGCATCCCGAAGGAGTTCACACATAATCTAGATTAAAAAATTAAAATAATAAGTACGATTAACCCTCGTGATTTTAATTACATCCACAACAACAACAACATCCACGACATATCCGTGGTTTAAATAACACAATAAAAAAATATGCATTGGACCATAATAGTTGGATCTAAGATGCCTGCAAAACCGAGTTAGAACAGATCTACATCTACCGACTATTACACAACGCAGGTTTTATTGGACAACATGGACGTATCAATCAATACGTAGATCTAAAGTGGCTCTGATACCAATTGATGGAACTGAGGATTCCCAGGACCCTTCCTTTGGTGTGCGTATTGATCGATAGAAAGTTAAACAGATCTAATACGTGTTCTAACCCTTCATAGGCGGAAACTAGGGTTCACGAATTATACCTGCGGCGGAAAGGAGACAAGTAATTTCTGGCAATTTCGAGCGGACGACCCCAAGATCTTCTGCACGTATTCTTTCCTCGAGTTGGACGTCGTGTGGGCGACGATCTCCCAACCTTTTCTTCTCCTTGGCAGCCCTCTCTTTCTCTTCTTACGTGAATCATGAATTTAGAGAAAATTTTAGATTTCTGATCAGTAATCTGGCGGCCAGAGAATAGAGGATATATATAGGCTACGTGTTACTACCATATTTCTAGTGTGAGGGTATTTTTGTCATTTTTGGGGTATTTTAAATTTATTAGAATTAATTAGAATATATGGGAATTTTTTAGGAATTATTTGAGATTGTTTGAACTAAGTTGACTTTTGAGTAGTGTTGACCTTGTAGACCAACCTAGGAGCTAACCCTAGTTAGTGGGTCATGGTTAGGTCAAGTGACTCTAGTCAAACCTAGCCTAGCACTTGGTTTAGTCATTTTAGCAAAAGGATTAGAAGTCATAAGTCATGGCTTATGATTTTAGAGCCTTTAATTAATTAAATCTACCTTAGCCTTTGTAACTCGGCCCAAGGCCCAATGTTTTAGCAAAACCCTAACCCTAAGGATGTATGGCCGGCCACCTATCTACCTAGGGATCCCCATCATATAAAACCCCTCCTAAAATCTAGGGTTGCCTCTTTCTTAGGAAGAGCCCTAATTTCAAGGAGGTTGGTTTTATTGCATTTTAATTTCTAGAGCTCCTTTCCTCTTTCTTTTTCTTTCTAATTGTTCCAATAGGTCCTAATATGACTATTATTGCTGTTGTTAAGGTCTCATCTCAGTTTGAAGTTGTTTTGGATTGATTGGGGCATCAAGTGGAGAGCATTGAATAGGGGGTTTTCCATTGAAAGTTCATCAAGAGGTAACTCACTCAAATCTCTATGGATTTTCAATTAGTCTTCATGTATAGGAAGCCCTAAGGGTCCCCCTAAGTTCTGGATAGGATTCGTGTCGAGTATCGGAGGTTTCGTGTCCGTTCTGGACACGTATCAGTGCCTGGGCAGAGTGTTCGACGAAATGCCTCAAAGGGCATTTCGATCGAGTTTGTCCAATGTTTTTGAATAGAAAATAGGGTTTTGATCTGGTTTATGGGTTCCTGTCCTTGTGTCGTAGTTTTTGTGTCGTTCTGTGTCAATTTTGTGGTGTGGACACGCACGTGCGCACGCTCGCGCGCGTGCTACAGGGATCCCCTGCTACTCGGGCCCTGTAGCAGACACGATACGCTTTAGTTTGACACGAAACTCGATACGAGTCATGGGGCACTGACTGACACGCCATGTGTCAAGTCCCACGTGTCCCCGTGTCGTGTCGAGGGAGGTTTTGATCACGTACAGGGTTTAGCCTATGGGTGTGCACTGTGTGTGTCATTTTGATGTTCTTGATGTGGACACGCCATGTCCGGCCTTGGGTGACACAAAATGAATACGTGGGGTTGTGCACGAGGGTTGTTTTCAATTACCAAGCATTAGATTCATGGTTAGTTGATTTTGCTATTTCGATTTCTTATTAAACCATGTTCTGATACTGTTGTTTGATTTACCTGTCATTCCAGTTCTAAATGAGATTGTTTGATGGTTTTAATCCATGTAATGATGTTAATTACTGAGTTTTTGATTCTAAAAATGTTCCCTATATGTCATCTTGCTATGGTTAAAGATTGGGGTTAAATTGATGAGTTGTGGTCTGTTAAATGGGTCAATGTATCATAATATAAGTTATGAACTAAAATTTACTGATTAGTGTTCTTCAAAAACTGGATTGTGATTCTAACTAAGTTCTCTGGAAATGGAAATCTGAGATTTGGTTGGGTGTGAATTCTGGAACATGGAGACTGTCTAAAGTAAGTTTAAAATAAAATGTGATGTTGCATTGTTATCCTAAATTCTGAACATAGGTTTAAACAGGACATTGGGTTAGGATACTCCAGTTTTAATGTTAACAAGGATATGTGTTGCACTGTCATACCATGCCACTATTGCACTGGTTAATTCTTACATTGTCTTCCTTATATTGTCAACACTTCAATTTTAGTATTCCTATATTAAATCTGGGATTGTATGAACTGTTAGAGTTTAATCTGAAAACTGAGGTTGAGAAAGGACAATGAATTGCTTTCCTTTCTTTTCTTTCTAACTGAGATTTAGTGCCTATATTGTATCAGCTAGTGATGAGTTAATTACCTGAGAACTGGACTTGACAGTCCAGTTCTACTGATTTTCCCTTTCCTGTTGTGCCATACACATAGCTTTCACTCTTACATGTATACACACCATACATGCTTCCCTCTTCTTCACTGTTGTGTTCATGCACTTATACTAGTCACTACTGTACACATCACACACTTCTTTTCTTCTTCACTGTGTTATAATTCCTGAAATTGTTACCTGCACCTACACACACAATTCATGTTTCATACACACACTAGCACCCTCTCTCTCTTTCTTGATATTTCTAAGTCCTTACATGTATAGGCTATGGTTGTATGTAGGCATATACAATAATATATGTGTAAATTGTATGAGTATATATCTATACTTCTATGTTAGCTAATGTTGTAGGATTTATATCTAGCCTAGATATATGTGATATATATTATATGGTGTTTAAATCAATGGGTGTAATGGTAAGGTTGTAGACTTGCTAAGGTATTCTAGAATTAGCTACTAGCTTTATTGTGATATAGCTAGTATAGGCTTGCCTAGCCTTGTTAGGATTGTGTTAGCTAGTGTGGATTAGAATAGCCTAGTTTAGACTTAATTAGACTTGGTTGACCTAGTTTGACTTCTAGGGTTGACCAGAGTTGACCAGGAGTTGACTTTGGCCTAGTTTGACCTAGATTCATATAGAATGCATAGTAGGACTCCATTTCACTATTCTGGACTTGTTGTGACTTGTGCTGTTCTGATTAGGAGCCAGACACCACTCCTCGGACGGTAATTTTCATATTGGACACTTAGATATAGGCGAGTACATTCTCTGATCATTTCATATCCTGCTTAGAATTATTTCCTGCAGTAGATTACTTTACTTGTACTGTCACGTTGGTCACACGGATTGGTACTATATGGATCCCTTCTTGAGATGTTATCCTTAGGGAGCATCGGGTACTACATGTTTTGTGCGTTTCACTTACATGGCGTATCACTATGCTTCATTGGTTCTTTGATCACTTACGACATATACTCTTATGATCGTAGAGTCTTCCTAAAATCCTTATCCTATTTATGGGACTACTATGTATCACCTTCGGGGTCTATCACCTTCGGGGGCTTATCACCTTCGGGGTCTACTACCCTTTGGGGGCTGTTACATAGCATCATATAACATAACCTGGCTGGATCCTTGTGTATTGATTGGGGGTATGGGGGAGTATAAATGGACATGTGAATAATACACCAGTAGTGTAGCATCAGAATCATTCCATAGTGTAGCATCAGAATCATCCCAGTCCATTTACATGTTCATGTTGTACTCTGATTCACTAGTCACTGCTAGTTCCCTATATATAGTAGATATTTCTATTACAGTTCTCTCTCTGTTTACATACTGCACTTCTTTCAGTACTTGTATCTTACTTTATTGCATGTTTATATTTTCTAACCTGCTATGAATTATTGAGATGTACTGTACTCGCTCCTGTCCTGACTGGACCTGTTGAAAATATTACAGAGGACGAGGAGGAGACTTGCCTGGAAACTTACTACGGGGCAGCCTTAGATGACACCTGCGAGCTGGACTCTCAGGAGGACCCAGCTCTAGCTGAGGATATTCCCCCGACTGCCTAGACTAGATTAGTTAGGCTGTTTATCATTTGTAGTCTGGAGACATGTTCTAGTTAGACTTTATTTTGGAGTTCAGTGTTGTATATATTTCATTCATCTGAGACCTTGTTTTGTTGGATATTGCTGGGATTATCTTAGTCTACTTTTATCTATTTTATTTGCTTGAGTTCTATTTCATATCGTGCTATCTCTTCCTTAGTTGTGATTGAGTTTACTATTGCTATTGTCACCCCCATTCGGGGAGTATAAACTGTCTAGATATATATTGCTAGATGTTGTGACCTAGGACAGCGTTCTACTGCCGACACTGCGGCGTAGGCTGGACGTACCCACGTCTCGTACCCTTACTCTAGGGTGCGGGTCGTGACACGTTTTTAGGGGTGGCCCATGCAGGTCCAGACTATAAGTGTAGTGGTATTCGAACTAGAGTATCACTACAGCCTGCTATATGATATAGGACATTAATTTTAAGATACTCAATCACTTTAGGAAAATTTCTTTTATTGCCATCTAAATCCTTTTGTCAGCTGATCCTTTGAATTATAATTGTCCGCCTTTGTTATTTCGCTTCTTTCTCAGAAATTGATACTCTTGTTTGTCTATCTTCAGGATGGTAGAGACTCGATCGCAGCGTGCCGTCCATGAGGATGCTATAGAGGGGACTGCTACCTCTCAGCCAGTACGGCGAGGCCAGGGGACTGCAGCTCTTGCCACCTCAGCTCGTATTGAGACCTCGGCAGTAGCAGCAGGGGGTATGCATCTACCGACTCAGAGGCAGGACCCGGTCACTCCAGAGGATCCCTTCCAGCCGCCATCGCCTCCAGGACATATGGACGCAGCTCAGATGTTCGCGTATTTCCAGCAGTTCATAGACCGAAAGCAGGCTCGACAGGATAGAGGCATGGAGTTGGCCGTCACGACAGCCGCAGCTCGACCAGTGGTGCAGCAGCCGAGGACACCGGAGATCGAGCAGTTTCAGAAGATGAACCCCAGAGACTTTCTGGGGACAGAGGGGATCCTGTATGCCGATGAGTGGATCGAGCATATGGAGGAGATCTTCCGCTTGGCCAGGATTCCAGCAGATCTTCAGATCGAGGCCGTAGCTAGCCGGATGCGAGACCTTGCTCGCACCTGGTATCAGTCAGACCCCAGGGTGGGGGTACCGGGGCAGACTTGGGAGCAGTTCAGGGGCTTCTTCAAGAAGAAGTTCTTCCTAGATTCAGCAGTCAGAGCCTTAGAGTCGCAGTTTGAGAGCTTGGTCCAGGGGAGCCTCTCAGTTGAGGAGTATGCGGGAGAGTTTGGCCGTCTCGGCAGGTTTGTTGAGGGTTTGAGCGAGACGGCGAAGGCCCAGAGGTTTCGGAAGGGTCTGGTCAAGGAGGTCAAGTCACTGACCAAGGGCAGCAGAGATGCTACATTTGAGGAGATCTTGACGGAAGCCTTGCTAGCAGAGGATGGCCTTGAGCTTAGGCTCAAGAGGGAGAGAGACCCAGTTGGAGGCAGCAGCAGCGGGGGCCAGGCCAAGAGGCCCCACTTTCAGTTTCATCAGCCGAGGCAGTTCCAGCCTCAGCCGATCCAGCAGAGGCCAGCTCAGCACCAGCAGCAGCCGAGGCAGCACCAGCAGGGCCAGAGGCAGGTTACCACTTGTGGATACTGTAGGAGGTCTGGGCATGTTGCCAGTGAGTGCAGAAAGAGGCTGGGCCTGTGCCTAGTGTGTGGCTCAGCAGATCACCAGATGAGGGAGTGCCGTATGGGACGAGCAGCTCCGGAAGGTGGAGCCAGAGCTCCAGTGGGCCAGCAGCGGGGACCAGCCCTGCCGATGCAGCAGCAGAGGTTTGTCCGGCACCAACAGCAGGCCAGGGGAGGCCAGCAGGAGCGAGCTTTCGCCATGGCAGCTGGAGAGGCAGAGGTGACTGGAGAGCTGATTGCAGGTTCGATTCTTTTCGACTCCAGTCCAGCATTTGCCTTATTCGATTTCGGTGCTTCGCATAGCTTCATATCAGTATCTTTTACGATTAGACACGGTATTATAGCTGAATCATTGCCTAGGACTTACAAGATCACGATCGGGGGTGGTATTATCCTCGTGAGTGATGTTTGTAAGGGTCGGAGAGTAGTTTTGGGAGGCCGTGAGTTGGAGGTGAGCCTGCTCGTAATGCCATTGCCGAACTACGATATAGTACTAGGCATGGATTGGTTGAGCAGGCACCACGCCAGCATTGATTGCAGAGGGGGTAGAGTTCTCTTCAGAGCGCCGGGGGAGCCAGAGTTCGAGTACTCTAGACGTCAGGCAGAACAGAGCAGCAGAGTCTTCTGTGGAGTCTCGGTCGAGGAGCAGCCGATTCCCCACCCCTTGATAGCAGAGTATATGGATGTTTTCCTAGAGGTGTTGTCGGGATTGCCACCAGACAGGGACATAGAGTTCTCGATAGACTTGGTTCCAGGAGCGGAACCCATCTCTCAGCATGTCTATCGGGTGAACAACAGCGAGCTGGTAGAGCTGAAGAAGCAAGTGGATGAGCTACAGGACAAGGGCTTCATCCGCTCGAGTTCGTCGCCATGGGGTGCACCAGTGTTGTTCGTGCCGAAGAAGGATGGGTCAGTACGCATGTGTATTGACTATAGGGCACTCAACAACCTCACAATCAAGAACAAATACCTACTGCCGCGGATCGACGATCTGTTTGACCAGTTGAGCGGAGCTCGGGTATTTTCCAAGATTGATCTGAGGTCGGGATATCACTAGGTGAAGGTGAAGGGGGAGGATATTTCCAAGACCGCTTTCAGGATGCGGTATGGGCAGTTTGAGTTTCTGGTTATGCCATTTGGGCTAACCAATGCACCCACAGTGTTTATGAACCTGATGAACAAGGTGTTCCATCAGTATCTGGATCAGTTTGTAGTGGTGTTTATTGATGATATCTTGATATATTCCAAGACTGAGGAGGAGCACGAGGAGCATTTGGGGATAGTGCTGGAGATTCTCAGGAAGGAGCAGCTTTACGGGAAGCTCTCCAAATGTGAGTTCTTCCTGGATCGGGTGGACTTCTTGGGGCATGTGGTGACTGGAGATGGTATCTCAGTTGACCCCAAGAAGATTGTGGCAGTTGAGGCATGGACAGCGCCGACTTCAGTTGCAGAGATCAGGAGCTTCCTGGGGCTGGCAGGATATTACCGGAGATTTGTGCAGGATTTCTCCCGGGTTGCAGAGCCGTTGACACGGTTGACCCAGAAGGATACTGAGTATGTATGGTCAGGGGAGTGTCAGGCAGCTTTTGATGAGTTGGCGAAGCGGTTGACGACAGCTCCGATTCTGACGTTGCCTTCAGGATCAGGTGGTTTCACTATTTATAGTGATGCTTCAAGAAAGGGGCTGGGTTGTGTGTTGCAGCAGCACGGGAAGGTAATTGCCTATGCTTCCAGGCAGTTACGTCCCCATGAGAAGAACTACCCTACCCACGACCTGGAGCTGGCAGCAGTGATTTTTGTATTGAATCTGTGGAAGCATTATCTATATGGTGAGAGAGTGGAGATTTTTACAGATCACAAGAGCCTAAAGTATGTGTTCACTCAGAAGGAGTTGAACATGAGACAGCGCAGATGGCTGAAGTTGATGAAAGATTTTGATATTCTACTTCAGTACCACCCAGGAAAGGTCAACGTGGTTGTCGATGCCTTGAGTAGGTATCCGACAGCCATGTGTTTGACCATGGATCGACATTTGCTTGCGGACTTGGAGAGTCTTGGGATTGAGGTGAATGTGCCTGGAGTGCAGATGCAGCTATGGGGGATGCAGATACAGTCGGACTTGATAGACAGGATCAAGGCGGCCCAGCTCGAGGATGTGACTCTGCAGTGTATCAGAGAGCAGATCAGTATAGGAGTGGGGGATGCTGAGTTTTCACTTGCAGAGGATGGTGTCCTGAGGCATGGTGTCAGGTTATGTGTGCCTAGCGGGGAGCTCAGAGAGCAGGTTATCTAGGAGGCCCACAGATCTCAGTACTCTATACACCCGGGTGCCAACAAGATGTACCGAGATCTGCGGGAGCATGTCTGGTGGTATGGGATGAAGCGGGAGGTGTCCCACTTCGTAGCTAGGTGCTTGGTCTGTCAGCAGGTCAAGGCAAAGAGACAAAGGCCCGGTGGATTGTTGCAGCCGCTGCCCATTCCCGAGTAGAAATGGGAGCATATTACGATGGACTTTGTATCAGGATTGCCGCGTACTCCAGGAGGAAAAGACGTGATTTGGGTCATCGTTGACAGGTTGACTAAATCGGCCCACTTCTTGCCATTCAAGGTGGGTACGTCTTTAGAGAGGCTGGCGGAGTTGTATATGTGGCAGATAGTCAGGATCCACGAAGTTTCGGTCAGCATCGTCTCAGATCGGGATAGTCGTTTTACTTCCCATTTCTGGAGGAGTCTGCAGACCAGCTTGGGCACTCAGCTCAAGTTTAGTACTGCATACCACCCCCAGACGGATGGACAGTCAGAGCGGACTATTCAGACCCTTGAGGATATGCTGTGGACGTGCGTCCTAGTTTTTGGAGGTTCCTGGGAGGATCATCTTCATTTGGTGGAGTTTGCCTACAATAATAGTTTCCAGGCCAGCATTGAGATGTCACCTTTCGAGGCTCTGTACGGGCGTAGGTGCCGTACACCCTTATCCTGGGATGATGTTGGTGAGCGAGCTTTGCTGGGGCCAGAGATGGTTGTTGATGCAGCCGAGAAGGTGAAGCTCATTAGGGATAGACTTCGCGTGGCGCAGGACAGACATCGGCACTGGGCCGATAGCCACCGGAGGCCCTTGGAGTTTGAGGTATAGATTAGAGTAGGATTAGATTTAGGTTGTTTGTTTATGATTTTGATCTTGTTTGTTTATTATAATTAATTGAGACCTTGCTTGTGATTAGGTCGGAGACCAGGTTTTCTTGAGGATATCTCTGACTCATGGTACGATACGTTTTGTTGGAGGCGGGAAGCTTAGCCCGCGCTTCATCGGCCCTTTCGTTATCAGCGGGAGAGTCGGTGACGTGGCTTACAGGCTAGACTTGCCGCCTGCACTTGTGGGGGTCCACAATGTATTTCATGTATCACAGTTGAGACGGTACGTGGCTGACCCTAGCCATGTGCTCGATCATTCAGAGATAGAGGTTGGGCCTTCTCTCAGCTATCCAGAGCAGCCAGTAGAGATTCTGGATCGACGAGAGAAGGTTCTGAGGAACCAGGTGATACCTTTGGTGTGCGTCGTATGGAGGCATCATTCTCTAGGAGAGTCTACCTGGGAGCGGGAGGATGAGATGCGCGAGCGCTACCCTTATCTTTTTGGACCGTGAGGTATGCTTTCTATCCTTCTCATCAGTTGTATTTCGCCTTTCAATTTCGAGGACGAAATTCTTTTAAGGAGGGTAGATTTGTCACTACCACATTTCTAGTATGAGGGTATTTTTGTCATTTTTGGGGTATTTTAAATTTATTAGAATTAATTAGAATTTATGGGATTTTTTTAGGAATTATTTGAGATTGTTTGAACTAGGTTGACTTTTGACTAGTGTTGACCTTGTAGACCAACCTAGGAGCTAACCCTAGTTAGTGGGTCATGGTTAGGTCAAGTGACTCTAGTCAAACCTAGCCTAGCACTTGGTTTAGTTATTTTAGCAAAAGGATTAGAAGTCATAAGTCATGGCTTATGATTTTAGAGCCTTTAATTAATTAAATCTACCTTAGCCTTTGTAACTCGGCCCAAGGCCCAATGTTTTGGCAAAACCCTAACCCTAAGGATGTATGGCCGGCCACCTATCTACCTAGGGATCCCCATCATATAAAACCCCTCCTAAAATCTAGGGTTGCCTCTTTCTTAGGAAGAGCCCTAATTTCAAGGAGGTTAGTTTTATTGCATTTTAATTTCTAGAGCTCCTTTCCTCTTTCTTTTTCTTTCTAATTGTTCCAATAGGTCCTAATATGACTGTTATTGCTGTTGTTAAGGTCTCATCTCAGTTTGAAGTTGTTTTGGATTGATTGGGGCATCAAGTGGAGAGCATTGAATAGGGGGTTTTCCATTGGAAGTTCATCAAGAGGTAACTCACTCAAATCTCTATGGATTTTCAATTAGTCTTCATGTATAGGAAGCCCTAAGGGTCCCCCTAAGTTCTGGATAGGATTCGTGTCGAGTATCGGAGGTTTCGTGTCCGTTCTGGACACGTATCAGTGCCTGGGCAGAGTGTTCGACGAAATACCTCAAAGGGCATTTCGATCGAGTTTGTCCAATGTTTTTGAATAGGAAATAGGGTTTTGATCTGGTTTATGGGTTCCTGTCCTTGTGTCCTAGTTTTCGTGTCGTTTTGTGTCAATTTTGTGGTGTGGACACGCGCGTGCGCACGCTCGCGCGCGTGCTACAGGGATCCCCTGCTACTCGGGCCCTGTAGCGGACACGACACGCTTTTGTTTGACATAAAACTCGACACGAGTCATGGGGCACTGACTGATACGCCATGTGTCAAGTCCCACGTGTCCCCGTGTCGTGTCGAGGGAGGTTTTGATCACGCACGGGGTTTAGCCTGTGGGTGTGCACTGTGTGTGTCATTTTGATGTTCTTGATGTGGACACGCCGTGTCCGGCCTTGGGTGACACGAAATGAATGCATGGGGTTGTGCACGAGGGTTGTTTTCAATTACCAAGCATTAGATTCATGGTTAGTTGATTTTGCTATTTCGATTTCTCATTAAACCATGTTCTGATACTGTTGTTTGATTTACCTGTCATTCCAGTTCTAAATGAGATTGTTTGATGGTTTTAATCCCTGTAATGATGTTAATTACTGAGTTTTTGATTCTAAAAATGTTTCCTATATGTCATCTTGCTATGGTTAAAGATTGGGGTTAAATTGATGAGTTGTGGTCTGTTAAATGGGTCAATGTATCATAATATAGGTTATGAACTGAAATTTACTGATTAGTGTTCTTCAAAAACTGGATTGTGATTCTAACTAAGTTCTCTGGAAATGGAAATCTGAGATTTGGTTGGGTGTGAATTCTGGAACACTTGGAGACTGTCTAAAGTAAGTTTAAAATGAAATGTGATGTTGCATTGTTATCCTAAATTCTGAACATAGGTTTAAACAGGACATTGGGTTAGGATACTCCAGTTTTATTGTTAACAAGGATATGTGTTGCACTGTCATACCATGCCACTATTGCACTGGTTAATTCTTACATTGTCTTCCTTATATTGTCAACACTTCAATTTCAGTATTCCTATATTAAATCTGGGATTGTATGAACTGTTAGAGTTTAATCTGAAAACTGAGGTTGAGGAAGGACAATGAATTGCTTTCCTTTCTTTTCTTCCTAACTGAGATTTAGTGCCTATATTGTATCAGCTAGTGATGAGTTAATTACCTGAGAACTGGACTTGACAGTCCAGTTCTACTGATTTTCCCTTTCCTGTTGTGCCATACACATAGCTTTCACTCTTACATGTATACACACCACACATGCTTCCCTCTTCTTCGCTGTTGTGTTCATGCACTTATACTAGTCACTGCTGTACACATCACACACTTCTTTCCTTCTTCACTGTGTTATAATTCCTGAAATTGTTACCTGCACATACACACACAATTCATGTTTCATACACACACTAGCACCCTCTCTCTCTTTCTTGATATTTCTAAGTCCTTACATATATAGGCTATGGTTGTATGTAGGCATATACAATAATATATGTGTAAATTGTATGAGTATATATCTATACTTCTATGTTAGCTAATGTTGTAGGATTTATGTCTAGCCTAGATATATGTGATATATATTATATGGTGTTTAAATCAATGGGTGTAATGGTAAGGTTGTAGACTTGCTAAGGTATTCTAGAATTAGCTACTAGCTATATTGTGATATAGCTAGTATAGGCTTGCCTAGCCTTGTTAGGATTGTGTTAGCTAGTGTAGATTAGAATAGCCTAGTTTAGACTTAATTAGACTTGGTTGACCTAGTTTGACATCTAGGGTTGACCAGAGTTGACCAGGAGTTGACTTTGGCCTAGTTTGACCTATAATCATATAGAATGCATAGTAGGACTCCATTTTACTATTCTGGACTTGTTGTGACTTGTGCTGTTCTGATTAGGAGCCAGACACCACTCCTCGGACGGTACTTTTCATATTGGACACTCAGATACAGGCGAGTACATTCTCTGATCATTTCATATCCTGCTTAGAATTATTTCCTGCAGTAGATTACTTTACTTGTACTGTCATGTTGGTCACACGGATTGGTACTATATGGATCCCTTCTTGAGATGTTATCCTTAGGGAGCATCGGGTACTACATGTTTTGTGCGTTTCACTTACATGGCGTATCACTATACTTCATTGGTTCTTTGATCACTTACGACATATACTCTTATGATCGTAGAGTCTTCCTAGAATCCTTATCCCATTTATGGGACTACTATGTATCACCTTCGGGGTCTATCACCTTCGGAGGCTTATCACCTTCGGGGTCTACTACCCTTCGGGGGCTGTTACATAGCATCATATAACATAACCTGGCTGGATCCTTGTGTATTGATTGGAGGTACGGGGGAGTATAAATGGACATGTGAATAATACACCAGTAGTGTAGCATCAGAATCATTCCATAGTGTAGCATCAGAATCATCCTAGGCCATTTACATGTTCATGTTGTACTCTGATTCACAAGTCACTGCTAGTTCCCTATGTATAGTAGATAATTCTATTACAGTTCTCTCTCTGTTTATATACTGCACTTCTTTCAGTACTTGTATCTAACTTTATTGCATGTTTATATTTTCTAACCTGCTATGAATTGTTGAGATGTACTGTACTCGCTCCTGTCCTGACTGGACCTGTTGAAAATATTACAGAGGACG
Organism: Iris pallida; assembly: GCA_029216955.1. Classification (NCBI taxonomy): domain Eukaryota; kingdom Viridiplantae; phylum Streptophyta; class Magnoliopsida; order Asparagales; family Iridaceae; genus Iris; species Iris pallida. Next base: position 21,093,391 of record JANAVB010016195.1, read on the forward strand.
AGGAGGAGACTTGCCTGGACACTTACTACGGGGCAGCCTTAGATGACACCTGCGAGCTGGACTCTCAGGAGGAGCCAGCTCTAGCTGAGGATATTCCCCCGACTGCCTAGACTAGATTAGTTAGGCTGTTTATCATTTGTAGTCTGGAGACATGTTCTAGTTAGACTTTATTTTGGAGTTCAGTGTTGTATATATTTCTTTCATCTGAGACCTTGTTCTGTTGGATATTGCTGGGATTATCTTAGTCTACTTTTATCTATTTCATTTCCTTGAGTTCTATTTCATATCGTGCTATCTCTTCCTTAGTTGTGATTGAGTTTACTATTGCTATTGTTACCCCCATTCGGGGAGTATAAACTGTTGAGATATATATTGCTAGATGTTGTGACCTAGGACAGCGTTCTACCGCCGACACTGCGGCGTAGGCTGGACGTACCACGTCTCGTGCCCTTACTCTAGGGTGCGGGTCGTGACACTACGGCAGGGACCATGAGGAGAAATTAGGGTTAGGCCTCCTAACGAATCTGGATATCCCGTGTTCAGCCCGAACACACAATCCAGGCCCATTAACAATAGCTCGGTCCACTAATGAGCTATTGTTGCACTACCTTCCTAATCCCAAATTTTGTTTGTGGGCTCCTTTTATTATATGCTCGTTTGTCCCCCCATATTAAGATATCGTATGTCCATCGATCAAATTAAGTTACTGACAACTATATTAATTCGACATCTTTTATCCTTAAGTAGTACCGCTCAACTTTATTTGTCATATCGGATATAATCCACCTGTAGGGTTTACATGACAATCCTTATGAGCTCCTTAAGAGGACATCATCAACCCGATGTATCGGGACATGGATTGCATTTATAATCAACAGCCCATCATACATACAATGTTATTACCCAATTCATAGAGGTTGTTGATCCATAATGAATCTCACTCTTTTATGAGTCAAAGTAATGCACACTGCATATACATGTTCGTTATTATATCCGGATTAAGAGCACAAGCGTCCATAATAACAGAGGTGTTTGTTATCTTATGTAGTCAGTACAAAGAGAACAACCTCAAGTGGTCCTGTTCAATACACACAAAGTGTACTAGTGTAAACCTATAGTCAAGATAGACTAATACCAGATTACACTACAACCTTTCCAATAGATTGTCCAAGTCCATCTAGGTTGTGAACTATTTATATACTCCATAGGAAACTGATAATATGATCTTCTGTGTGACACAACACACCATATTATCTACAATATAGAATATCAGACATTTGCATTAACACTTGCAATAAATACAATATGCAAACATTTGCCCATATGATTCTCATACAAAACTTAAGAAAATAAGGTTACTACAAAAGTGATGCTTTTAGTATATAACCCTAACAGATCGGTGATGCCAGAGTTCCATCAAAGGTGCCAGAGAGCCATATTAAGGTTGATTCATCGTCAGATCGTCAACGGAGTAAAGGAGCCACAGAAGCGCTCGATCTCCATCATCACACTTTTCCAGAAACCTCTTCTCCCTGTACTTAGAATATCCTGTTTAGGACTTCCTTCTTTGTACACAGATACTTTATACGTTCAATAAAGCAAAAAGTTCGTTCAACCTTTTGTTACTTAGAACATGGACCACTCTCTCCATTCGGTGTAGACAACTCGAGGATGTTGGATGTCACGACCCGCACCCACCGTGAGGGTACGAGTACGTAACAGCGCCCAACCTACGCCACATTGTCGACGGTAGAACGCTGTTCTAGGTCATGAACTGTACTAACTAACATGAAATACTCTCCATAAGGAGGCCAACACAGAGGTACAACTCAATCACAATCTAGAGATAGAATATGGTACGATAAAATAGATAAGAGAATCCTCAACTGAGGTACAACAGAAATGAAATAACAAGTCTCAACATCTCTAAAATATACAACTCTGAAAATAAGGACAACAGCTAAACATGAAAAGAAACAGTCTAAGCTATCTATACTATGCAAGGGATATCATCCTCAGCAGATGCCTGAACCTCCCCAGGGGTCCAGATCGCGAGTGTCATCTAGGCAAGCTCCAAAGTAAGGGGTGCAGGGTTCCTCATCATCCTCTGTAAAATTTTTAACGGGTCCAGGAAGGACGGAAGCGAGCACAATACATCTCACACAGATCATAACAGGTTAGAAAATATAGACATGCAAGAGAGTTCGATATATGAAACTGAAAAAAAGTACATGATGTGAACATGAAGACAACTGTAATAGAAATATCTACTATAAGTAGAGAGCTACCAGTGACTAGTGATTCAGAGTACAAAGTCGACATGTGAACGGCTGGATTTGCACATGACTACACTAAAGAGGCGCACATGGCTATACTACTTTGGAATTGTTCACATGACTATTTATACTCCCCCATACCCCAATCAATACACAAGGATCCAAACAAGTTATGTTACGTACATGGTTTTCACATGAAGCCCATAAATGGGTGTACATGAAGTATACATGAGAGCTCATACATGAGTGCACATGAAGTTCACATGGGGGCCCATAAATGGGTGCACATGAAATTCACATGAAGGCTCATAAATGAGTGCACATACAATATAGGTTATACATGAGATACATGGGAAATATGACCGATTCATGAGAGCACATGAGAGTACACGAGCATGCATGAACGAGCATGAAGCACATGAGAAACATGAATAACATGAGAGCAGGGAATACATGATGTACACGAAACACATGACACAATATATTCGATGCTCCCGAGGGGGATAACATCTCAATGTAGGGATCCATATAGTACCAATCCATGATAATATTGTGACAGCATCAAATAAGGTAAACTAGAGCAGGAATATAATTCTAAACAAGTTATAAAATGATCAGAGAATGTACTCGCCTGGTATCTGAATGTGAAGTAAATGTACTGTCCGAGATGAGGTACCTGACTCCTAGTTAGAGCAACACAAGTCAAGATGTATACAGAGGGTGATATATGGAATGTACAATGCATCTGCATGCTGTCTAGGTCAAACTAGACTAAAGTCAACCCTTGGTCAACTCTAGTCAATTGCACTAGTCAAACTAGGTCAACTAGGTCAAGACTGACTCAAACAAGTCTAATAAGTCTCACTAGGCCTAACCAAGCCTAGGCTAGCACTCACACATCAATCACAGGGCTATACAAGCTAACACAACAAGTTATATATATAATGTATATATATAGGTATTCATTTTAGGCACTCTATATTAGGCTTACAATATTAGACATTCATGAACTATATATATATAGTACACAACTTTAATGTACATACATGCATCCATTATCTCATTTATCAAGCATTACCCTTCATGACATACATGTTTCCATAATCACATTATTATATAGCATACATAGGGAAATAGGTACATGTGTTTGTGGGTGTCTAGGTGTATATGGACATGTAATCTTGTGTGTGTGAAATTGTGTGTGTACTACATGTGGGTAATGTGACAATGTGTGATAGCTAAAATTGAAATAGGAAAACAGTTGCAAACATTAGTTGCAATGGGTATGAGTGTGTGTGTGTGTGTTAGGCACTTGTGTGTGTGGATGTGATAAGAGGGTAGTCAACAAGTGAGGGGCTGTGTGGGGTGAATTGGGAACTGTCATGGACAGTCATATGGCTAAAATCTGGACTGTTTTTGACACCCAACAAGGGTTGTTATGGGGGTGTAAAGGACTGAACTTCAAGGACTATTTTGTGGGGCTAATGACAGGTTTTAGGATGGCCAAAGGGGCTAATATGTGGTAGCAATAGAGTGGGTTTATGGATAGTTTTTTAGGACAGAATGGGTAGGTGTGTGGACTGATTTCAGGCACTTGGGGACATACATTTGTGTTCAGGTGTGTGTATTAAAATAGAAACCTGTGTATGTGTGTGAGAACCTGTGTGACTGAGTGACAGGAAACGAGTGTTAGCAGGACATGTGCCAGTGTCAATAGGAACGTACAATGTGTGGACTATAATACATGTGAGGGAGATCATAAAACAGTGTGTAGTGTTCATAGGAACATAGGGTGTTAGAGTGTAAACCTGTGTGCAGTGTTCTCAGGTTTTAAATTCTAACTTGACAGTTCAAACAATGTTAATCCAAACATACACAAGAAAATTTCGAAGAACAGTATTTACCACTGGTTCTCATTCAAAACCCCCAATAAATTCTCCACATGAAACCAACAATTATACTCAGTTTTGTGTGTGTGTGGTATGTAGGGTGAGTGACTAAGTGTGTGTACACAGGTTAACACGAATTCAGTTCACAGTTTAGTCCTAAATTAACATTCAGTAAAAGGGGAAGAATTCAGTTTTCATTTCACATAATCTCAGGTTAACGTTAACTCAGTTATTCATTCAACAATTTAACTCCTATAAACCTTCAACTGAGATTTGAATCTCAGTTTAACTAGCCCTGTGTCATGACCCGTACCCTAGAGTTAGGGCACGAGAACGTAACAACGCCCAGCCTACGCCGCAGTGTCGGCGGTAGAACGCTGTCATAGGTCTCATGCATCTAACAGTATATGGCTAAACAGTTTATACTCTCCGAATGGGGGTGAAATAGCAGATACAGACTCAATCACATCTAAGGTAGAGCATGATAAGGACAAATAAAACATGAAATCCAAAAGAGGTACAACAGAGAGAAAACTAAGTGTCTAAGATACACAAACCCAGAAATACATCTCAAATCTCAAAACTCAGATACAGTAATACATAAAGTAAATACAACTACAGGAAATTTAAATAACTATCTAAACAACCTCTAATGTGTCTCCTCTAGGCTAGCAGGCAATCTCCAAGCTATCTGTAAAATTTATCAACAGGTCCAGTCAGGACAGGAGCGAGTACAGTACATCTCAACAATATCATAACAGGTTAGGAAATATAAACGTGCTAGAGAGTAAGATACAGGATCTGAAGAAATAACATGATGTAAAAGAGAGAGACTGTAAGTAAATAGATACAATATATACGAGAACTATCAGTGACTAGTGATTCAGAGCACAAGATGGTTATGTAAACGGCACGATGTTATACACGAGTAATCTACAGAGGTTATACACGAGTAATCTACTGGATTGATTACATAACCACTTCTACTCCTCCGTCCCAATCAATGCACAAGGATCTATATATGATATGTTATTGCACACGAAGTATAGTCGCACACGAGATCATGTGAGTACATGAATATACACGATTTCATACGATTTGTACATGAATGTCACGAATACAAGGAGTACACGATGCTCACGATAAAGTACACGAACACGAATACCCGATGTATTCGCTAAGGGGATAACATCGCACAACAAGATCCATATAGTACTAATCCATGATTCCAACGTGTCAGCATCATGTAAAGTAATCTAAAGCAGGAAATATAATCCTAAACATGATATGAAATGATCAGAGAATGTACTCGCCTGATAACCTAAACAGCTGATAAGTATAGGGGGTCCAACTGAAGCCACAGAGTCCTATTTAAAGCAACACAGGTTACAAGGTGTTCAAGTTGTAATAAATGAATCTCTATAAACAATCTATTTTATCCTAGGTTCTTCTAGTCAAATTAACCTTCGGTCAACTCCGATCAATAATCTAGTCAAACTAGGTCAAGTGTTGACTTACAGTTGACTTTGGGTCAACTGGTCGACTCTGGTCAAACAGGGTAAATTCTAGTCTAATTATTGAAAATATAAAGTGCACTTCGTTATTCGTACGTCAAAACTTACGACACGCAAATCGAGATAAGAATATCAATGGTAAGGTTGATAATCTTATAATAGTGTTCCACGTGTCCATCTTGTAAATTTTAGCGATGTGAGATCACTGGAATTGACTGATCTTAGTTTCGTTGTACTAATCCCGAAATACGAACATTATAAGAATTAATTATTAATTAATTATAAAAAAAGGTTAACTCAGAAAAACTATCAACAAACATTGTCGGACGATGAAATAAACATCGCCAACGTGTCCAGAATGGTCAAATTAGCTAGGATAGCCTACCCATCGGTCCAATTTGGACACAAGGGCAAAAAGGTAATTTCGGATCAAAACGGTGTCCGTGTCGGAACCGTTTTGCACCGAAAAATGTGCAAGAAAATAAGCCTATAAAATATAACAAATTATATGTCCATAAAACTAGAATGACGATACGAATCCAACGGTATATCTGGAATTGGATTCTGTTGACCAGAACTTGGGATTCCGGTTTGTACGGAAATGCGTGCCGGAGCCAAAGTTCTCAAAACTCAGCAAACTACATGTCAACGAGTCCAGAATGACGATACGAACTCAACGGTATATCCGGAATTGGATTCCGATGAGCCGATCTCAAAATGACCCGTTGACCCAGATATTGGTATTCGACTTGCACCGAAATGCGTGCCGGATCCAATGTCCACCAAAACCTAGCAAATTATATCTCAACGAGTCCAGAATGACGATACGAACTAAACGGTATATCCGGAATTGGATTCCGATGAGCCGACGTCAAAAAGTCCTGTTGACCCAGAAAGTTGGACCCACTTTGTACCGAAAAACGTGCCAGGGCCCACGTTCTCCAAATCTAACAAATTTTATATGAAAATATGCCAGAACGATGCCACGAGTCTAATGGTGGTGTCAGAAATAAAATCTGGAGTCCCATGTTCAAAAATAGAATTTTACAAGTTGAAAATTACGAATTCGGACGGCCAACTTTGGCGTCAAATTCAACCAATCAAACAAGCTCACAATGAAACGAAACTGGAGGGGTAGTAAGAGAGTTATACCAGCTTCGCACAGGAACTGGTAGCACGCCAAAAGGAGCTGCAGTGGAGGAGATACAAGCTGACGAAGTTGGTCCCGCAAAACTGTCCAAATTTAATACAATTTAAACGGTCAACTTGGTGGCCGATTTTGATGTATCAAACGATAAAATTAACGGACGAAAATTGACATGAGTGAAGGTGGATATACCGAGATTGTGACGGAGCGAAGAAATCGCCGATCCAACGATCGGATTTCCAGAAAAACGCGTACGAAGTCGCTACGACGGGGCGCCAAAATGAACTCGATTCCGCGCGCGTCACGACGGGACGTCGTGCAAAACGCACGAATCGCCTCGACGGCGCATCCCGGAGGACGGTGGCCGTCAGGGAAGAACTCGTCAGAGTGGGGCGCACCTATGACGAGCCACGACGGCCCACGCGGCGGCGCACGACGGCGGCCGTGCGCGCGCGCACGTGCGCGCCTGCTGTGGTGCAGCCGCTGCTGCTGTGTACACTGTCGCACGGCGGTACGGCTGGGACGGCCAACTGGCCACGGCGACGGTGTGAGATGAGCATGGCGGCAAGGGGGCGGCGATCTAGGGTGGTACGGGTGGTGATCGGCCGGGAATGATAGGTGGTGGTGGTCGGTTTAACTCAATGGAGAGGAGGAGGAAGTGGAGGAGAGGAGGAACTGTGGTTGCACGGCGATGGCCGATGGCGAGGCTGGCTAGGGGGTGGCTGGAGTGAGGGTGAGGAGGAGGAGAGGTCGGGGCCATGGAAGCTCGGGTGTGGAGCTGCTGGTGATCGGGTTGGTGTTGGAGTTTTGTTGTAGAGTTGTGGAGAATAACTTATTTAGAGAGAGAGAGAGAAGGAGATGAGTTGTAATAAAGTAGTGAGAGGAAGAGAGAGAAAAGTAAACTTTGGAGTTAGGGCCGGCTAGGGGTGTTGGCTGCTAAGGATATGGAGGGAAATTAATGGGTGAGATTCATTTGGGGAATCAAATGGCTAGGAATTAAATGTAGGAAAAGGCCATTCTTATGGGAATTTTGAATAAATAGAAAATTCCGATAAATATTGAAATAGGTAACAGGGTATTAAATATTATTTTGGATACGAAAAAATAAGGGTGTCCCGATGGAGGGTAACACAAAGCTGGACTGGACTCAGAGGAGCCGAATTGGGTCAAAATCGGACATTGTACAAAAATTGAATTAAAATTAGGCGTTGATGATCATGGGCAAATAAGTAGCACATGGGGATTCAAATAAATGGGACACAAGTGTCGGACGGGTAGTAAGCTCAATGTCGGCCATGTCCATAATTGGGGCTGACAGGTTTTGGTCGACAGGGGACCCACAAATCAAGTTGGAAAATAAATGTGACACCGTGGGTTGAAATACAATCGGGTCACGTGTCGGGAAAGTTGTGCAAAGCAAATGGAGCACAAGACGGCGTGTCTGAGTGGGACACGAAGGTCATGGGTGACGAGCGTCTCGAGTAGATCATCAATGAGAAGTTGGTTTCAAGAAACTGACTGGTCTTGCGCTCCCAAATTAAATGTCACGGTAACGTGCTAATAATGATCAAGGAAAAGAGTGAAAAAAATAATTAATAATCAAATGGTCTAATTCGACCAGAAGTTCTGCGAAGCAAAAAGAGCACAAGGGAACAAGTCTGAATGGGACACTATATACCATCATGAAGGTAATCCTGTCCACTCCAAAACTCGTGAAGAAGATTTCCAGAGTTGAACATCCCTGATACTCCAAATATCAATGGCACGGGAAAGTACACTTAAAGATAAATAACAGAATAAATTATTTATTAAAACTAAATCAATCAGAAAAATTAAAAAAAAATCAACCCAAAATTCAGGGTGCTCACATCCTACCCACCTTATAAAAATTTCGTCTTCGAAATTAAAATGTTCGTAATCCTTCTAGGTTAAAACCCCACAATCAAGTCCCAGAACTTAAATAAAACATACCATCAAAAGGACGACATACAAGGTCATGGCATACGGTGGTAGTAAAAGTCTCATCTAGGTATACTAGTCATGCTAACTGAATCGGTCATAGGGTGTCAAAATACACAAGCAGTCTAGGGTGTTAAACCGAAAAAGACACAGAATAGCAAATCATCAAAACTGTAAGGCAGTCTACCATCCTATATAAAAACTGGTACTTATCAAAAAAATAAAATAAAGGTAACTACCAATTATCTAAAAGGGGTACTAATCAAAGAAAAAATCAAAATCACAAGTTAAAGAATGAAAGTCAGTTGCATGGAAATCCAATCAAAATATATATTAAGAATATTTAGTCTCGATACGACCTAAGTTGATCAAATTGGGGAAATCAAGATTTAGGCAATATAGAGGACAGTTCATCAAGCCTGAGCACGAGCTTACAAGGATGGCGATTCAGGTCACAATCAAATTTTAATTTAATTGAGTACCACCCATGATAAGAAAAGATAATCGAAGTCGATTTGGCCGTGATTAAGGAAACTAGGGTTCAATGGTATTGAAAAAAAACCCTTTTAGAGAAAAACAAGGGGATTTCATACGAAGTCAGTAAATCATCTCTCTCTAATACTATCAGTTTATCATTTGCCAAACTATATTTTTTTTCTCACTAGTCCCAATATGAAAATCAACCTTCATATGACTATCATCGAAATTTTATAACCTTTAGTCATCTAAACCTTTACCATGATCACCCTATACAAAATTTCTAACTTCTAAAAATATTTTCCACGAAACATACCCGTCTTATTTAGGAGTCAACACTTATTCATTTAATCAAATTTTCAAATTCTTTCACCTCGTTCTAAATTAGATCAGAAACCTCTAAATCCAGTTTATGAAATCCTTGTACTTTTTTAAGTCAAGTCTCATATTTACTAAACTCCAATACCACTATGTCACACAAAATTTATTTTTATTTATAAATCAATCTTCATATTTTCTTCAATGTTCACCCTCAATTATTACCCTTTTGAATTCCACAATTTCTCCCAATCATCTAAAATAATTTCTATAACGTAAAATCCTTGTGTTCTCTCTGTCTCTAGTCACCCTCTTAGAATACCTAGTTCAATTTTGCATAATCATAGAATACAATCAAATTCTCCTTTCCATCTCTAATTTTCTACATGGCCTTGTAATAGTTCCCAAGAATCAATAACCAAGATTTCTAGTTCTCAAAACTAGGTTGGCCTCTGATATCCTCATTAGTTTTTTTTTGAAATATATCCCTGAATTACTCATAACCAAAATTTTCTACGATTGGTTCTAAATTGATAACATTACATTCTAAACCTTTACCATATCTCTATCTTAAATTTTTCATATTTGACATCCAACATTCTGATTCCTACAAAATCATCCTATGATAACCAATTATGTCATTCCCGAACTAGATGATTTACGTCACTTCCTCAACATTTCTCAGGTAAAAAGATATAAAGATTCAAGAGTTTTCAAGTACAGCTGACAGAATGTGACACGAGGCAGAATTGATATAATCAGGACAGTTATATAAGACAAAGGATGATGGTAATAAAATATGGCAGGAAAAGAAATGGTAATAGAATCTGTTCTGCCTATCTGTTTAAAAGGGGAACCCATTTAAAATCAGACCTATAATATCAGATCCAAAATAAGGTCTAGCAAAATCATTGATTCATTGTATTAAGAAGAAATTCATAGAAGAAGTTACACAAAGGTTTATGAAAATAGCTAAAGCTACTCCTAAGTTAAATAATGAGAAGCAAAGCAAAACAAACAAAACAATTAATAATTCTTTTTTTTGAAGGACTGAAACAAGGTAGAGAAAATATGTTCGAAAACCTTTAAGGTACAATCTGATAATCATATGCGTCTGTCCAAGATCATGGTACCCTAAATTCTCGTCATACTAGTAAGCAAGGCTACGATAATCATAAAGTCCCCGACTTAGGCACATACCTCTAGAATCATGGTATTTAACATTTTTGCGATGCCGCTAGCTTGGCTGCGAAAACCTTAAATTCCCACACCCGAGAAATATATCCAAGTCAGACTATATGTCCTCACCATACTGACTAATGTGACCGTAGAAGACTAGATTTCCATAACTTAGATGACCTAGCCCATATAACTTCATCTTGACAAAAATTAAATTAAATCAACAATGAATACCCAAAAATCAAATCAAATTTATCAACGAACCTCAAGATTCAAAAATGTACAAAATCCATCAAATCCTATAAATACAAACTCGGATGCAACAGCTAACATCAAGATCAAAATTCAACAATCTTCAATAAAATCAATAAATACAAACTCAAATTCAATAATAATCCATCAAAATCAAATTCGACAACAGAAAATAAAGATAAATCAAATCAAGGAAAAGAGAGTTTTCAAATCGAAGTTAAATAAGATTCTCAAGGGTCGTCCCAGGAATCTCTCAAGTGATCCTAGCTGTGATTGAGTATCTTCAAAATATATCCTATTCCTACTGCAGGCTGTAGTGGTACTCTAGTTCGAATACCACTACACAAACTCGACCTGCATGGGCCACCACTAAAAATGTGTCACGACCCACACCCTAGAGTTAGGGCACGAGAACATAACAACGCCCAACCTACGCCGCAGTGTCTGCGGTAGAACGCTGTCCTAGGTCTCATGCATCTAACAGTATAAGGCTAAACAGTTTATACTCTCCAAATGGGGATGAAATAGCAGATACAGACTCAATCACATCTAAGGTAGAGCATGATAATGACAGATAAAACATGAAATCCAAAAGAGGTACAACAGAGAGAAAATTAAGTGTCTAAGATACACAAACCCAAAAATACATCTCAAATCTCAAAACTCAGATACAGTAATCCATAAAGTAAATACAACTCCAGACAATTTAAATAACTATCTAAACAACCTCTAATGTGTCTCCTCTACGCTAGCAGGCAATCTCCAAGCTATCTGTAAAATTTATCAACAGGTCCAGTCAGGACAGGAGCGAGTACAATACTTCTCAATAATATCATAACAGGTTAGGAAATATAAACATGCTAGAGAGTAAGATACAGGATCTGAAAAAATAACATGATGTAAAAGAGAGAGACTGTAAGTAAATAGATACAATATATACGAGAACTATCAGTGACTAGTGATTCAGAGCACAAGATGGTTATGTAAACGACACGATGTTGTTACACGAGTAATCTACAGAGGTTGTACACGAGTAATCTACTGGAATGATTACATAACCACTTCTACTCCCCCGCCCCAATCAATACACAAGGATCTAGATATGATATGTTATTGCACACGAAGTATAGTCGCACACGAGATCATGTGAGTACACGAATATACACGATTTCACACGATTTGTACACGAATGTCACGAATACAAGGAGTACACGATGCTCACGATAAAGTACACGAACACGAATACCCGATGTATCCGCTAAGGGGATAACCTCGCACAACAAGATCCATATAGTACTAATCCGTGTTTCCAACGTGTCAGCATCATGTAAAGTAATCTAAAGCAGGAAATATAATCCTAAACATGATATGAAATGATCAGAGAATGTACTCGTCTGATAACCTGAACAGCTGATAAGTATAGGGGGTCCAACTGAAGCCACAGAGTCCTATTTAAAGCAACACAGGTTACAAGGTGTTCAAGTTGTAATAAATGAATCTCTATAAACAATCTATTTTATCTTAGGTTCTTCTAGTCAAATTAACCCTAGGTCAACTCTGGTCAATAATCTAGTCAAACTAGGTCAAGTGTTGACTTATAGTTGACTTTGGGTCAACTGGTCGACTTTGGTCAAACAGGGTAAATTCTAGTCTAATTATTGAAAATATAAAGTGTACTTCGTTATTCGTACGTTGAAACTTATGACACACAAATCGAGATAAGAATATCAATGGTAAGGTTGATAATCTTATAATAGTGTTCCACGTGTCCATCTTGTCAATTTCAGCGATGTAAGATCACTGGAATTGACTGATCTCAGTTTCGTTGTACTAATCCTGAAATACGAACATTATAAGAATTAATTATTAATTAATTATAAAAAAGGTTAACTCAGAGAAACTATCAACAAACATTGTCGGAGGATGAAATAAACATCGTCAACGTGTCCAGAATGGTCAAATTAGCTAGGATAGCCTACCCATTGGTCCAATTTGGACACAAGGGCAAAAATGTAATTTTGGGTCAAAACGGTGTCCGTGTCGGAACCGTTTTGTACCGAAAAACGTGCAAAAAAATAAGCCTATAAAATATAACAAATTATATGTCCACGAAACCAGAATGACGATACGAATCCAACGGTATATCCGGAATTGGATTCCGTTGACCCGATCTCAATTTGGTCCGTTGACTAGAACTTGGGATTCCGATTTGCACGAAAATGCGTACCGGAGGCAAAGTTCTCAAAACTCAACAAACTATATGTCGACGAGTTTAGAATGACGATACGAACTCAACGGTATTTCCGAAATTGGATTCCGATGAGCCGATCTCAAAATAACCCGTTGACCCGGATATTGGTATCCGACTTGCACCGAAATGCGTGCCGGATCCAATGTCCACCAAAATCTAGCAAATTATATGTCAACGAGTCCAGAATGATGATACGAACTCAACGGTATATCCGGAATTAGATTCTGATCAGCCGGCGCCAAAAAGTCCCGTTGACCCAGAAAGTGGGACCTACTTTGCACCAAAACACGTGCCAGGGCCCACGTTCTCCAAATCTAACAAATTTTATATGAAAACATGCCAGAACGATGCCACGAGTCTAATGGTGGTGTCAGAAATGAAATATGGAGTCCCGTGTTCAAAAATAGAATTTTACAAGTTGGAAATTACGAATTCGGACGACCAATTTTGGCGTCGAATTCAACCAATCAAACAAGCTCACAATGAAACGAAACTGGAGGGGTAGTAAGAGGGTTATACCAGCTTCGCACAGAAACTGGTAGCACGCCAAAAGGAGCTGCGGTGGAGGAGATACAAGCTGACGAAGTTGGCTCCGCGAAATTGTCCAAATTTAATACAATTTAAACGGTCAACTTGGTGGCCGGTTTTGATGTATCAAACGATAAAATTAACGGACGAAAATTGACATGAGTGAAGGTGGATATACCAAGATTGTGAAGGAGAGAAGAAATTGCCGATCCAACGGTCGAATTTTTAGGAAAATGTGTACGAATTCGCTGCGATGGGGAGCCAAAACGAACTCGATTCCGCGCGCGTCACGACGGGACGTCGTGCAAAACGCACGAATCGCCTCGACGGTGCGTCCCGGAGGACGGTGGCCGTCAGGGAAGAACTCGCCAGAGTGGGGCGCACCCACGGTGAGCCACAGCGGCCCACGCGGTGGCACGGCGATGCACGACGGCGGCCCGCACGCGCGTGCACGCCTGCTACAGTACAGCCGCTGCTGCTGTGTACACTGTCGCACGGCGGCACGGCCGGGACGACCAACTAGCCACGGCGACGGCGTGGGGTGAGCACGGCAGCGAGGGGGCGGCGATCTAGGGTGGTGCGGGTGGTGATCGTCCGGGAATGATAGGTGGTGGTGGTCGGTTTAACTCAATAGAGAGAAGAAGGAAGTGGAGGAGAGGAGGAACTGTGGTTGCGCGGCGATGGCCGACGGCGAGGCTGGCCAGGGGGTAGCCGGAGTGAGGGTAAGGAGGAGGAGAGGTCAGGGCCATGGGAGCTCGGGTGTGGAGCTGCTGGTGATCGGGTTGGTGTTGGAGTTTTGTTGTAGAGTTGTGGGGAATAATTTATTTAGAGAGAGAGAGAGAGAAGGAGATGAGTTGTAATAAAGTAGTGAGAGGGAGAGAGAGAAAAGTAAACTTTGGAGTTAGGGCCGGCTAGGGGTGTTGGCTGCTAAGGATATGGAGGGAAATTAATGGGTGAGATTCATTTGGGGAATCAAATGGCTAGGAATTAAATGTAGGAAAAGGCCATTCTTATGGGAATTTTGAATAAATGGAAAATTTCGATAAATATTGAAATAGGTAACAGGGTATTAAATATTATTTTGGACACAAAAAAATGAGGATGTCCCGATGGAGGGTAACACAAAGCTGGACTGGACTCGGTGGAGCCGGATTGGGTCAAAACCGGACATAGTACAAAAATTAAATTAAAATTAGGCGTTGATGATCATGGGCAAATAAGTAGCACATGGGGATTCCAATAAATGGAACACAAGTATCGGACGGGTAGTAGGCTCAATGTGGGCCATGTCCATAATTGGGGCTGACAGGTTTTGGTCGACAGGGGACCCACAAATCAAGTTAGAAAATAAATGTGACACCGTGGGGTGAAATAAAATCGGATCACGTGTCGGGAAAGTTGTGCGAAGCAAATGGAGCACAAGACGACGTGTCTGAGTGGGACACAAAGGTCATGGGTGACGAGCGTATCGAGTAGATCATCAATGAGAAGTTGGTTTCAAGAAACTGACTGGTCTTCCGCTCCCAAATTAAAAGTCACGGTAACGTGCTAATAATGATCAAGGAAAAGAGTGGGAAAAATAATTAATAATCAAATGGTCTAATTCGACCAGAAGTTCTGCGAAGCAAAAAGAGCACAAGGGAACAAGTCTGAGTGGGATACTATATACCATCATGAAGGTAATCCTGTCCACTCCAAAACTCGTGAAAAAGATTTTCAGAGTTGAACATCCCTGATACTCCAAATATCAATGGCACGGGAAAGTACACTTAAAGATAAATAACAGAATAAATTATTTATTAAAACTAAATCAATCAGAAAAATTAAAAAAAAATCAACCCGAAATTCAGGGTGCTCACACCCTGTGCAACTCAGAATCAGTGAGAACTTCACAGTTTAAAACATGCATCAATTTAACATTCAAAAAGTCAATTTCGAAAACCAAGGCCTACCACCAACATAAACCATCATTGTAGTGATCCATTACACATATATAAGATTCAAACATAAAATTTTTAACAGGAAAAAATCAGTTTACACAGGGATTTAAATTCATAAATTACAACTAGAATTTATGTATCAGTTGACTTTTACAGTCCACTCCATACTCGAAATCCCATTCCATAATCAATCAACTAAATCAAACATATAAAACCCATCTAACATGAACCAATAAACATGTAGGATTAATAATGATACTTAAAAACATCAATTTAAATGGGTTAAAATGAAATGAACTCAGGAATAAAATAGTTCAGTTAAGAGGGTATCAGTCCAAAATAGGAATCAATGATTCGACCTTAAATTCCATCACAAAAATCACCAACAATGGTTGTTAAATAGTGTCGCATGTGTACACGTGTCTTGAGTGTATGTGTCCAGAAAACACGACACAGGCGTGTCCAACACGTTGTAAACACATGGGGTGCACCCAGTGTTGTACAGTGTCGTGCACACGTGCACGTGTTCGTAGATCACGACATACGACACGTAGGGTCTCGTGGTCATGCCCACGTGTAGCCCACGTGTCAGGCTGCATATAGGACCCAACACGACATGACCACGTCGTGTCCAGAGTGGACACGACTCGCGTATTAGTACGCAATTCAGACTGAACGTGCACGCGTGTAAGACCAGTGCGCGAGTCCTGGCGTGTCCGACACGATGTCGCAGGACACGAGGCTTGGGGGACAGGTTCGCAGACACTGCCCCTCCTCTCAATCCAAGCACGGTCCGCCACGTGGCCTGTGTACTGAGCACGAGGCCACGAGCAGCAGGAAAAACCTTAGCCGCGTGCGAGGCTGTGTCCACGCCATCGTACGGACACGACACGATACAGAAACGTGTTCAAAACATTGGAAATGTGTAAGCGACACAAAAACCTAATTTTCTATTCAAACAAAATCAGAAATTATGAACGAAATGCCCACCCACTGTGGTATTTCGTCGAACACCTACGAATGCACACAGATACGTGTCCGATACGGACACGTAAAGGACACAAAACCTAGCAAAACCTATACCAACAGTTAGAGGACACCTAGGGCTTCCTATCCATGCCTAGAAACTAAAATTTTATAGAGGGAATGAAATGTTACCTAGATGTGTACTTTCTCAAGGAAAGCTTCAAAATAGGGGATCCTTCTTGCAAGCCCCCAAGCTCCAAATTGTCCCAAATTCGAGAATAACCTCCATGAACTGTAGGGAAATGAAATTTAGATTACTATGGAAGAAGTTTGAATGAAAAATGAATTATATTGATCAAAATAGGGAAGGGTTTCTAAAGCGACAAACCTTGTTCTTGAAAAAAGAGAGTGAACAAGGAGGCAATGATTTAGGAGGGATTAAATAGGCTCACCTAGGGTTGTGGGCTGGCCATTCTTGGGTTTGGGACCCCATCCAATGGTCACCCTCATATCATGTCAAATCGATGGCTAGGATGGAACCTAGGTTTCAATGCTAGTCTCAACTAACTAAAACTAGCTACTCTAACTTGATCATTCTAACCAATGACTAGTCATGACTAGTCCAAGCTAACTAACCCTAGTCTAGGCCATGTCTAATCTGGGTTAGGACTAAACTTCTAGGTTAAGGACTAACATAACACAGTAGAGCTGGTGGCTGCTCAGCCACAGGGAGGTCAGATGCAGCCGTATCAGCCAAGGACTCCAGACATCCAATCCTTTAAGAAGATAGGGTCTAATTCGACCAGATGTCTGGAGTCCTTGGCTGATACTTCATGAGCAGTCAGGACGGAAGCGAGCACAATACATCTCACGCAGATCATAACCGGTTAGAAAATATAGACATGCAAGAGAGTATGATACATAAAACTGGAAGAAAGTATATGATGTAAACATGAAGAAAACTGTAATAGAAATATCTACTATAAGTAGAGAGCTACCAGTGACTAGTGATTTAGAGTACAAAGTCGACATGTGAACGGCTGGATTTGTACATGACTATACTAAAGAGGCGCACATGGCTATACTACTTTGGAATTGTTCACATGACTATTTATACTCCCCCATACCCCAATCAATACATAAGGATCCAAATAAGTTATGTTATGTACATGGTTTTCACATAAAGCCCATAAATGGGTGCACATGAAGTATACATGAGAGCTCATACATGAGTGCACATGAAGTTCACATGGGGGCCCATAAATGGGTGCACATGAAATTCACATGAAGGCTCATAAATGAGTGCACATATAATATAGGTTATACATGAGATACATGGAAAATATGATCGATTCATGAGAGCACATGAGAGTACACGAGCATGCATAAACGAGCATAAAGCACATGAGAAACATGAATAACATGAGAGCGAGTAATACATGATGTACACGAAACACATGACACAATGTATCCGATGCTCCCGAGGAGGATAACATCTCAATGTAGGGATCCATATAGTACCAATCCGTGATAATATTGTGACAGCATCAAATAAGGTAAACTAGAGCAGGAATATAATTCTAAGCAAGTTATGAAATGATCAGAGAATGTACTCGCCTGGTATCAGAATGTCTGAAGTAAATGTACTGTCCGAGATGAGGTACCTGACTCCTAGTTAGAGCAACACAAGTCAAGATGTATACAGAGAGTGATATATGGAATGTACAATGCATCTGCATGCTGTCTAGGTCAAACTAGACTAAAGTCAACCCTTGGTCAACTCTAGTCAACTACACTAGTCAAACTAGGTCAAGACTGACTCAAACAAGTCTAATAAGTCTCACTAGGCCTAACCAAGCCTAGGCTAGCACTCACACATCAATCACAGGGCTATATAAGCTAACACAACAAGTTATATATATAATGTTTATATATAGGTATTCAATTTAGGCACTCTATATTAGGCTTACAATATTAGACATTCATGAACTATATATATAGTACACAACTTTAATGTACATACATTCATCCATTATCTCATTTATCAAGCATTACCCTTCATGATATACATGTTGTTGACACAAAGTCACATTCAACCAAATATTGACTACATTGACTAAATAATATCTGTATTAATTCAATACGACACACGACTTCTGCATAACAGTTCAAGACAGACGACAGCTCAGTCTCCGGCTCTCAGTGTGTTTTTGAGTCTGTATTTTATATTTTCATTGAGTCTAGACTTGTGTACTCTGAGTCTTGCTGAGCTCTTGACACTTAGTCTACAGCCTACCCAAAATCCCAAGCTCCACTGAACCAAACACTGCCCAAAAATCCCCTTAAAACCACTCTGTGCTCTGGAGACAGAGTTCGGGCCGAACTCTGCCTCCACACAGAGTTCGGGCCGAACTCTGTCCCCTAGAAATCAGGAACCCTAATTTTAGGGTTAGCTGGTTGCTAGTTGTCCAACGGCCAAATTTTTGAATTTTTCTACCCGAATTATGGCCGAATTCTGCCTATAAAAACACTATAAATAGGGCATGAATTCTCTCATTCCAATCCATCCAATCTTCTTTTCTCTTCTCTCTTATAAGCTCAAGTAAGCCATACCCTTCCCATCTACTAGCCACAAGCCTCCTAAGTGTCGAGTGCTCAGCATCTCTCAGTTAGGATTCTTGTGCAAGAGTCGAAGAAGTCGCTTGGACAATTCCAAGCAAATCGCCACTGCAATCATCTGTTAGAAGTTGACGTGCTCTTCTGAAGAAAAGGCACGGGTTGTAAACTACTATTTCATAAATAGTGGATTTAATCCTGAGCTAGAGTTCTCAGGCCTGGACTAGTCCTCCACGAGGGAAACCAGGTTAAAATCGCTGTGTTTGCGTATGCTCTTTTGCTGTTCATTTATTTTCCGTACTTTACTCTGATTATTTATTGTTGGTGAAAGAGTTATTTTTAATTGGCTATTTTTCTATATAAACTCTATTCACCCCCCTCTAGAGTTGCCAAACTGTTCTTCAATTGGTATCAGAGCAAGGTTCTCTTTTTAAGGACTAACATCCTAAGAGCTGATCCATGGCAACCACACAATCCTTGATTTCCAATCATGGTGAAGGTCAGTCCACTCATAGGCCTCCCCAATTTGATGGGACAAACTACACATATTGGAAAATAAGGATGAGCTTCTATCTTAAGTCTCTAGACTTTGACTTGTGGACTGTCGTCACTGACGGTTACAAAAAGCCCGCCAGGATAGTTGTCGATGGTGACCTCATTGAGAAACCACACGACAAATATTCTATCGAGGAGAAGAAACAGGCAAGTCTAGATGCTAGGGCTATTAATGCTTTATTCTGTGCTATAGACAGGAATGAGTTCAACAGGGTCTCTACATGCACCACTGCTCATGAAGTATGGAGACTTCTAGAAGTGACGCATGAAGGAACCACACAGGTCAAGGAATCTAAAATAAGCCGTCTCACTCAAGAATACGAAGCCTTCAAGATGAAGCCAAGTGAGACGATCACTCAAATGATCACAAGATTTCTCGACATCATCAATCCTCTATCCTCGCTTGGAAAGCAGTACTCAAACCACGAGAAGATTCGTAAGTTGCTCAGAGGGCTACCAAAGATTTGGAACCCTAAGGTGACAGCCATCATAGAAGGAAACGATCTCACAACAATGTCAATGGAGACCTTAATAGGTAAGCTCATGACTCACGAGCTTGACCTCAAGGACTTCGAAGAGCCTGCTCCGAAGACCAGGGATATCGCACTCAAAGCTCATCGACGAAGGGCTGATCACGATGAGACCGAAGATGATAACTCGGATGATGAAGACCAAGCTCTCATGGTTCGCAACTTCAGAAAATTCCTTCGCTTCAATCGAAGAAAGAAGGATTCACAAGAAGATGATGAAGAAGAGCCAACCTGTTACGGTTGCAAGAAGACTGGACATGTCCGAAAAGACTGCCCATTCTTGAAGAAGAGCAACCGCTATGAGAAGCCATACAAAAAGAACTCATCAAAGAAATATGCCAACACAGGAATTTGGCATGAAAGTGAAGCGAGTGACTCCGAGGAAGAAAAAGGCTCTCCTCAAGATACAGCAAATGTGTGCCTAATGGCAACTTCCAACAAGGTATCTAACGAAACTCTAGATGACTTCTCTTTTGATGAACTTGGTGATGCTTTCACTGATTTACTCGATGATCACAAAAAGGTCATCGGTAAATACAAACATGCCAAGGACAAAATCAAAAGTCTTGAAGATGAGATACAAAGAATTTCCTTACTTCTTGATAATGTTAGAAACACGACACCCACAAATGACCCTGATGAAGTATCCAAGCTTAAATTAAGCTTACATGATGCTGAAGCACGTATTGAGCAACAAACTCAAGAAATCACTACACTCAACACGTTGCTTGCTGAAGAAAAGAGTAGACACAAGATTTCCATGACTAAGATATATGGCTTAAATATTAAGGTTGATGAACTGCAAGCTGTTTCTAAAAGATTAGAAACCAAATTGGGTAAACAGGTTGTTCAACCTCAAACCCAATCACATGGGCACAACACCACTCATGCTAGTCAACCACGTCATTCTCATGTAGAACATAACCATGCATTTATATACACAAACTTTCACAAACCACGTACACGTAAGAATAATTCTCACTCAGTACACAATCATCATGCACAAAGACACAATC
Source organism: Iris pallida (assembly GCA_029216955.1). Lineage (NCBI taxonomy): Eukaryota > Viridiplantae > Streptophyta > Magnoliopsida > Asparagales > Iridaceae > Iris > Iris pallida. The sequence continues at coordinate 21,114,804 of JANAVB010016195.1, forward strand.
AACATCACTCCACACATAGGAATCATCATGCCATGCCATATAGACAAGATCTTCATGCAATGCCATATAGACAAGATCATCATATGCCATATAGACAAAATCATCATGCCATGCCATATAGACAATATCAGCATGTCACACATCATAGACAATACCATCATGATATGCCTCATAGACACCATCACCATGCCACTCATTCTATGCATAATCATCATCACCATGCTAACTCTTCACATCATGACCATCCTCATCCTGTTGCTTATAGATATTATTATCATGCTCCTAGTATAAATAAGAATGCTATCTGTACTTACTGTGGATTACATGGACACATCTCACCACAGTGCAAATTTAGAAGACTTGTAGATAAAAAGATATATACTTGGTTTCCAAAGACTAACTTTTCAGGACCCTCAAGAACTCGGGTACCAAAGGTCACATCTACTCTTGATGTAGGTGGACCTTCCCTCTTCAACTGAAAGTAAGTGGATTCTCGATAGTGGATGCTCGCGACATATGACGGGAGACGCAAATCTTTTTGCATCACTATCGATGAAGAGAGAAGGATATGTATCCTTCGGTAACAATCTCAAAGGGCACATAATAGGTAATGGTATCATTGGTCATCCTCCTTCTCCTGTAATAAAGGATGTCTGCCTAGTGACCGAGTTAAAGCATAACCTGCTCAGTATTAGTCATCTTGCTGATCATGGATATGATATTAACTTTGGACAAAATAGTTGCTACATCTATGATAGGTCAACAGGAGACATTGCTTTTGAAGGAAAAAGAGAGGACAACATCTATATTTTCTATCTTTCTGTAAATACTAACAATGCAGGTAGATGTCTATATGCCCACAAAGACGAACGACTACTTTGGCACCAGCATCTTGGTCACGCCAATATGGATGCTATATCCAGGCTTTCTACCAAGAAGTTAGTGAGAGGATTGCCTGACATTACATTCGAAAAGGACACGGTATGTGTCGAATGTAAACTAAACAAGGCAACTAAATCCTCATTTCATTCCATCAACTCTGTAAGTACTACTAGACCCTTGCAACTACTTCATATGGATTTATTTGGTCCTAGTAGAATAGCTAGCCTTGGTGGCAAACTTTATGCATTTGTTATTGTTGATGATTTTTCGAGATTTACTTGGGTTTTCTTTCTCCCTAATAAGAGCGATGCTATCTCTGTTTTCAAAGTTTTTGTAAAGAAAGTTCAAAACGAAAAAGGCTACATGATTACTCGAATCCGAAGTGATCATGGAGGCGAATTCGTAAATTATGATTTTGAAATTTTTTGTAATGCAAATGGTTTTGATCATGAATTTTCTTATCCTAGAACTCCTCAACAAAATGGTGTTGTGGAGCGGAAGAATAGAACTCTCGGCGATATGGCCAGAGTCATGTTGAATAAATTTTCACTTCCGAAATACTTTGGGCAGAAGCTGTCAGTACAGCATGCCACATTTTGAATAGGGTGCTAATTCGTCCCATTACGAAGAAAACACCCTATGAGCTTTGGTTTGGAAGAACCCCCAATGTTTCTTATTTTAAAGTTTTTGGTTGTAGATGTTTTATCCTTAACACCAAAGACAACTTAGGTAAATTTGATGCCAAAGCTGACGATGGTATCTTTCTTGGTTATGCCGCCAAGAGTAAGGGATAAAGAGTTTTTAATAAACGCTCACTTATTGTGGAAGAGTCAACAAATATGACTTTTGATGAAGACAACAGTGCAGTAAGTACTCTTGATGATGACGTTGAGCCATCAACTTCTACTCCAATGAATACTTCGACCGAAACTAATTCTCTGGAGGGTTTGCCTAAGAAATTCTCTTTCAAACCTTCTCATCCAGAAAATTTAGTTATAGGAGAAGTTTCACGTAGAGTAACTACTAGATCATCACTAAGAGACTCCATTGCTAGCACTGCCTTCATTTCACAAGTAGAGCCTAAAAATATTTCTGAAGCTTTTAATGATGAATTTTGGATTTCTGCTATGCAAGAAGAACTCAACCAATTCGAGAGAAGCCAAGTATGGGAACTCGTTTCTAGACCGGTTAATCACTCGATAATTGGTACTAAATGGGTTTTTAGAAACAAAGTAAATGAAGATGGTTCAGTCACACGTAACAAAGCTCGTCTAGTAGCTCAAGGATACAACCAAGAGGAAGGTATCGACTACGATGAGACGTATGCTCCTGTTGCTAGACTAGAATCCATTCGGATGCTTTGTGCTTTTGCTAATTTTCAAAACTTTAAATTATTTCAAATGGATGTGAAAAGTGCTTTCTTGAATGGTTTTATTAAGGAGGAAGTTTATGTGAAACAACCTCCTGGCTTTGAAAATCACAAATTTCCCGACCACGTGTTCAAGCTAAAGAAAGCGCTTTATGGCCTCAAACAAGCCCCCAGAGCTTGGTATGAAAGGCTAAGTAGCTTCTTACTTGAGAAAGGTTTTTCAAAAGGGAAAATTGACACTACACTGTTTATAAAATCTTTTAAAGACACTATTCTGTTGATTCAAATTTATGTTGATGATATCATTTTTGGTTCTACTGATGAAACCCTCTGTCAAGAATTTGTCAAATGTATGCAGACAGAATTTGAGATGAGCATGATGGGAGAGCTCAACTACTTTCTTGGTCTACAAGTGAAACAAATGGCTAATGGAACTTTCATCTGCCAATCGAAGTATACCAAGGACATGCTGAAGAAGTTCGATCTTGACAACGTTAAACCAATCAGCACACCAATGGCTACTTCAACCAAACTCAAACCAGATGAGAGCGGCAAACCCGTTGATCAACGTAAGTATCGAGGTATAATAGGAAGCTTACTCTATTTAACTGCTAGTCGTCCCGATATCATGTTCAGTGTTTGCCTATGTGCTAGATATTAAGCTAATCCTAAGGAATCACACATGACCGCGGTTAAGCGTATCTTTCGATACCTTAAAGGTACGGTTACAGTGGGCCTATGGTATCCCAAGTCAACATCATTTGATCTTATTGGTTATTCCGATGCTGACTTCGCTGGATGCCAGGTCGACCGTAAAAGTACGAGCGGCACGTGTCATTTATTAGGAAAAGCTTTAGTCTCCTGGTTTAGCAAGAAGCAGAACTCAGTCGCACTATCCACAACAGAAGCTGAATACATAGCAGCTGGGCGTTGTTGTGCACAAATTCTGTGGATGAAGCAAACCCTTGAAGACTATAAGTTATCTTTTATGCATATTCCTATATTCTGTGACAATACAAGTGCCATTAATTTGACTAAGAACCTGTCTGCCACTCACGCACTAAACACATTGAGATCAGACACCACTTTTTGTGTGATCATCAGCAAAATGGCACGATTAACTTAGAATTTATCGACACTGATCATCAGCTAGCAGATTTCTTTACTAAGCCATTATCCGAAGAGCGCTTCAATTTCCTATGTCGTGAACTCGGAATTTTGGATGAAGCAGTTATAAGTTGAGACTCGCCTGCGTAAATATCGAGTATATTTTGATTCTTTTACGACAAATTTGGTATGGGTACAAGCCGAAAGGGTCCTTCTGACAACAAGGTGTAAAAGCCTAAGCGACACGGTGCACTAGTCCTCAGGACTACCGCTAGCTGGGATCCGGCCCCTGCAGCTAACCCATGGCAAATTTGAAATATTGAATTACAATATATTTCCTTGTTTATTATATGGTTTGTTTCGACTTAATACTGTCTAATTACTACATTCTAAAGTTCATTCTGACTTTTGAGTACCTCTCTATGTACTTCATTGATTTCATCAAACTTTTATCCTCAACCATCACTTTTCTTCAACACTTAACCAATTTTTTTTTATCTTTCAGCCTGTTTTCTGTTCTGGACCACTAATCCAGAACTCGGGCCGAACTCTGCCCTTAACAGAGTTCGAGCCGAGTTCGGTCCAATTGCTCCAGCGTCGGGATCTGGCTCTGCCGTTGGATCATTTTAGATCCAATGGTCAATATTTTATCCGACCAAAGACAAACCCCTTTTGTATTTCGGGATTCCTTCTCTTTCCTCCCATATTTCCTTCTTCTCCACCTCTTCAACCTTCTTCCTTCCAAACCCTAACCCTAGTTCTTGATCTAGAGAGCTCTATTTCTTCTCAAAATCAAGGGAAAGGGGTTTTTCAACATTCTCTTCCACTGTTTGGTATTATTTTCAGGTATAACTCTCTCTTTCTATCATTTTCAAGTTCTCCTATTTCTTTGCAAATGGCATCTCGCTTGTCCAAACGAGGGAGAAGGACTCGACATGAGGGAGCTTCCTCTTCGGTTCCTCCTCCTCCGATTGAACAAGTTGTTGAACAACACCCCATTCATCCGTTGTTCAATCCGCCGCGTCCCGATGACCCTAATACATACGACGACCGTCTATTTGTGTCGCTAGACGCCTCTAATGAATGGTTTAGCAATTTTAGGACTCGTCCGGTGTTTGGGGGCCATCCCATCAATTTTATAATATTTTCTCAATATGAATCTTTATTTCGTGATCTTTGTTTGGATGAACTAGTTGCTTCCAACTTTGTCATTTACCGTAGCGCAATCCAAATGTTCTACTGTAATCTGACTTACGATGCTACCCACATCTATTCCCGGGTTGATGGCATTAACATTGCCTTCAATGATTCTGAGTTGGGAGACTTTCTTGCTCTCCCGGATCTTGATGTGTGGGACAAGCTTGTGGAAGCACGTCAACTTCAATTTGTTGGCGATACTTCCCTTGAAGGATTCAAGGAGGATTTATGTGCTCCTAACGTAAGTCCTCGCAAGCTAAAGGCCAAGCATCTCACCCCCTACTTTTATGAACTTCATCGCATCGTGTTCAATACTATCTTACCAAAAGCTGGTTCAACTGATGAAGTTACCTACTTTGAGATCTCTGTTTTATATCACCTTCATTTTTGTATCCCCTTCAATCTTCCTAGGACAATGATGGACTGGATGATAAATTGTAGGAAGAAACCAAGAGCTTTGGTTTATCCTTTATACCTTCCTATGGTTTTTTGTGCATTCATCATTCCTATTCATGACTGTCCGTTCTTGCCTGCTCCTGCTTTCCTGTCCAAGGCACGACGTACTCAAGCAGTCGTCGCCTCTCCTGAGGCTTCTGAGCATTCTGATGATGAGGAGCCAGACGCCCCTCCACTCGGTCAGGATGCACCTCCTCCACCTGCCACTCTTGACTCTATCCAGACCATGCTCCAGGATCGTTTCGACTTAGAGGACGATCGGTAGGGTCAGATGGACTACCGCACTATCCTACAGATGAGTGCACTCAGCAACTCGCTGCATGATATTCGGTACTCCATGTCCCATCATCCTACTATGCCCATTCCCATGCAGCGGGATCCCGATCGTGAGGGCTATCGCATTGATGATCCGTGGGTCATGCGTTACCTGGATCCGGGTGCTGCTTTTGTGGATCCCAGACGTTCTGACACTCCTGGACCATCTCGTGCTCCGTGATGGAGATTGGCTACTATCTGCTGCTGCTGCTGCTGCTGATGATGACATTAGTTGATGCATTTTCATTTCTAGTTAGTTAGTTTCAGTTTTATGTACTTGGATGCTTTTAAACTCTGGTTGTATGTTTGACATTTGGTTATGACACTTTATGCTAGTACTTCTTTTGATTATTTCTATACTGTTTCTTCTCTGCTTGGTATGGTTGTATTTACTATTAATTGTCTACTGCAGTTTTCTTTTATTATTCATTTCTCTGCAGTCTATATTGCTAACTGCCAAAAGGGGGAGAACTATGTATATTCTGCCTGGATATATATGGCTGGATATACTTGTTTGGTATCAGATCCTATCTTTTCGTATTTCTGTGCTTGTTTGTGCTTTTTGGAAGATATTATACAGGTTTCATGCACTATTTACGGGGGAGCTATTGCTTCTAGCTCAACACCGTTCACTGATTACGGGGGAGCTATTACATTCTAGCTCGGCATCAAGTATGGGGGAGCTATGTTGCTATAATCAACTGTGTCCAGGTATGAATATTGAATATACATATATTATTTTGTCAATTATCAATATGGGGAAGATTGTTGACACAAAGTCACATTCAACCAAATATTGACTACATTGACTAAATAATATCTGTATTAATTCAATACGACACACGACTTCTGCATAACAGTTCAAGACAGACGACAGCTCAGTCTCCGGCTCTCAGTGTGTTTTCGAGTCTGTATTTTATATTTTCATTGAGTCTAGACTTGTGTACTCTGAGTCTTGCTGAGCTCTTGACACTTAGTCTACAGCCTACCCAAAATCCCAAGCTCCACTGAACCAAACACTGCCCAAAAATCCCCTTAAAACCACTCTGTGCTCTGGAGACAGAGTTCGGGCCGAACTCTGCCTCCACACAGAGTTCGGGCCGAACTCTGTCCCCTAGAAATCAGGAACCCTAATTTTAGGGTTAGCTGGTTGCTAGTTGTCCAACGGCCAAATTTTTGAATTTTCCTACCCGAATTATGGCCGAATTCTGCCTATAAAAACACTATAAATAGGGCATGAATTCTCTCATTCCAATCCATCCAATCTTCTTTTCTCTTCTCTCTTATAAGCTCAAGTAAGCCATACCCTTCCCATCTACTAGCCACAAGCCTCCTAAGTGTCGAGTGCTCAGCATCTCTCAGTTAGGATTCTTGTGCAAGAGTCGAAGAAGTCGCTTGGACAATTCCAAGCAAATCGCCACTGCGATCATCTGTTAGAAGTTGACGTGCTCTTCTGAAGAAAAGGCACGGGTTGCAAACTACTATTTCACAAATAGTGGATTTAATCCTGAGCTAGAGTTCTCAGGCCTGGACTAGTCCTCCACGAGGGAAACCAGGTTAAAATCGCTGTGTTTGCGTATGCTCTTTTGCTCTTCATTTATTTTCCGTACTTTACTCTGATTATTTATTGTTGGTGAAAGAGTTATTTTTAATTGGCTATTTTTCTATATAAACTCTATTCACCCCCCTCTAGAGTTGCCAAACTGTTCTTCACATGTTTCCATAATCACATTATTATATATCATATATAGGGAAATAGGTACATGTGCTTGTGGGTGTCTAGGTGTATATAGACAGGTAATCTTGTGTGTGTGCAATTGTGTGTGTGCTAACATGTGGGTAATGTGACAATATGTGATAGCTAAAATTGAAATAGGAAAACAGTTGCATACATTAGTTGCAATTGGTATGAGTGTGTGTGTGTTAGGCACTTGTGTGTGTGGATGTGATAAGAGGGTAGTCAACAAGTGAGGGGCTGTGTGGGGTGAATTGGGGACTGTCATGGACAGTCATATGGCTAAAATCTGGACTGTTTTGGACATCCAACAAAGGTTGTTATGGGGGTGTAAAGGGCTGAACTTCAAGGACTGTTTTGTGGGGCCAATGACAGGTTTTAGGATGCCAAAGGGGCTAATATGTGGTAGCAATGGAGTGGGTTTATGGACAGTTTTTAGGACAGCATGGGTAGGTGTGTGGACTGATTTCAGGCACTTGGGGACATATATTTGTGTTCAGGTGTGTGCATTAAAATAGAAACCTGTGTATGTGTGTGAGAACCTGTGTGACTGAGTGACAGGAAATAAGTGTTAGCAGGACATGTGCCAGTGTCAATAGGAACATACAATGTGTGGACTGTAATACATGTGAGGGAGATCATAAAATAGTGTGTAGTGTTCATAGAAACATAGGGTATTAGAGTGTAAACCTGTGTTCAGTGTTCTCAGGTTTTAAATTCCAACTTGACAGTTCAAACAATGTAAATCCAAACATACACAAGGAAATTTCGAAGAACAATATTTACCACTGGTTCTCATTCAAAACCCCCAATCAATTCTCCACATGAAACCAACAATTATACTTAGTTTTGTGTGTGTGTGGCATGTAGGGTGAGTGACTAAGTGTGTGTACACAGTTTAACACAAATTCAGTTCACAGTTTAGTCCTAAATTAACATTCAGTAAAAGGGGAAGAATTCAGTTCTCATTTCACATAATCTCAGGTTAACATTAACTCAGTTATTCATTCAACAATTTAACTCCTATAAACCTTCAACTAAGATTTGAATCTCAGGTTAACTAGCCCTGTGCAACTCAGAATCAGTGAGAACTTCACAGTTTAAAACATGCATCAATTTAACATTCAAAAGTCAATTTCGAAAACCAAGGCCTAACACCAACATAAGCCATCATTGTAGTGATCCATTACATATATATAAGATTCAAACATGAAATTTTTAACAGGGAAAAATCAGTTTACACAGGGATTTAAATTCAGAAATTACAACTAGAATTTATGTATCAGTTGACTTTAACAGTCCACTCCATACTCGAAATCTCATTCCATAATCAATCAACTAAATCAAACATGTAAAACGCATCTAACATGAACCAATAAACATGTAGGAATAACAGTGATACTTAAAAACATCAATTTAAATGGGTTAAAATGAAATGAACTCAGGAATAAAATAGTTCAGTTAAGAGGGTATCAGTCCAAAATAGGAATCAATGATTCGACCCTAAATTCCATCACAAAAATGACAAACAGTGGTTGTTAAATAGTGTAGCATGTGTACACGTGTCTTGAGTGTCCTTATGTGTCCAGAATACATGACATAGGCGTGTCCAACATGTTGCAAACACATGGGGTGCACCCAATGTTGCACAGTGTCGTACACACGTGCACGTGTCCGTAGAACACGACACGCGACACATAGGGTCTCGTGGTCATGCCCACGTGTAGCCCACATGTCAGGCTGCACATAGGACCCAACACGACACGACCACATCGTGTCCAGAGTGGACACGACTCGCGTATCAGTACGCGATTCAGACTGAACGCGCGTGCGTGTAAGACCAGTGCGCGAGTCCTGGCGTGTCCGATACGACGCCGCTGGACACGTGGCTTGGGGGACAGGTTCGCAGACACTGCCCCCTCCTCTCAGTCCAAGCACGGTCGCCACGTAGCCTGTGCATTGAGTACGAGGCCACGAGCAGCAGGGAAAACCTTAGCCGCACGCGAGGCTGTGTCCACGCCATCGTACAGACACGACACGACACGACACGGAAATGTGTTCAGAACATTGAAAATGTGTAAGCGACACAAAAACCTAATTTTCTATTCAAACAAAATCAGAAATTATGAACGAAATGCCCACTGTGGCAGTGGGCATTTTGTCGAACACCTACGAATGCACACTGATACGTGTCCGATACGGACACGTAAAGGACACGAAACCTAGCAAAACCTATACCAACAGTTAGAGGACACCTAGGGCTTCCTATCCATGCCTGGAAACTAAAATTTTATGGAGGGAATGAAAAGTTACCTAGGTGTGTACTTCCTCAAGGAAAGCTTCAAAATGGAGGATCCTTCTTGCAAGCCCCCAAGCTCCAAATTGTCCCAAATTCGAGAATAACCTCCATGAACAGTAGGGAAATGAAATTTAGATTACTATGGAAGAAGTTTGAATGAAAAAGGAATTATATTGATCAAAATAGGGAAGGGTTTCTAAAGAGACAAACCTTGTTCTTGAAAAGAAAGAGAATGAACAAGGAGGTAATAATTTGGGAGGGATTAAATAGGCACACCTAGGGTTGTGGGCTGGCCATTCTTGGGTTTAGGACCCCATCCAATGGTTACCCTCACATCATGTCAAATCGATGGCTAGGATGGAACCTAGGTTTCAATGCTAGTCTCAACTAACTAAAACTAGCTAGTCTAACTTGATCATTCTAACCAATGACTAGTCATGACTAGTCCAAGCTAACTAACCCTAGTCTAGGCCATGTCTAATCTGGGTTAGGACTAAACTTCTAGGTTAAGGACTAACATAACACACAACAATATTTAATTAATATTAAATTCACAGAAATTCCCATAAATCATAATAAATTCAAATAAATCCTAAAATGACCAAAGTACCCTCTAGGCTAAAATGTACTAATTAAACATCCTAATCACATGGCTAGGCTCTAGGATAGACAGTCTCTACGGTTACACTAGCCAAACACCAAAATCATAAGTCATGATTTAAATAGTTTTAAAATGATTAAAAATCACTAAAAATTATATTAAAATTTAAATACCATAATTAAATAAATTAAAATATAAAATTACAAAATTACCCTCATTTTAGAAACTGGGTGCTATATTGGGGGCTTTAACGATCTTTTGGTCAAATGGGGCAGAGCCTCGCACGGACACCAGATCGTTGCAGCTGCCATCATTTGGGTCATGTGGAAGAACCGTAAAAAAATCAGATACGAGGGTCACCAATATACTCTAAATCAACTGATCAGGGAGGTTCTCAGGCAGACGTTCAAAATCAAGAGATACTACAAGCACGTCAGGGAGAGTTTCTGGTTATCCTTGGTCAACTAAAGTTTTTGGGGGTATGCAGGGGGTTCACCCCGGCCACCTATTTTGCTTCCATTCTTTTTGCGCTTACTATCCATAAAATTTTGACTAAAATTATGTAAACCCCCTAATTTTTACTATGATTTTTTTTATATAAATTTGGTTTGATTTTGTTTGCATATTATACAACGCGCGCGAATTTGCGTTTTCAGATTTGCTCGTCGAGTACGAATATGTGCGAGGTACATATTTTTAGAAAAATATTTTGATTATAGATTTTTATAGTTTCCAAATAGTATATACAATACTAGAAAAATAAGTTTTATAAAAAATATTATTTGCATACGAGTACATGAAATTAGTTCACGTATGAATTTTTGAAATTATTTAAGTATTTTATTTCAAATTATTAAAAATGTATTTCTGAATTTATTTCATATTCATGTTCAAATAGTTATGGTGATTTTTGAAATAATAATTATTATTATACTTTACAAAAATTTAAATTTGAAAATTTATTTGATTTAATATTTAATTAAATATGGCTATTTAAAATTTAGAAAAAGATTTCGTTTATTTTTGATAGCCTTAAATTTTAAGATAGGAATTAAATTTGGATGGGATTTGAATGGATATATTTTGATTTAATTTAAATTACTAAATGAATTACCTAGCGGGTTTTAAATTCTTCCTGATCGTTATCAAAGTCGGAGTTCCACCCCTATATATAGGGGAGACTCCCATTGTTTCCTCCATAAAAAAATTACTCCACAATATTCCTCCACCACAACCAAACATGAGTGCATTGTGTCCATGTCCCCTCCCGTCCCTATCTTATTCCATAGTTTACAACTATACTACATCCTCCTCCGTGTCGACAATCTGACACATACAACCAACATAGGACAAATCCTAGTCTATTCCTTAACACATCCAATCGGCCTTCCCTCCGTTACCGAGACAAACCATCCCCGACCTTCCTGTTGCTACCCATCCCGACCCTGTTTCTCCGACTGTCGCACCTGCGACCAGCCTGTAGAGGCATGAAATTTCTGGCGTATCTACTATGCACCCTAGAACAAACATGCGCCGATAGTTCAATACAGCAGAAAATAGCAAGAGATAGCCAACATAAAAAGAGGCTCTTGACTAGAGACTATTTTTTTTACATAAAAGACCCTTTACAGAAAGTGAAAGAAAGTCTAAAAATAATAAGGTGTATTGAAAAAGCTGCTGTGCAGGCGCATCAGCTAGGCGCATCAAGACAACAGCTACAAAGGCGCATCACTCCAGCGTCGCAATCAGGCGCGTCGTCTCAGTGTCTCATTCAGGCGCATCACGTTGATGTCTCAGTATAGGCGATTTACTTCGTCTCAAGTGTCTCAGCTAAATGAAGCAGTCCTTTGAACATAACGTGAGCGGGCGATCAACCCACTATAGCAGGAGGAAGATCTCTCCAAAGCCCAAGGAAGATGGGAGCACCACAATTTCGATCTGGGGCTCTTCCAGCATAACAAAGACGTGACGTGAATATCCCGATCTTTGGATACAACAGGCATCTTCGGCCTGCGTCGGGACCCCGCGATCCCGACTTTTGGATGTAACAGTCACCTTCATGAGTGCGTACGAAGACAGCTCGACGCATCTTCACCTTCGGAAGCATCTCGTCGACAGAACTACTCGAGCAAAGAGGTGCATCTCTACTCTGAGTAAACGGAAGAAAATGGGGAACAAAACCCTCTCCTTGCTTCTATTTATAGCTTGGACAAATCAGACCCATGCGCCAAGTGGTAGGCTCTCCAAATTCCGTATAATGAATGTACATTTATGGAATGAATCTGTCTTTTTGAAATCAGCCCAGTCAGCATGCACATTCAAAACATTCGGAACCCAACAGTCGGGCCTAGGTTGATGCACCGTGTGGCAGATCCCTGTGCCTCCTTCTGATGTGCCCAAAACAGAGATCGAGCCCATGCGCTCACGATCCGAGCATTTAATGCTGAGTGACAGGCTGGATAGAAGCCCATGAGTCTATCACATCGAGCATTTAATACTGCCAGACAGAGGCGACAACACGTCCCCCGAAGAGTCTCCAACCCTTAGTAGAAGACGAGGGGTCGATGACATTAGCACATCATTTTGTTTGGTCGGTCGAGCTGCCTTGCCACGTGGCCAACCAAAGCGCATGCACCACCACAGCCATGCGCCCAAATTTTTGCGTGCACCCCGAAGCCATGCGCTTGGACTCGCTCTTGATCCCTAAAGACAACAGCTAACGTCCTCTCCATGCGCCCAATCCTAGGCACATCTTGTCAGATTACTCTCCACCAAATTTGCGATCTTTGAGGGACGGACATACGCCACGTGTCCTTTGACTCAGTTCAGTCCACAAAGGGGTGCTAACCACCCAAGATCTCAGCAACCGAAGAATCCTCTCAACTGCCATGTGTCGGCTCTTCTACAGCCCATAGGTACAACATGAAGGATTCAATCCCCAAATCAGAACACATCGTCCATGTGCCTCCCTCAGCTCTAGCCACGTGGCGTTCCCACGTCCAGGCGCATCCGATATATGCACGCATGAGCAGCCAGCCTACAATCTATAAATAGAAGGATCATTCCTTCATCATAGATGCACACAAACAAGGACAGACGTATATACTCAGAGAGAAGTACCTCCACAGAGGCCAGAAGAGACACTTAACATCAGCTTCTCCTCAGAACGCTCTGGCATCCAGAGCAACCCAGACCTTCAGAGAATCTAAAATCGTCGTCAGATCGTCAACGGAGTCAACGCATTACCACTCGCTCTATCGACACAATACCCAGATAAAAACAAAGGTGTACTCCTAGGACTACATCTGAGTCCTACATTGTAATACTGTTCTGTTTGTGATTGAAATTATAATTCAAAGATTTTGATGGCAAACAAGCTGGCGACTCTGCTGGGGACTTCTTTCTTCTCCGATAAGAAAGTTGTGTCACAATCTGACGACGTGAAGGTGGGCTCCTCCCACAAGACATTAGTCATACGCCTCAATCAACAGGCGTATGAGGAGTTCATCTCTGAAGGCAGAGCAAGTCCTTCGAAGCGGCTGCCGAAGCCGAAGAAGACTCGCCAAGCCTGGATACGCAAGGTCGAGGTCCCTGGCACCATCACTGAAGGGGATACGCCGATGCAGCCTACCCTTTCTGCTGACGTCCTCAGTAGCCAGGATGCGCCCACGGGTGCGGCACATCTCTCGGGGAAACGTGGGGCTGGCCACATTCCCCAACTATCTTTTTCTCAGTCAAGAAAGATGCGTCGACAGAGCAGGGGCGCATCTAACGCCCCGTGCATTAACTCTGATGCGTCGCAAAAGGCTTCTGTCTTTGATAGACTCATTCACTATCATGGCGAGGATAATTTGGACTCTGAGTACTATACATCCCAGTGGGCTGGTACGAAGAAGTCTAAGTTAGCACGTGCCACGCGCCTCGAACATGCTATGCCGACAGTAAGTCAGAGGCATGCGCTCACAATCATGCACGCTGCCGATGGTAAGATGTACAAGGTTGACTCGGGTGCTTCTGTACCGCGAACAAGCCAACCTTCAAAAACTTTGTTTCACTTAGGCGTATCCACTACGCTTTCAACCAAACCGTTCGTGGCAAACTCTATGGTCTTGAACCCCTGCGCCTACATTGGTTGTACGTCTGAGGCTGGTTCAAACCACCCTTAATGTTGTTCCCCCACTACTGATCTGGGCATATCTTATGCGCTGGATCAGGGCGTGCAGCATTCACTTGATCATTCCGGCGATTGGCCTTGCCATGAGCCTAATAGGGGTGTAAAGGTGGCTCTCTCTTCTAACGATTTGCATAATGTGATCATTCACAAACGCCGATCAGGAGAGTCGACCGACAAGAACAATACGCCCCTCACAGGGCACACCTGTGCTGTAGTCACCATCAACTGTTGTTGCAAGACAGCAGTCCCACCATAAAGGCAGTCTGTGTTCCAGCGACTGCAATAGTCAATACCCCTCCGATGTCGCCTCGGGAAGAATGTGTCGATTAAAGAGGAGCCGAAATTAAAGGTTGCTTCTTGCAACGTAGTCTCTAACTCCTCATCAATCCAAAAGTCAACTAGCAGCTCCTCGACCTCGTCCTCATTCAATAGCCAGCCGAGGAAGACCAAGGTGACTGTCCCGTCCCCAGGAGTGTTTGAAGGCACCCGGGCAAGAAAGAAGATTTCAGAGGAAGTAATAGCTGGGGGTAGTTAAGCCCATGTTGATCCTCATCCCAAAGACGAAGATATCCTCCAGAGCATAACTGGAGGAAGCCAGGATGAAACTCCAGGAGAAGTGACTCTTTTACAGGAGAGCAAGGCTGAAAGTGAAGCTTCAACCGATCCATCCACTTCCAGTCACGTCATGACAGTATACATGACAGGAGGTGGTGATACGGAGTCGGATGCTCCGCCAGCAGATCTCGTTCGGCACATGGATACTTTGGAGGGGGAATCAAAACCCTCTCTACCTCCATGCAAACACTGACTCAGGCAGTGTTTGAGATACGGTCAGCTTTGGCCAGGGCACCTTCCACCAATCCTGACCCAGGAGCCAACGGGGAATCAAGTGTGCCCCTTCAACGGGCATCCTTGAATATCGATTGTCGCAAAGCACCTCGGGTATCGGAACCTTCGAATGTACAACTCCAGACTGTACCACCTTCTCCGACTCCCAGCTCTACGGAAGACATGGTTGAGATGATCATGGATTTGCTTGAATGCTTCGAGTCAAAGAACAGAGAGGAGGAGCGCTAGAAGATGGGGATCCCGTAACCATACCCCCTCGAATGGAACAAAGTGGTCTATCCTCCCAAGTATAAACTACAAACATTGACGCCATATGATGAAAAGGACTCTCCACGTCGTTATCTGACGTACTTTCAGTCTCAAATAGGATATCTCTCGAAGGAAGACGTGCTACTCACCAGCCTGTTTGTCGGGGCATTAAAAAGAGTGGCTTACGACTGGTACTGCAGTCTCCCTGACAATTCTATATCCTCCTTTGATGACTTGACATGCCTCTTTCTCGATCGTTTCTACGACGGAGGGAAAGACATGACGGTGGCATCCCTTATAGAAGTACGTCAGACGAAAAAAGAGACCGTTCGAGCATTCATCGAACGATTCTGACAAGCCTGCTTGAGACTGCCCTCGGGTATGCCAGAACATGCAATCCTCTCCTCCTGCAGCATAAACATGTTTTCTGTGGTTAAGCTCTGGCTCAACTATACTCCTTCTCCCGACTGGAGATTATTAATTATTGAGGCCGAAGCAGCTGAAAAGAAGGCATGTAATGCTCGCCTTTTGGGAGTCAGTTTCCCTGCCTTTGAGGACAAGGAAAAACGGTCTGCTACCGGCAACCTTGGACGTGAGACGAAGAGGAAGCAGGCGTTGACTGTCAATACTTGTAAAAGCGCACAAGTACCTACACAAAAGCCTTCGCTTGTACCGAGGCCAAAGGAGGTCTACTCCTTCAACGATGAAGACACCTTGTAACTCTTCGAGATGTTGAAGCAGGGTGATAAAATTAAATTATCGGACCCGAAGCATCCCGACGAGGTTGGAAGAGTTGACAATCCGAGGTACTGTCACTACCATCGATTTGTCAGACATCCAACTCAGGACTGCTACGTCCTCAAGAATTACATCCAGCGCATGATCAATGCGAATGTCATCTCTGTCGATTACGAGAAGAAGATAGTCTCGGCCAACCTGGTGTCGCTCCAATTCGGCACCTTGCCGCCAACCACAGCACAAGATGGCGTCATCCCCATCCCAAAGGTTACAACGGAGATGGTCAACCTACCACCTACCCGTGACAACATGAGTGGACTCATACCACTTACCACATCTCGGGGAGAGATCGTATGGGTTTACCCAGACCTCGTCTTTGAAGTTACTCAACCGGGGGTACGCTCTGCCTCCAAAACAAAAGGCAAGAAGACCAAGTCTTGTTGCATGGACTCTTCCTCCACGGAAGATGCACTTCCTGTACAAATACGTTCGCAGTAGAACGCCCAACCTGACGAAGCTGCCGTCGAGATGGTGCCTCCCTGTACCACCCCTGCTGCCCAGGAAGGGGGTCCATCCAGATCTCCAGCAGCCAATAAACAGAAGCACGTAGAGGCCCACTTCGACAAGCCTTTGCGAAGAGAAAATGCTTCGGGGCTAGCCAAGCCCCACAACTTTGACATACTGGTGCAACTTGCCGGTACTTCTGCCCGCTTATCTCTGTTCGAGCTCCTTCGTCTTTCCGAAGACACCCGCGAAGCTCTCTGTGAAGCCTTAAAAGATGCTGAGTCCTTCATCAGTCAGGTTAAGCAGCCTGAGGATATCCCAACAATATGTGTGCACTGCCATTGTACGGAGGTGGTCATCTCCAACATAACCTTCACCCAACAAGACATGCTGCTCAAGCACAACCGGCACAACAGGCCGCTGTATTACACAAGGTATATGGGTTCCATCAAGGTGAAGCAAATTCAGATTGATCTAGGGTCTTCCCTCAGTATCATCCCTAGGACTCTGCTCTCAACACTGGGGATCCTGATGTATCGTCTGGAGCCTTCTAACACTACAATCAGCGGTTTCAATGCCAGCAGAAGTGAACCGCTGGACAAAATTTGACTGAAATGTCATATCGGTAATCTCTGAACTGAAGTGACCTGCTAAGTCGTGGACGCCGACATCAACTACAACCTCCTGCTAGGTTGCCCGTGGCTGCATGAGTACATGGTGGTGCCGTCTACACTCCACCAAAGCATGAAGTACGTGTCCACTAACAACATCATACGAACAGAGTTTGTGGACATTGACCCTTTCAAGGGGGTCGAAGCCTACTTCACTAATGCTAGCTTATACAAGTCGCTTAATGAAGGGGAAGCCAATGATGCTGATGACGAAGCAGAAATGATGGCAGAGACGGACGTGGAGGCAGAGATGATTCCCAACGCTCCTCTGAAAATTTGACTCAAAGGAAAACCGCCTCAAACGCTGCCTCCCATGGCAATCAAGTTACCTGGAAAAGCATCGACTTCTCTAGGTAGAACATCCACCGAAGCTCCCTTGAAGATACAGCTCAAAGGAAAATCTCCTCAAATGTCGGCTCCCCTTGTGGCAAAACTACAGGGGAAGGTACCGGTCACCAAAGGCGCAGTTGAGGCACCCCTGAAGGTGCGTCTTAGAGGCAAGCCTCCACGATCTTCAACCTTATTCAGGCTGCAAGAGAAGGCCCACATAGCCCTCTCAGAGCCCAAGGTCAAGTCTGTGATGAGTTCTCCCGAACTAGCCCCAGTGCTCACAGATGAAGAGTTAGGAGAATACATATCTGCTGACATAGATGCACCTTTTCTCGACAATGTAATCCTACGAGACAAAATCTCGTATTTTATCAATAATAGAGTGTCTTTTAATTATTCTAGTCTTCCATATTGGAATGCCATGTATACACTAGATAACGTTCTACGGTCATTACAAACACAAATAACGACCGTCAATCATGTAAATCGAGTAGTTCCGTCCTAAGGAGTCTGTTTTATAGTCCCACCACAGAACCAGGACGAAGAACCCATCATCTTCGACAAAGTCGAGGGTCATCAAGACCTCCCGCCACTCGAGCCAGAACCAGATATCGACAGGATACAAGTCTATCGGTACACGGACAAGGCAAAGTACCTCATCCAAAAGATGGGTTACGATCTGAAAAGCAACAAGGGCCTGAACTACGGCAAAGGCCGGCGTCTTCCCCTCTGACTCCCAACACCTGAAGGAAAGTCGCAGGACTACTATCATCGTACTCGACGGGAGGTGGGCTATGTCACACCACCGGCAACTCCAGAGAGTTCAGAAACGGAAGAAGTGGAACACTCTCATTCATCTGAAGCATCAACTTAAGATTCTGATACCAGTATCGGCCCAATCTTCAGAAATGTGCTATCAGTCAACATGGCATCTGCACAATCTTGAGAGGATGAAGACGATGACCAAATGCCAGAATTCTTTGAGGAAGATCCTTGGGTTCAATGCCTAGGAGCGCAGTGGGAGTCTCGTTTTGAATTACGCGAACCACCTACCAAAGACGAAGTCGAGCAGATCGACCTTGGGGATGGGTCTTATTTCAAACCTATCTTCATCAGCAAGAGTCTAAATGGAAGAGACCGGGAGTCTTTAGTCCAATTGGCCAAAGAATATATCGACGTCTTCGTTTGGAGCTACGAAGATATGCCGAGACTTGATCCCCAGATCGTGATGCATAGACTTAACATCTTACCTGATGCCAACCCTATACAGCAGCAACAATGACATTTTCGTCCTGACATCATAAAAGCTATTGATCAAGAGGTAGACAAACTCCTGAGCAGCGGGTTCATTCGTGACGAGCAACATCCGGATTGGATGGCCAATATTGTCCCTATCACCAAGAAGAATGAGAAGATACGAGTCTGCATCAACTTCAGGGATCTCAATACTGCTTATCCGAAAGACGAATTCCTGCTTCCAATCACTGACGTAATGATCGACAATACATGTGGCTTCGAACGCACGTCTTTCATGGACGGGTATTCGGGCTACAACCAGATCAAAATGTTCTCCAATGACGCAAAACATACGTCATTCAGGACTCTAAAAGGGGTTTTCTGCTACATAGTGATGCCCATTGGTTTAAACAACGCTGGTGCTATCTACCAACGATCTATGAGTACCATCTATCGTCAACATCTACGCAAAATAGTTGAATGCTATGTTGATGATATCGCCGTCAAGAGCCGTCTCAAAGGTAATCGCTTACAAGACCTAAAGACAGTCTTCGATCTCATGCGAGCGCATCAACTCAAGATGTACCCTGCTAAATCCTTCCTTGGAGTTTCTAGCAGAAAGTTCTTGGGCTTCATATCACGGCGAAAGGCATTCATGTCGACCCCGAGAAGATCAAAGCCATCCTTGACATGGGATTTTACTCGAAGATCCAAAAGAAGCTGCATCAATTAAGAGACGATTATTTCCATTCTATTATGATTCATCTTTACATATGTTATGTCATCGTTCATATGATGGACTCTTGCTACGTTGTCTCTTAGAAAGTGAAGCCAAACAAACACTCCGAGAAGCTCATAATGGTGTTTGTGGTGCTCATCAACCAGGTCCAAAATTATAAGACCGCATTCGAAGAATGGGGTATTATTGGCCTTCTATGATAGCAGATGCTGTAGACTATGCCAAAAAGTATAAAGCATGTCAGATTCATGCTGATTTTATTCATCAACCTTCTGAATTCCTACATCCTACAGCAGCCTCTTGGCCCTTCGAAGCTTGGGGTATGGATATCATTGGTCCGATTAACCGTCTTTCTGTTAAAGGACATCGGTTTATATTGGCTATAACCGATTACTTTTTTATGTGGGCAGAAGCAGTTCCCCTTGCTGAAGTGAAAACATTTAATGTGATTAGCTTCATTAAACACCATGTCATTTATCGCTTCGGGATTCCTCGACGGATAATTCATGACAATGGACCATAATTTGCCAGTCAGGTATTTTATCGGTTTTGTGATCAGAATAGAATTTAAAATCTGGCTTCTACGACTTATAATCCAGCTGCTAAGGGTTTAGCCGAAGCTTTCAACAAGACGATCATCAAACTTCTCAAAAAGTTTGTCTTTTCTAATAAACGTGATTGGAATAAGAAACTTGGAGAATATTTATGGGCTTATCGAACAACAGTCCGAACTCCTACTGGTTTTACACCATTTTTACTAGTTTATGGATGTGAGGCTGTCCTTCCATTAGAAATCCAGATTCCATCTCTTCGAATAGCCATTGCTAATGAGCTAACTGTAGAGAATAATGATCGCTTACGACTCCTAGAACTTGAAGGATTGGACGAGAAGCGTCTTCAAGCACAACAACATATTGAGCTATATCAAGCCCGTATATCTCGATCTTTCAATCGTAAAGTTAAAGAGAGGGTATTCAAGGTTGGCGAGCTGGTATTAGCTATTCGAAGACCGATGGTGATGACTCATAAAAGCAAAGGAAAATTCCAAGCAAAATAGGAAGGCCCTTATGTAATTGAGACCGTGTTTTCCAATGGCGCCTATCGGTTATCAAAGCCCAATGGAGATCTACTCATGATGTCGATCAATGGCAAATTTCTTAAGAAGTACTATGTATGAAAAATAGAATGAAAATAAAATCTCTTTTATTATTATTTTTGTTCAGAACAAAGGATTAAGGACGAGGACCACTGCCTTCCTTATTGAATACATAGTCAGCCAATGCATCGAAGGCATCGTTGCCTGAGTTCACAAAAAACTTGCAGGCAGCCATCCTCAGCACCTCTTCTTCAGGAGTTTTCCCTGGCTCTACTACGAAAGCGAGGATGTCTTGTGGTGGCTTGGGCGTAGAAGAGCTTTCGTCTATTTCGGTTAGGCCTGAAACAATTGGCTCAACGGGGCACGTCTCGATGACGTCTTCAACCTTCATGGTGACTTCGGTGTTTTGCAGCACGTCCTTGGAAGACATTTTCGATAGAGGAGTGGAAACAAGGATAAAACTTTATAAAAAGTTCTCATCTATTTATAGAAGAGAGCTATTAATGAACCGGTCTTGGAAATTGAAAGCAACTTTTCATTCCCGAAAAGACCTGTTCATTCATTACATCAGATTCATCCATTTAATTGTGGAATTGAATTGACCTTCTCTTTTTCCTAAAGAAACGTTGGTTCATTCATTCTTTCATCGATATTGACGTATACTCTCAGTGAATTCTGTCTTCTTATTTCCCCAGCTACCAATGTTTGGTTAAACTGATTACTTGTCTCCTCGGAGAGAAATTTTAATCTTCTATCTTATTAGTTGATTAAAAAAAATTGGATTTGTTATTTATCATGTTATCATGACCTCTGAATAAATATTAAATCTGCTTGTATTTCCTATCTATCATGTTCATTTGGCCTCTGAATATATATTAATCTATTTTTTTTGAGTTGTTATGATCTATCATGTCCATATTACCTCTGATAGTATTATATACTCTAAACAAAAAATAAGATTTTATTATCTATCATGACCATATTACCTCTGGATAGATACAATTTATTGAGTTTCGAAGACTTATTATGTCCATATTACCTCTGATAAGTATTTTCTATCTCATGCCTATTGTTTAATTACAAGATAAATGATAGGGTCACAAAATAAATATTTTATTCATTTCTTGGATAAGATAAAAGGTTACAAAAGCTTCTTATTTGCCTACGGCGGAGCATATATATCTTTCAACAATTTTTGGAGTTCGGCCAGGCGCCTATCACGAGAGCTCAATACCTTCTTGGTCGCTTCAGCATGACGAGCTTCGAGAGTACAAATATGAGAAAGTCTAGCGAAGCTGATTATCAGATTATCCTTGGCTTCATCAAGGGTCTTGATAGTTGATTCAGCTCCGTAGGCCTGTTCTTCTAAAATAGAGCCTTGAGAAAGATGCTTATTCTGAGCCGCGATCATCTGTTCCTTCTCTGTCTTTAAGCGAGCCAATTCAGCCTCAACTTCTTCGATTTTATCATTTTGCTGCTGAATCTCTTGGTTTAAGGTGTCATAAGCTGCTCTATGACCATCTAGCTCGGGCTGTATTCCAGCTACAAAGGCTTTCTCTCTGGAAACCTTTATACTATAATCATGGAGAGCTTCATTATATCTTGTCTTCCGATCAAGATAATCAGCCGTTAAGGCGTCATACCCTTCTTGTATGAGACTTTCAACAGTCTCGCTTGACAACTTAAGATACTCTCTGATGGGCTGTTCAAGACCCTCCACAATTTTCTCTAATGCTGCTGCTCTCCCCGTATCATTGAACATAGCAACATTTTTGATGGTAAGAGCCATAGACGCCTTCAAGCTCTCATAATTGAGGCCCTTATTCAGGACCATCTTGATTAGGGTCGCCAAACTTTTATAAAAAGTTTCGGTATGAATCTCAACTAGGAGATTCATTTCTATGCTTGAACTTGGCGTTGCGGCAATATCTACTAGGTCTCTTCTTTGGAGACTAGGAATAGATGCTGTTGGTGTGACAACAGATTGAGATGAAGCCGTTGTTGTTACTATTGTCACAACCAGTTGATCCCTAAGAGCTTCAGGGGTTGTGTCTTCAATACTTACAGATGTAGTTGCTCTGATAGTAGGTTGAGATGAAGCCAATATTGTTACTGCTACCATAGTCAACTGGTTCCCAGCAGCTTCGGGAACAATGTCTTCAATATTTGTTACTCTAGCCGTTTCTGGAGCTGAAACTACTAGAGTTTCGGTGGCGGTGATAGGTGCGGGTAGAATGACGGTGATGGCAGCTGATTCAAGTTCAGGCATACTTGTCACGACCCGTACCCTGAAGAGGGGCACGAGCACGTGGTTACGTCCAGCCTACGCCGTAGTATCGACGGTAGAACGCTGTACATAGGGTCTGTAAATACTACGACTAAAACCAGATAAATGCACCTGTACAGTATATACACTCCAAATAGAGGTTACATAGCAATACAGTCTCAATCACATATATCAAACTAAGGTAGATAGCACGGAAGGAAAATACGATAGAATAAACAGGAAATGAGTCCAAGATCCATAAGTCAGAGCTATACACAAAATATCTATGGTCTCAGAAAATATATAATAGATACTACAACTGACAGTGCTAGCTGGCTCGCAGGCCAGGCAAACCTAACTAGCTAAGCTACTCAGGGTGAGCAAAATCCAGTGGCTCTACCAATAAGCCACTGTCTAAGTCTAATCCATCAGACCCAACCCCATAGTAGGTCGGGCAATCAGCCTCTGGATCATCTGTAAAATTTGTCAACGGTATCCTGTTAGAAAAATAAGCAAGTACAAACACCAACAGCAGTTCCATATGAATTGACAAAAACTATAAGAGACAGTATAATGAATACAAGATGAGGATATGTAAAGTACAGGATAAAACCAGCAGGAAATGTATAATAGGTGTGAGTACTGAATAGAACAACAATATGTATGTAGGATTGCTTAGAAACTATCCGGAAGTCGAGTTACAACCCTTAAACCAAACAAGGACCGGGGTTGTAACTCTTCTTCCGAACAGAACTTAGCCTCCTAGGATAAATAAATATGAAAAAGGTGCCTTGAATTATTAGTGCGTCATGTGATCGGTTTGGGAAACATGTTCAAGCTTTCCATCTGACCGGCTACGAACAAATAACAAGTATGAAACAACAAGTGTGAAGATAAGGCCGGTCACCATGGAAAGTTCAAGTAGCTATGAACAAGTGTCGAGTACGAGTGTGAAACAACAAGTGGGTATTTTGATCACACAACCACTAATAACTCCCCATCCCCGAATAGTATAAAAGATCCGGTCATAACACGTCATGACACGAGGTTTAAGAGCAGGTGATCAGCCCACTCCTAAGTCCATGTCTATACAAGTACAAGTAACAAATCGAGTCATGTACCAATATACCAAGTAATCCGGGAACAACATCTCATGACAGGATCCGACATATACTAGTCCGTGAAATATCGTGTCTGGAAATCAAGTAAGACACTACGACTGAATCAGATATAGCAGATATCAAGACAATAAAAACTATCAGTAAATGTACTCGCCTGTGGTCCTGAGCTGATAGGGTGAACAGACGCTCAGAGTGATCACAGACCTAAAATAAGATACTATGAGTCAAACAGGGCTAAATACTGAAAAAGGAAGCTAATACAAGCCATGAATGCAAGTCTAAGTCAAAACTAGGTCAATCTAGGTCAAACTGAGTCACACTAGGTCATACTGGCTTATACTGGGTCATACCAGGTCACTGGGAGTCAATCCAAGTCAAACTAGGTCGAACGGGGTCAAAAGTTGACTTATAGTTGACTTTTGGTCAAAAAGTCAACTCTGGTCAACTCTGGTCAACACTGAGTCAACCCTGGGTCAAACTAGTCTAATGTTGACCAACTATTGACCTTCAGTCAACTGGTCAACACTGGGTTGGTTTCGGTCAAATCGGGTCGCTTAAAGGCTAAGTTTGACTCTCGGTTGACTTTTGTTGACTTTTGGTCAAAAAGGTCAACCGACGTCAAAACTAGTCTTAGAGTACCATATTTGATCATTACCAACCACGGGAATCAAGTTCTAACTCCATCTTAGGCTTCTAACACAAATACCCTATTCCTAGGCAAAACTAGCATTTACCCTACCAAGGTAAATCCCGATACCTTGTCCAATCCCAAGGAAACCCTGCAAATACCAATGGTACTAACCTAGACTTCTTAGGGTAGCTAGATATCAACCTATCTAAGGTTTACCTACCAAAAAAAATAGGTATCCCAGGTATCTAGGCTATGTTGGGATACGGGGTATTGATTTACCCTATTACCTGTCTTATCTCATGAATTTTACCCTCTACTCTACCACACTCATCTACACCACTCACTCTCATGATTCCACACTCTATATCACACTCACAAGGCTCTCCTATAGGTTTCCCTACTAGTTTAGGTATAGGCTATTCTATAGGCTACTTTACACACTCACTTAGGCTCTCTCTCACACACACACAAACCTCAAATACACACACACACACAAAGCTATATGCATGGACTGATATGGGGTGTGTTGGTGGACTGAAATTGGGAGTAATGTGGATTGAAGGTTGGGACAAAAGGACAGCCACATAGGGCATGTTTGGGGGACTGTCAATAGTGGATTAAGGACTGTTATTTGGTGATTTGGGGACAGTCAAGAGTTGCCCTAATGGACTGAAATTAAGTGGCCAAAGGGGACTGGTTTTCAGTCCAAATGGACTGTTTAAGTGACTGCTAAGGGTAGGGTTTTGTGGGAAATACTGGACTGAATTTGGGATGTCCTTGGACAGTCCAAGGGGACTGCCAAGTAGCTCTTTTCTGGACTGAAATGAGAGGTTTAAAGGACTGAATGGACAGCCTACTATGGCTTGAATGGCAGCCAAGTATAGGACTGTCACATGGGAGATTTCTGGACTAGAAATGATAGCAAGATGGGGGAAAAAGGACTGGTTTGGGACAGCAGTATAGGTCCAACATCTGGACAGTTGGGGGTGCCAAGTGTGACAGCCAAGTAGCTGAATCCTGGACTGTTTGTCCTGTGCAGTCCAAGGGGACAGCCAGGTATAGGTTAGACAGTGGTTTCCCCTCCCCTTCCATTCATTCACACACTCACAAACCTAATATCCTCTCACATTTCCTCCTCCACATTTAACCAATCACCACACCTACACTAACATTCACACATACACTCCACCTTGGCCGACCACTGTAGCCTCTCCCCCATCCAACAAATGTACACACCACATTCCCAAATATATATATATATATATCCACATATATAAACCACACTATATATAAATATATATATATATATAGAGATATATATATATATATATATATATATATATCATCATATTATATATATATATATATATATATATATATATATATATATATATATATATATATATATATTAACAATAAGATACATTATGATACATAGGAGAAATCATTCCTAATTCATGTAAAAATCTGGAATAAATGCAAGAACAACTCAAAAATCAATACACAACAAATCTATGAGTCCAAATAGAGGGTTTTCCTATTAGGACACAATCCTACATATTGGACACCTCTAGAAATATCCA
This sequence comes from Iris pallida, assembly GCA_029216955.1. Lineage (NCBI taxonomy): Eukaryota > Viridiplantae > Streptophyta > Magnoliopsida > Asparagales > Iridaceae > Iris > Iris pallida. Next base: position 21,140,952 of record JANAVB010016195.1, read on the forward strand.
AATGGACACAAAATGGTCTCTAATGGAGACACAACCATGGGACACATTCCTATGGGTTCCTAACCATTCTACATGAGAGGGAAAACTATTTTAGAGAAGGGTTTTACCTATTTTGGAGGTAGAAACAATGGTGGAGCTCTCAAGAAATGGGAAGAACCTTTGGAGAAGAAGAAGAAGAAGTGGATGAGAACAAGTGATGTTGAATTTCTCTCTCCTATCCACCTACATGTGGCAGGACATATGGCTCCAAAACCCCCTTTTCCTAATTACAAGTTTGCCCCTCTATTGTTTTATTAGCTCCTTACAAGGTTGCTTAGGGTTTGGGGGTTAAAAATGTAAATCTAGTGTTCTAATTAGGTCTAACCTAATCCATGGAGTCATGACTAATCCCTCTAACTTTTGATGGTAATATTGTAGGCTATGGCTAGCTAGTGTGTGGGCCCGCTAAGGTCAAAACTACCTCGGGTCCCCGAAACAAGTCAAAACAAGTCGGAATGAGTTGAAATTCGAACCCGATTCAAATATCCCCAAATTAATACAATAAATAAATAAATAATTCCAAAAATAATTTTTAAAGTGGAAAATTACCAAAATACCCCTGTTCATGAAAACTGGGGGTGACAATACTCTTCTCCGGAACTTCTACAGGATCAGTAGTAATAGCAGAGGGTGCTATCACAACATTCTCAGTTTCGGTTGGTGATTTAACTATGCCTTCATCACCTTCTTTGACTTCTGGCTGTTCAAGCTCTGGAGGCACTTTAAGTTCTTCATCAAGGCCAATTCCTCCTTCAATAGCTGCTTCATGATCTGCAGTTGATTTTTCTGCAGCTTGTTCTTCTTCTTGGTTATCAATACAAGAAGATAATTCGGGCTGAGCCTCTGCTTCAACCTCTGCTTCAAACTCTTTCTATACTTCTTGTTGCTCATCTCCTGGTTGGATTACTTCTACTTCGTCTGAAGAAGAAGCCCCTTCATTAGATTTCTCGTTTTCCTCATAGATATCTTCTTGATGATGAGGAGCCACATGCTTTGGTGCAATAATGATATCTACAAAATAAACAAAATAAGTTAATGTACAAAATCATGATGCATAATTCCGTATTGGTTTTGCGTAGTACCTGGAGTATATGCGTGTCGTTCAAGGTATGAATCATAATCACCATCCCAGTCATCATCGTCAAAATCGAGAGTCGGTTCATCTGATGGGATATGGTCTCGATCAGCAATGTGTACAGCAGTAGCATCCTCCGTAATTTGTGCCTTTTTGGCAAAGATAAATGGAGTGAGGAGCTAAGGCGTCCAGGAGATAAAAGTTTTACAACTTCTGATGCTGTTGCTGGTTGAGGTGTTGAAGACCCTTCTCCCGGATGGACTGAAGAGGAAGCAACAAGTTGGTCCTCTTCGACCGAGATGTCATCTTCTGGAGTAAAGACTCTGGGTTTAGAAGGCCCTTTAGTAGTAGTCTTCTTCTTCTTCTCAGGAGACTTCACTGAAAGAGTGGTAGCTGTAGTCTGCTTTCGTTTGCGGGTTTTTCCAATAACTATTGGTCCCGTGGCTATCTCCCCAGCTCCTCTAGGAATTACTGCCAGTAATTCATCTATAGAAGTAGTATTGTCTGGTACGTCAGGAGTTATTCTAATGGGTTCTTCAATATTTCCCTCTTGGGCCCATCGCAGACTTTCTTGCATGCTATAACCGTCTTCGAATGAGCGAATGGATGTATAGAAACGAGCATACGAATGAAGTATACGTAGCTCAGTTGTACTAGTGACTGTAGATATGTTGAATCTAGCACCAGTACATGCAGTGCTAAAATATCTCCATGCTCGTGCACTGTCAATCAGCTTTCCATAATGATAGAAGCTGGTGGAAGGATTGCCAACGTAAAGTTGGTCATATCCAAACTGGCGAACGAACCTACTTGGTAGATAAGGCTCAAATGCGCAGTTATCTTTATTCCTGTACATCAGATGGGAGGGTCTGATGTACACTAGCCATCGGAAGGCAGATCTTGGCAATAAAGCTGATTTATCTACCCTGTCTTCGAATTGCATGCCAAGGCAGTCGGCTGGAACTGGTGGCCTTGTACAGAAGAAATTTCAGCCGTGAGAGTAATTTAATACTGCTCGGGTGTCTGCCACCATTGTAGCAGTCCATATAGATTTGCTAAATTTTTGGAGGAAAATCCTCGCTTCATCCTCAGGGCCCGGTGGCAGCAAATTGCAATTATGGTGTAGTAACCAACCCATCAGATAGGTGTATAGTAGCTCCACCCTTGGAAAATTGTCTCGGTGAGGGGCATTATTAATCAGCTCTTCACCGAAAGTCCGTAGACCTGTATTTATTCGGCATACCATTGCCGACAGTAGGTTAATTCTGTTTTTGAATACTAAACGTACCGCTGGCCACAACACATTGTGGTGAATCCTGTCCATGGTACTGATCCTTGGCACGACCCATCTTCGTAGCCATAAGGATAGGAAGCCTGCCAGCAAGGCCTTCTTTGACATCTTCTGACTACCCTGCCTCAGGTAGCTTAAAGCCTCAGTCCCCGCAGGGATATCTCCGGTTTTGGTAGACAAATATTGGTCGCGAGCTTTCTGCGAGGCCATCAACTCTTGGATTACATCTGCAGGAACTATTGAGCAAGGTTTAATGGTTTGAGTTTTGTCTTCTCGAAACCTGCTCTTCTCAGTCTTGGACACTCTATTTTCATGGTAAAATAGATAGGTTGTCCATTTGGTTATGTATGCCAAATGTGACCCAGTTTCGTACATACTGGTACAAATCAGATAATGGCACATAAGTTCTTCATAGACTTGCACCAGTTCAGGGTTCTTCTCTCGAACTTCTGCTAGTTCTCAATTGGAAGGAATGTATTCTTCACAAGGGAATTCGCCCATCGGCAGCTTCGAGATGAATTGCATCTCATGCAGAGCAAGACCCATTTCGCCGTGTGAAGTTGCAAAAGTTCCTGTTGAACTCATATACAATTCCAGTAAAGCCGGAAACAAGTTGCTGCTCGGTGGAATGCCATAACTGGTAGAGGCCACCGCTTCATACATGCCAATATCGTCCAATTCTGTTTTAAAGTGCTTCATGACCCAATTACTGATCTGAATCCAGTTACTACTATAAAGGGTTAGCCACCCTGTCAGCCTAGGGTTGGTCTGAGGATATAAGACTGCTTCCCTTAGGAATTTATTTATGAACATGAGAATCTGTACCGGCTGGATGATAAATGAGTCCTCACTCGGTGTAAACCTGGGCAATAGACCAGAAAATGGAATGACACCACCACAGGGAGTGCTAATGTGATAACCCATGTCATTTTCTCTCTCTCTTCTGAAAATGATCCTGTCCGGTCTGCCATAGCTATTGGGAGTCAAATTCTACAGCATTTGACGGTGATGGCTAGTATGGACGAAAGCAGATAGAGGGTAATCCCTGTCCATGTCAGGGAGATACATCACCCTTTCTCCATATCTAAATACCCAAGCCTCCTTTTTGGGATGAGTCTGCGATTTGAAATCTATCGCATCCCCGAATAAGAAAGCCGGCTTCAGGAATTGTTGATTGTCCAGTGACACCAACACTTTCCCGTCGATCATGGATAACAGCATCCTATCTCCTTGAGCAGATATCAGCTGTGCTCTCGCTGCAGGGTATTCGGGGTTGATATGAGATAAATCCTCCAGATAGTTCGAGCCCACCATGCCCGTTGATGAGCCAAAAACTTCTTCAAGAGAATAAGCTTGCAAATCCACTGACAAAAGGAAAAAAGATCAAGTTAGTAAAAAATCTAATTTGAAGTTTTATGAGTAAGGACATTGATTTTTACGCTTACTAAAATTGATTAAAAGTTTTAAAGTGTAAAAAAGGTCTTTGTTTTACAAAGTTTTTTCATTTTACGCTAACACATGCTGATGTGAGCGTATTTGAAAATTTTACGCTGGCATGAGTAGACATGAGCGTAATTCGAATTTTATGCTGACACATATAACGTGGGCGTGTTTCTTAAATTTTACGCTGGCATGAGTAGACATGAACGTAATTCGAATTTTACGCTGACAAGTATAACGTGGGCGTATTTCTTAACTTTTTATGCTGACAAGTATAACGTGGGCGTATTTTGTTATTTCAGTTTCTACGCTAACACGAATGACGTGGGCGTGAAATCTGAAAGTTCGGGTTGTCTTCTTCTTCTCCGACGAGTTTTTCGGCCGAAAAATAGGGTTTTACCTATCATAGGTGGAGCTACGGCGGGATTGGGCTGTCGGAGTGGTGTCGATGACCGAACGGGAGTGTGCACGATCGGCCGATGAAGAATCGACGGCGGGTTTCTTCCCTTTACTGCCAGCGGCGGTCTTCTTGGGAGCCATCGAGTTAAGGTGAGAAAGATTTTGAAGAAAAGGGGGCAAAGAGATTCGGGATTGCAAAGAGACAAGTAAAGTCATTATCGAACTCGAAAAGCTCTATTTATAGAGATTTTTAATCGATTCAAATTCCCTATTTTTACGCCGACTGTTGGATATCCCTATTTTTACGCGAATGACCACTGGATTTCCCAAACTTTACGCTGATTGGTCAAAACCGGAATTTTATGCTTCTGTTCAAAGTATTTCAAAATTTGAAAAATATTTGAAAACTTTGAAGGGGGTCTTGTAGGAGCGTAAAAAGTGCTTCATAGACTGAGTCAAAGAGATAGAGCTTTATACTCAAATGAAATATATTACGCCAACTACTTTACTCTAGGGACAGGTCAGCTACTTTACGCCAAGGACAGGCCAACTATTTTACGCCAGAGACAGGTTGTCAAATCATGCATTTAATGTAAAGTGATAATGGGTTTGACATAAAGATCTACTGACAGCGTATAACACAGAATTCGAATGGATTTGTTTTACACAGAAACCAATATTGTCGTTTAGTATGTGGACTGAGCTATTTTACGCTCACAAGAAGGCTTCTTTTACGCATGAATACTATATGAGCTTTTTACGCTCAAAGTTGACGTGTGCATAAAGTTTATTTGGCTACTTTTTACTCTCAAGGTTGTTTTATCAACCACTTTACGCGAGAAGTCCATTTTAGGGCTATTTTACGCCTAGTCTACTGCTTTACGCTCAGAGTATATTTGGGTTGTTTTTACGCCCGATCCTTCCTGACTACTTTGGAACGTGGTTTGCCTACGTGGCTTTCATGCCACATATCTTGAAGAACGTATGTATGTGCATCCTATTCTTATTAAAATAATGGAACACGTATCAACGTGTGTAGAGGATGACTTCAGTTATGGGTGGCAGTTACTAGCATAAAGACAGGACTTTGCTGAGTTTTATGCCCAAAAAGCCAAGTCTATAAATAGACTTATTTTTTTCATATGAAACACACAGAGAGACAGGAGAGAATACATAGAAATCAGAACCCAGAGATTTTGATTCTCCAGAGCATTCTTCTTCAACCTTTCTTCCAGAATAGAGTGAAGCAAAGCAGGAAAGCATTCGGCCTCGCCATCAGTGCCCAAGTGCGTCGATACCTTTCTGGTGACTTAGTTCTTCTGGATGTTCATCTTCTAGCAATGATCTTCATCATCATCGTATGGTCCAAGGAACAAAGAGATCGCCTTCAGATCAGACTTCCATAGCAATACTTCCCAAAACAATTTGTACTTCTTGTACTTTTTCTCGTTTTATTTTCAAAGGACAAATTTTTAGACATTTTATTAAGTGAAACAACTGATCCGAGCGCCTGTTTGGTGTTGGATCAGGGGGCGCAACATTCACTTAACCACCCCGACGCTTGGCCTTGCCGTGCGTCTGATGGGGGTGCGAAGGTGGCACTCTTCTCCAACGATCTACATAACGTGATCACTCACAAACGCCGATCAGGAGAGTCGACTGAAAAGCACAATGCACCCCTCATAGGGCGCACTTGTGCTGTAGTCACCATCAACTGCTGTTGCAAGACAGCGGTGCCACCAAGACAGTCAGTGTTCCAACGGCTGCAATCATCGACACCCCTCCGACGTCGCCTCGGAAAGAAGGTGTCAATAAGAGAGGAGCCAGAACTAAAGGTTGCTTCATGCAATGTAATCTCTAACTCTTCGTCAGTCTGAAAGGCGACTGGCAATTCCTCGTCCTCGTCCAAGAGCCAGCCGACAAAAACCAAGACAACTGTTCCATCCTCCGGAGTGTTCGAAGGCACTCGGGGGAGAAAGAAGATCTCGGAGGAAGCTGGGGGTAGTCAAGCCCTTGTGGATCCTCCTTCTGAAGATGAAGATGTCCTCCAGAGCACAGCTGGGGTGGATCTTCATCCTGGAGGAGAAGTCAGCCTCCCGAAAGTAGCTGGGGGTAGTCTAGCCCCCGTGGATCTGCATCTCGAAGACGAAGAAGTCCTCCAAGATAAAACTAGGGGTAATCAAGCCCTTGCCGATACTTCTCCTAAAGACGAGGGTGTCCTCCAAAACATAGCTGGGGGTAGCCAAGACGAAGCTCCTGGAGCAACAACTCCTCTACAGGAGAGCGAGGCCAAAAGCGAAGCCTCAACTGATCCATCCGACTCCAGCCGGGTCATGACAGTGTACATGACTGACGGTAATACCGAGCCTGATGTGCCGCTAGCTGACCTCGTCCAGCGCATGGATACCCTGGAGGGAGGACTCAAAACCCTCTGTGTCTCCATGTAAATACTGACTCAAGCAGTGTTCGAAATACGGTCCGCTTTGGCCAGGGAACCGTCTACTGGTCCTGACCCAGGGGCCAACGGAGAATCAAGTGTACACCTTCAATGGGTATCCTTGGATTCAGATCGCCGCGAGGCACCTCGGACGTCGGAGCCCTCAAATGCTCAACTCCAGGCGGTACCACCTTCCCTGACTCCCAGCTCCACGAAAGACATGGTTGAGATGATCAGGGACTTACGCGAGCGCTTTGAGTCCAAGACTAGACAAGAGGAGCACCAAAAGATGGGGATTCCCTAACCTTATCCCCTCGAGTGGAACAAAGTGGTTTATCCTCCTAAGTATAAACCACAGACACTGACGCCATACGACGGGAAGGACTCTTTGTGTCGCTATCTGACGTACTTCCAGTCTCAAACTGGACATCTTCCGAAGGAGGATGCACTACTCACCAACATATTTGTCGGGGCACTGAAAGGAGTGGCGTACAACTGGTACTGCAGTCTCTCCGATAACATCTTCCTTCGACGACTTGACGCGTCTCTTCCTCGACCGTTTCTATGACAGCGGGAAGGATATGATAATGGCTTCCCTCATAGAGATACGCCAGAAGGAGAAAGAAACAGTTCGAGTATTCATCGAACGCTTTCGACAGGCCTGCTTCAGACTGCTCCCGGGCATGCCAGAACATGCACTACTCTCCTCCTGCAGCATGAACATGCTGCCTGCAGTCAAACTCTGGCTCAACTCTATTCCTCCTCCCGACTGGAGTTCCTTGATCATCGAAGCCGAAGCAGCAGAAAAGAAGGCGGCCAATGCTCGTCTTCTAGGAGTCAGTTTCCCTTTCTTTGAGGACAAGGGAAAACGGCCTGCAGCCAACAACCCCGGACGAGAGGTGAAGGGGAAACAGGAGTTGTCTGTCAATGCCTCAAAAGGTGCATCAGCGCCTACTCAGAAGCCTCCACTTGCACCAAGGCCAAAGGAGGTTTATTCTTTCAACGATGAAGACACCCTGCAACTCTTTGAGATACTGAAGCAGGGTGACAAGATCAAGTTGCCGGACCCGAAGCGTCCCGACGAGGTTGGAAAAGTGGACAATCCGAGGTACTGTCACTACCATCGGTTTATCGGACACCCAACTAAGGACTGTTACGTCCTCAAAAACTACATCCAACACATGATCAATGCGGATGTTATCTCTGTCGACTACGAGGAGAAAACGATCTCGACCAACCTGGTGTCACTCCAATTTGGTACCTTGCCACCCACTATAACACAAGATGGCGTCGTCCCCATCCCAAAGGCGATAATGGAGGTGGTTAACTTACCACCTACTCGTGACAACGTGAGCGGACTCATCCCACTCACCACATCCTGGGAAGAGGTCTTGTGGGTTCACCCTGATCTCGTCTCCGAGGTTACTCAACCAGAGGTATGCTCTGCCTCCAAAACTAAGGGCAGGAAGATCAAGTCTTGCCGCATGGTCTCTTCCTCTGCGGAAGAGGCACTTCATGTACAGACATATTTACATCAGAATGCCCAACCCGACAAAGCTGCCGTCGAGGCGGTGCCTCCCTGCACCATCCCTGCTGTCCAGGAAGAAGGCCCATCTAAGCCTCTAGCAGCCAATAAGCAGAAGCATGCAGAGGCTCGTTTCGACAGGCCTCTGAGGAAGAAGAATGCTTCGGAGCTAGCCAAGCCCCACAACTTTGACATACTGGCACAACTTGCCAGTACTCCTGCCCGTCTATCTCTGTTCGAGCTCCTTCGTCTTTGTAAGGACACTCGGAAAGCTCTCTGTGAAGCCCTGAAGGATGCTGAGTCCTTCATTAGCCAGGTCAAGCAGCCTGAGAATACTCCGACTACATGTGCGCACTGTCATTGTACGGATGAAGTTATCCCCAACATAACTTTCACCCAACAGGACATGCTGCTCAAGCACAACCGACTCAACAGACCGCTGTATTATACAGGGTATATCGGTTCCGTCAAGGTGAAGCGGATTCAGATCGATTCGGGGTCTTCCCTCAGCATCATTCTGAAGACGCTGCTCTCAACACTGGGGATCCCAATGTACCGACTGGCGCCTTCCAATACAACAGTCACTGGCTTCAATGCTAGCAAAAGTGAGCCGCTGGGCAAGATACGGCTAAAGTGCCATATCGGTAACCTCAGAACCGAGTTGACTTGCTATGTCGTGGACGACGACGTCAACTACAACCTCCTGTTGGGTCGTCCATGGCTGCATGAGTATATGGTGGTGCCATCCACACTCCACCAATGTATGAAGTACGTGTCCACCAACGACGTTATTCGGACAGAGTTCGCGGACATTAACCCTTTCAAGGGGGTCGAAACCTACTTTACTGATTCTACCTTGTATAAGTCACCTGACGAGGAGGAAGCCAATGATGCTGACGATGAAGCAGAAGTGGCAGCAGAGCATGACATGGAGCCCGAGATGATTCTCGATGCTCCTTTAAACATTCGACTCAAAGGGAAGCCGCCTCAAACGTTGCCTCCCATGAGCATCAAGCTGTCTGGAAAAGCACCAACTGCTCCGGGTAGAACACCTACTGAAGCTTCTTTGAAGTTACGGCTCAAGGGAAAGTTGCCTCAGACATCAGCTCCCCTTGTGGCAAAACTACAGGGGAAGGCACCAACCACTGAAGACGCAGTTGAGGCACCTCTGAAGGTGCGTCTTAAAGGCAAGCTGCCGCAATCATTTGTCTCATCCAAGCTGCCGGAGAAGGCCCACATAGCCATCTTGGACCCCAAGATCAAAGCTGTGGTGGACTCTCCCGATCCAACCCCAGTACTCACAGACGAAGAGCTAGGGGAATATATCTCTGCTGATGTAGATGCACCCTCTCATCGAACTCGACGGGGGGTGGGCTATGTCACGCCTTCGTCAACTCCAGAGAGCTCGAAGGCAGAAGGGATAGAACATTCTCATTCATCCGAAGCATCAACTTGGGATTCTGATACCAGCGTCGGATCAGTCTTCAAGAAAGTGTTGTCAGCCAACATAACATCTGCACAACCTCAAGAAGATGAAGGCGAAGACCAAGCGCCAGAATTCTTCGAAGAAGAACCCTGGGCTCAACGCCTAGGAGAACAATAGGATTCTTATTTTGAATTACGCGAACCCCCTACCGAAGACGAAGTCGAGGAGATCGACCTTGGGGATGGATCTTCTTCCAAACCCATCTTTATCAGTAAAAGCCTAAAAGAGAAGACCGAAAATCTTTAATCCAGCTGGCTAAAGAATATATCGATGTCTTCGCCTGGAGCTACGAAGATATGCCGGAACTTGATCCCCAGATCGCGATGCATAGGCTTAACATCTTACCTGATGCCAAACCTATAAAGCAACAACAGCGACATTTTCCTCCTGACATCATGAACGCTATCGATCAGGAAGTAGACAAACTCCTGACCAACGAATTTATTCGTGAAGAACAACACCCGGATTGGGTGGCCAACGTTGTCCCTGTCACCAAGAAGAATGGGAAGATACGAGTCTGTATCAACTTGTAACGCCCCAGTCCCAAAATACGTAGGACTAAGAACGTAGACATGCCAGCTGTATTCATACGAAGTATACTCCAATATATGGAAGCCTCGTATAAATACATAAGCTGTAAAATGCAGTAGAACCATAACTAATCTCATCCACACAGAATAAATGAATAAAAGATCATATAATGAGAATAAATTTGTCTTGATACAATATGTTGGGCGGAGACAAATCCACTACCAATAAAATAAAGAAAAGTACATAGAAAATAAAATGAGTGACGAGCGAAGCGAAGACGATCCAAGTGCAATCATCCTCGAAGAAATAGTGAAGATCACGGCTAGAGCTAAAGCACCTGCGAAAGATAATAGCACATACCTGGCAAGACAACCAGGTCCTCAGAGGGACGTAACAAGACACATAATAGCATGCCATATAACTGAATAAATATCGCTCAAATAAATAAGTAAATCGAATTATAACATGTTCCAATACGCACCTACTGAACGAGCGTACCATCCCCCCAACCAAACAAGAACAGGAGATGGTAAACTAATTCACGGCGACGTATCTTCCCATGCTAAGAATCCGATATGGTATCCGGACCCCAACAAGGTTCAATACCTTCTCATCGAAGTAGTAAGTCACACCTACAACCAAACAAGGACAAGATGTGACGAACTAATCCACGACAAGTTATTGTTCCAAGCCACGGTCAGAAACAAGTACCCAAACCAAAAGTACTCGTACCTAACGGATAGGGTAGCTTACCATTCTAAGTGAAATATTGTTAAGAACAATCCTTCCTACGCATGGGCCCTGGCTGAATAGGATCGGCGTAGTTCCCCTTTGGGCACCAGAGGCCCCATCAGGAAGAGTATGACGTTCTGCAGAATCGTCAGTGGCCGTCAGTAATCTTGGGTCATCAACCCCGTATCTCCAGCGGAGAGTTCGGGTCACAAGGGAAGTGCATCGAAGCCCATACGCTAAGGAATTGTCCTCCCCGCCCAATGCCTACTTTGTTGTATCCACAACAGTAACCTCTATAACCGCTAAGTCAAACTAGCATGCAACCTCTATTAGCGGTTATTCCTATCGCACGGCTTGTACGTATTGGTGGCCAGCCAATCACGCACTTTCGTGTTCTATATGTGACACACAACTTCATGTTACAACGTGTCAAGGCCAATGAATGCAACACACAAGGTGGTCCCTTAAATCTAGGTTTAATTTGCAAGAAAAATAATACACAGCAGGAAACTGAACAGTAAATTCTAACAGTTATGCTATATATCACAGTTTATTTTGCTTAAAGAAAATAATGAACATGCATGAAATATGAGCTAAAATAATTAAACAGCAAATGGCAAGGTGTCTTGCCTGGTAGGACGCCTGGTGTGCTACGATGATCAAGGTGGCATGATCTGCAACTTCGACGTATCAACTATGAAAGGTGACCTCGGTCGGTGGCACGGACTGTTCCATTGGGTCCAGAAGGGTCAAGTTAGTTAGGGTGGACATAAGGTAGTCTCGAAATGGGCGAAGGATAGGAATAATAGGATCTAGTCATGGGTGGAAGGATAGTCGAAGAAAATTTAATATATAATATATATATGATTTTTTTGAAGACTAAAAATAAGGTTTTATTATCCCAAATTATTCATAGGTAGATACGAAAATCGCTTTAGGACAAAACGAACTTACTTAGAAAAAAATATTTTATATCAATATTTAAAATATATAATAAATTATTATTAGTTCAAAAATACTTTTAGTTTAAATACTTGAAAATATTTGTACTAGTAAAATAAATGGTTGATAATATTGAAAACCTAAAAATCGTTTTTAAAGCAAAACTCCTTTATGCAGATATCATTTTTAGGTAGCAAGCTATATTTTCTATTAGTCAAAAATAGATGTTTTAAAAGACTGGAAAATCATTAAATATAATATAATAATATTGTTAGGGCTTCGAACAAGAATTTGAAAATATAGGTCCAATCCTAATAAAATTTTCGTTTGAAAATAATTTTAGAAAATATTTAAATAGAAACAGTATATACCAATAACACATAATGGCAAATAATTAATATTAATAATAATAATAATAATAATAGAAAATTTATAATAATAAAATGATGATAATACTCATGAAACCCAAAAAATAAAAATATAAAAACAAGTAACATAACTTAGTCAAGAAAGAAAAAAAATGATAATAAAAAAAAATATATAACCGAAGCAGCTGTCGGCTGCTGTTCCCTAATATGGGAAAGGGAGAGAAGTGCGAGAGAGGGAGAGCAGAGGGAGGATACGGGAGGCGGAGGGAGGATCGGGTCCGGCGGCGTGGGTAGGCGCGGAGGAAGGGGAGCTGGAAGGATAGGCGGCTGGGCTCGGCTACTCCGGCGCTGTGGGCCGGATGCGGCGGCGGGGACGAGATCGGAAAGTCGGAGAAAAGGGGCGCGTGTGGCGGCTGCGTG